>VCRD01000182.1:0-14651 GCA_006783055.1 Trinorchestia longiramus
GTTGACATTCTTTTACTGATCCGGCCCACCTGAGAACAGAAAGTCTGGATCCGGCCCCAGAGCCAAACTGAGTTTGACATGCCTGGTCTAAAGTGTCTCAGTAGACTGAATTCAGGCCTGGATAACTGCATCACTTACACGTCCGAGCTCCTTGTCGGTAGTGTGTATATTCTGACAATTCCGTTTCAAATTTTTATACGCATTACAATGGGGGAATCCTCAACCATCATAATAATCATCAATATTTATAAAGGCTGCATTCTATCAATTTGACAGGTTCTTTTTAAAAGATGCAGGCAGTTTCTCACCTAAAGAAATAAAGCGAAGACAAACCGAAGTGATCGCGTTCCTGCACTCGCCGAAGCAACACTTTGATAAGCTCCTGAAAAAAGAAGCAGAGGATAATGGCAATGGATAAGCTCCTGCTTAATTCACGAGTAGAACTCGCAGCAGATTTTAAAGCCCAGCGTGACTGAATCAACAGCTGGTAGTCTGAGACAGAGCTCAGATGACCCTTAAAGACGGTAAGTAGGACTATTGCTGATCCACCTTAATACGAGCACCAAAATCTTACCGTTATACTCTGGACTCCTTCAGTCCTCATGACACTTAAAGAACAGTCCTGTATCAATGCATCCCTTGTGAGGTCGGTCCGTTTGAAATTCCTTTCATATATTTTGCTGATATAAAAATAGGCATTCAGACATTAAGGTCTGGTATTTATTTATCTTCTGAACATGAACTGAGTTGTGTTTTAAAAGTAAGGTGAGAATTTCATCGTGTATTTAATACAGTACAGTATTGGGCTCAGAGAATGAATGGACAAATTGCATCCTGATTTTTAGACGGGATTTAAGAAATTGTTTCACTCAGTCATCCCTGTTCTTAGACACACATTGCCATACTGCACCATACTGGTTCATATGCCCATCATACTGGTCCATATGCCCACCATACTGGTTCATATGCCCACCATACTGGTCCATAAAAGCCTACTCTCTGCATCTTACATAATGGGGACCGTGCTAGAGTTTGTTCCGAGAAAATATGGATGGATTCTTTCGTTAAAAATTTACTTTAATATTAAATTCATGGAAACGAGCTCTAATAATTGTTTCTCAAAATTATTGTTTATTACATGGAATATTTTTGATTCCACATATTAATTTTCATACATGACAAAATCTCTGTTCTTAAATTATTAACTGAATTTTTAACCTTGGTCTGCTCATTTAAAAAAAGTCATAACTTTTTATCTGTAAAGTTAAAAGTTATAGCTTTTAACACATTACAATGATTGGAATACAAATCGTGTCATTTTCTTGTTTGCCTGTAATACTAAGTAAATTTAGGCGTAACGACGGGGCTCCTACATCTCTTGTTGCTGCTCCTCGACGATTAGGGAAACTATGTCAGAGCTGTTCGATTAGAATTTAATCGAGCTGCGTGAAGTTAAACCATAGCAAGTCTCTTCCTTTAGGAAGTGTTATGATTGGAGGAACCGGCTACTTTTCCTCATGAAGAGATCTAGAACAACACTGAAATCTTCCGTGCATGTGAAATTCACATTTATGTTCAGTACCATTTGAAAATGTATGTACAGTGTACAATGTAACCTGCTTTTTGCTTTCATGGTAAGCAGCGGATAAGTTTCGAAGAGTGTAGTATTCTGAAAATGTGATTCTCAATTTTACAGCTCCAGTTTTTTCCCTCGTCACAAAGCACGAATACAAACAAAGCACGGTGTCTAGAGAAAATTGCCTCGGATCAGCTAAGCTAACACGGATGGTATGAAGTCTGCACCTTAGCAATACTTGAGTTTAAAGGGTATTTACTTCTATGTATGTAAGCACCAGGTAATTCTCATGAATTCTTACGTATTCTTATTTTCAAAAGCAATCTTCATTTACTTAAATAAATTACTTTTATAATTGGTTTCAACTTTTACATACAATCAGTGTTAAATTGAAGACTATAACGTTACTGAGTAAATGTCTTCCTTTTATTCCTACAACTTTATTTAGTTTGTGAATTGAAGTCGTACTCCAAAGAAAAAAAACATGAGTTTCGATCAGTTTCAACCAGAAAACTAAATAAAAAAGTTTAAAAATCACCGGACTCGTATAGACTCTGTATTCGAAGCTACTGTATAGTGAGGCAAAACAAGTATTTGTACAGTTCCAAACTTGTGAGTATGTCACAAATTAGAGTCATTTTTCATTAAATACTTTCAATAATCATTCATTTAATAGTAACGAAAAGTTACAATTTTCCAGATTTTCGACGCTCATTGATATCTTGTTTAATATTCCCTTACTTGAATAATAGATAAAATTGTCCGCAATTTTTTTGTGTTAGTGCAAGAATGAAATATCTCGAACATTCCCAGCGTTTTAAGTCCACTTAACAACCGTAAAATTCAAGCTATCAATCAGAGTTCTCATTAAATGGACATAAAATTATTTTAATCACAAACTGACGCGCCCATAGCAAATGATTCGTTGTATAAAAATTGAAGAGTCGAATGGAAACGTAAATTAAAATTCTACAGTTATTTCAAAGACTGCTCTGTTCCATCACGTTGAGCAATTTAATTGAGTTGAAGATTTTTGAAGAAATTTCCAACGAGTGTCCGTGATGAGTAACCACGGTGTTAATGCAAAACGCAGACTTTGTAATTATGACTCGGGAATTTTACGATTCATATAAACGATTTCTTAAAAAGTTTTCTCTTCGCCCATTATCGTTCTACTTGCAAGGTCTTGAAAGCTAGTTTATTATTCATTGTTTAAATCATGAAGAGAGGCAAACAGTTTTCATATTATGTTAGAAAACACATAAGGATTTTCATATTGCGATCAAACTGGGCACGCATATACTATATATATATATATATATATATATATNGTAAACCGCTGCTCCCTGGTAAACCGCTGCTCCCTGGTAAACCGCTGCTCCCTGGTAAACCGCTACTTCTGGTAAACCGCTACTTCTGGTAAACCGCTACTTCTGGTAAACCGCTACTTCTGGTAAACCGCTACTTCTGACAAACCGCTGCTGCTGCTGGCAAAACGACTCTGGCAAAGTGACTTTCAAAACGTCTGACAAGACGGTTCTGACAAAACTACTTGCGAAATGAATCCGACTGAGTGAATTTGATTACAAGAATTTTACAAAGCGGCTGTAACTCCAACTTTTGGTTTTCGGAATATGTCCGACTGCAACTCAGTTTCTATGTTAGTAGAAAAAAGGGAACACTGAAATCCCGAGGTTACGCGTTAGCGGAAATTCAATTCAAATTCCAAGCACCGAGAAATGGCCTACGGCTTTAGCTTCAACGCTTCGATGCTCAGCACTGCCTTCATCTAAAATGTGAATGTGCCGTGGAGTTTAATATAGTTTTTTTTGTCGCAGGATGAAGGTAGAAACCCCGACTAAGTATTAATGCTTAAATAAGAATACATTGAGGTAGAGGCCTCTTCAATAAAGCCAGTACTTTTCAATCTTCAAACCTAATTTAGCTCCTATTTCTTTTGGCCATCTTTTGGATGCATCTTTTTGGACGCACAAAAAAGCTCTAAATGACAGATCTACGTGATCGTTTACACGTCCTTTAATTAGGATGATACTTGTTCAATCTCAATGATTTTATCATTTGTTCATTGAAAGCTGATAGAGGTGCAACAACTAAATATATTTACAGTCCGCATTCATACTTCCCTTTAATTTATGCAATACGCAATCACTAATCCTGTAATGGTCCCAAATTAATTAATTAAATTACATCACACTTTTCATTACGTGATACAAAAATGATATTTAATACCACCCTTAGCCAACAAAAATTATCGACTCTCTTGATTCTTCCTATAAAAGTTCATAAGGTTAATATCGCTTAACGTCTCGAAATATTTCGGTAGAAATGTCTAACTCTGACATCAAAACTTAAGGAACAAATTCCTAAACAAAGTTATGTGACCATGGCAAAGTACAAATAACTGACCCCATATAACTTATAGTTCGCGTTGTCAGTCGTTTAACTCGGTGAAACCTGATACCTGACCCATTACTAGCTGCGACACAGGGTCGGGTTTTTTCAGAGTGTGGGATTTCATACCAGAAAAAAGAAAAGCAGCTCAAGTCAGAATCAGAATTAGCCAGAGTCGACGCTCCCTTATTCTCCATTTGTCTAGAATTTCAATTATGACACAGGGCACGTGACAAAGATTAAGTCAGATTTAACAACTCTTGACTACCGAGTTTCAAATTCAAATATTCAGAGAACACAAGTTGAGCTCATGACAGCAACTAAACATAAGGCAAGCTTATGTTTTAATTCGCTACTTGCTATTATTTACGACAGTTGTATGCGTTGTCTGTTGGTCCTTCAAATTCTTACTTCAGACCATAATTTAATATTGAATTATATGAGGTGAGCAAACCCGCCTCACAAAATTATTCTTTCATATGGACATTGTTTTGAACAAATTTTTCACTAAATTTTCTTATGTTGGGAAGTAAATATGGTCTATTAGTCATACCTAAGGATGTTAGATGATATTTTTGAATATAGATGAGAAAACTTTTATTTTACATATGACCCTGTAAATTACAGTGCAACGATGTGAAGTACGTAATTCTGGCACAGTTACAGTCCCCACGATCTTAGCACCACAGTTGGAGCAAAAAATAATTGCATCATGAAATGTTGATGTGCCACGAGTAGAAAGAATAATAATATTTTTTTGATACTTTTAATTTGCAAAAGTAACTGTGACTGCTAAAATCAACTGACGAGTTGCCCTGTGTTCGTGAACGATATGAAGATAATACTACTCTCTCTCTACGATCACCGTACGTAGAATGATGCCACTACCTGGACATGAAGATAATACTACTCTTTCTCTCTACGATCACCGTACGTAGAATGATGCCACTACCTGGACATGAAGATAATACTACTCTTTCTCTCTACGATCACCGTACGTAGAATGATGCCACTACCCGGATACGACGTAGTGAAATCAGTTTCATTACCGCGGTCATAACCCAGAAAAAATGCATAGAAAACATGTAAAGAAAAAATCTGTTCCTAGTTCAGGGCTTCGTTATAACTTTGGTGACCGCGAGTAACGGGGGTATAAAGCAGTTATGGCAGTTTCAGAATTAAGCTATCTTGATAGCCTAATTTTTATAAAGTTAAATACTCCTACATCCCTAAGAACTTTAATTAAGCAAGCGACAGTTGTCGGGCTAGGTTCAGAACGTACAATTTCGAATAATATATTTGAGAACTACAAAGTATAAACATGATTTCTGATTCAGAATGACACAAGCAGCTGAGCCGTAAAAAGAGCGATGAAATGAATGTAAAGTCTCACAGCTATTTAATATTTAACTGACGGAATAACTGACGAATAAGATATTTTTCATGACTGAAGGACGATAAATGTATGGTAAAAATTTCCTTTATTAGAGTTAGAGCTTTTAGACGGAAATACTTTAGCTTGGAAAATGAATTGCTTATTATTTTCAGTAGTTAGAGAACTTTTCGCTACAACTTATTATTTCAACTTGGAAATGAGAATATATTCTGAACAGACATGCATGTACTGACTAGTACATATTTTTTTTGTCAGAATATACTCACAAACATATTACTAGAGACCTTGCTTTTTACTGATAGTCTTCAATTCGAACAGAATACCATTCTTGATAGATCTTACTTCCAGTTGATATATGTTCAGATTGTTTCAGTTAACTTGGACAAAAATCCTTCAGTAGAAGTTTACGCAGCTGGTTAGTGATATGGCTGACAAGGTGCAGGTGCCCAAAAACGCTATAAGAAAACAACGGAAAAAACAACAACGGAAACGCTAAAAAACGCTGAAAAAACAGCTTAGTGCTGATGGATTACTCTAAAATAAATAATGATGCCTTGAGCTCGTGTTCGCTATTAGACTAGATATAGAATTTTATAGGTTCCGTTTTAACTCTTGGCTTGTCTCTGAGCACGTAGGTCCTTTGATACAACCCCCACACGTGCATCTTTCATTAACCACGGGAATTGACCATTCAACCTTCATTACAATTTTTTCTCAGCTGAAACTATCGATTTCAGACCAAGTCTGCAGCACTTAATTTTCCGGACGAGAATGACATTTTTCCGTCGAGCCATCGGATTCACTCAAGTGTATTGCACGGACGCACGACCATCTCTTTCGCTCCTCCAACTTAATTTTACAAAGGCTCCTCTCACAATTGCCTGCTATTTGGCAAGGAGCTGCACTTTTTGAATGACTGTTCAAAAAGTGCGAAAAGACTAACCCTTTTCTTATGAACTCAGTCATATATTTTGAAGAATCTACTGCCCATGCTCACTTAAGGAGTTAAAAAATATTAACTTGTTTCATTTTAACACTTGTTGCATTTTTATTCCCAAACGCCCCGTTTTTTTGGGCGATTTTGTATCCCACGTAATGTTTATAAAGTAGCTAGCAACTGCACGTTGACAGGAATGGCTTGTTTTCCTCATGTTTGTTAGTCGTATTAAGTGACTTTTTGAAGTTGTTTCTTATTCATAGATGGTACTGCTGGAAGGCCACGCTAGGAGATTACATTTTCGCTATCTATAACACAAACTTGGGTTGAAGCTCCCAGAGCGCAGTTCACATCATCGTGGTATGGACTACTAATGCATCTACAGGGTGTCTCAAAAAAATGTACTCACACTTCGAATGACGAGATCCTTTATTTACGAACATACAGTAAAATAGAATAACTTCGAATACAGAAGACAAATGTGATTAAAGAATCATGTTCACAAATGTTCGAATTGCTGACCATTATTGTCCAGACAACGCTGATAACGCACACCTAGGGTGCGTTACATTTACATTTTTTTGAGACACCCTGTATTTGCATTAAAAAGTGTTTCATTAGAGTTAAGTTTTAGGATTCCCTTATTTTAAAGGCGTAATAAATCGGTTAAAAAATACTTTGCTTCATGCTATTTGGGTTTAATTGAAAATTTTACCCATTTTAGGTGCATAATTTGTTACACCTTAAGTCTATGTTAAAGTACTAAATGGAGAAACTATCGCTGTCAAAGTCTGGAAAAACTCAATTTATTCTTCAAGAAAAACAAATAAATTTTCTTCTTCAATAGTTAGGTTACAATTAGTTCATGAATGACGATGGCAGATATAGTCCACATCGCAAATAAATTATTTATGCCGAATTTCATTTAAATTGGAAAAGGCATTTGAATGAGACAACAATGTGCCCAATAGCAGCTGTGAAGGAAGAGTCTAAACTGCAGGCATGTTATATATGTTATATATATATGAGTATAGATAGACCACTTACAAATACATGCCGGATTAAAAAAGACTTTATTCAGTTCTGACGAAAATTTTGTTTTCGCCGTCCACCAGCAGCTTGGGTTTTCGAGCTGTCCCCTCTTGACTGCACATTGAATGTTTCTTTCGCTGTCCCCTCTTGACTGCACATTGAATGTTTCTTTCGCTGTCCCCTCTTGACTGCACATTGAATGTTTCTTTCGACTGTTTCTTTTAGTGTGTTCCTGACCGCTCATTGATTGTTGGTCATACAGTGTGGTCTTGACCGTACTTTGATAGTTTCTTACAGTGTCCTCGACTTTTCGCCTCAGTATTTTCAGGCAACTATCGAGTCTACATATATCGTTAGTTTTCAGAAATTCCTCCGCTAATTGTAACACAATATTCTTGCGATCACTTCCGTGTTTATAAGAACTCCAGCCAATGTCTTGCAATATCAAGAAATGAGTGATCTATCCAATAACTTTAAGTTATCAATGTTTACAGTATGATACGTAATATTGTACTTAGTACATAATGTTCCACAATTTTATTAGTAATTAAGACAGTTTTTTATAAAAACATGCCCATCTACCATATGGAAAATTAGTCATACACGCGTTTTACACTAATAATATTTTATATTTTCAGGTATGTGTTATAATTTTCTTCATAGTAGTAAGAAAGGCATTGATGTAGACTCAACACTTCTTCTGCATCATTAAATGATTAACTTATCAATCCATTAAGTTCAGTTTCCTCGTCTATAAAAACCTAGGTCAGAATTAAGTCAAGAGTTCCAGTGGTTAGGAACGTAGTGACGACCTCTCAAGAATACGAAATTCATCTTGTTGGTCGTGGACGAAATTCAAGATGGCGGAAGAAGGTATCGAGGAATTCTACCTCAACAGTACCGACTACTTCGGTAACTTCAGCATGGAAGAACACCTTCCTTATCACAAGCGACCTGAGGCCTATGTCGTCCCCATCGTTTTCAGCGTGATCTTCGTAGTGGGCATCGTTGGTGAGTTCCTAACCAGATTTACGAATGCTTTTCATAAAGTCGAATTAATTTTCTCACTTTCAAATGCAAGCGCTAAAACCCAAGTTTCACTGGGTTATAGAGTTAATTTACTGGTTTCATTAGAGCAATTGTTTCTAAGACAAACAAGCACTAATTAAGGCATTATATATTACGGAACTTTAGGAACTTTACAAGCCGCAATTAACTGAGGAGAGAGTACAACAAGAAAGTAATTTCCTGAAGTAATTTCTTAAGGTGTGCTGATAAACAAAAAGAGGTAAGATACTTAGCTTATCATGACCATATTAAAATAGTATTGTGCTGCAAAATATATAAAAAGAGCAAAATATTTGTTTACGAAACATTTTACCTTGACGCGGCGGCTGCCATTCAAGCTCAATGGTCCCCGAGCAACTTGACAGGATGCATGACCAGGTTTCATCCTGGTTGGGCCAGTCTTTCTTCAATGCCTTACACTCATCTTCCCCCTAGTGCAGTCTTAACAATCACGCTTGTATTGCCGGCAGCACACAGACTGACTTGGCTCACCAAGTCTACTAACGTAAATTGCCATCCATCCCAAAGACTTTAAAGACTTGATGAGAATCAAGCTGTTTCCTCATTCTTAACACCAAGGCAACACCACACAAGCCTATTTCAATTGTCTCAGCTCTACCTGCACTAAACACCGATCACTTCATTACCAATGTTGGCAAGCGTGCCACGAATTTTTTCAAAGAAACTACATACGTTCCATCACAATTATTCTCCGCGCGTTAAGTAGAGCTAATGGAAAGAAAATATTCAGCAAAAAAATATACAAGTGAAGTAATGGTATGAAAATGATTGGCCTATTAACTCAGCTTCAGCTATCGAGACGATAACAGCGTTGCTTCAATTCATAGGGCAGGGCAGAGAAGCCCTCAAATCTATTAATTGCTCCGTAAACCGCTCCTCATATTTGCTCAATACCGGCAATCTCAGCAGATTCTCCATTTCTAGACGGGCCTGTTTGATATAATTTGGCCAGGATAACATGGTGAATTGTTTGGTAACTTCAGGAGCTTAGAAATGGCAAAGCATTTAGCTTCTGTTTTGTCGTACCTAGACATTGATTAAATTTGCACTTAGGCACAAGTACTTTCATGGAGTCTGGTCTCAAATCAATGACATTGATTTTACAGGATACATTCTCATGAAAAATATCGTACAAAATACATACACAAATATATCTACATATATACATATAAATTAATAACTTTATATGCGTGTTTTATACAAGAACATCATACGGAATTTTATGACTTATAAGACTCGTTGTGTTTGTATAAAATATTTGCAAAAAACATGCAGTGTATTACCAAGCAGAGGTGAGTAGCGGGAATTAAAGCTTAAAATGCGGACTGAACATCAGTCTTCCAGCTACATCTAATTCTGAACACATGAAGCTAAAACACTAGTTCAGTGTTACAAACTTGTACGTACATTTATCTGTGCTCTCGTAATTTCCACAGCAGTTGGCAAATCATCTTTCAAATACCGGAAATTTTTTTCTGGTTTCTTTCCGCTGAATATTTCAGGTTTTTCTAATTCTTTCACGCGACTAATATGCCACAAAATATAGTACTTACTCTCACATTAGTTCGTAAAAGAATAATTTGTTATACCCGTGTGAGCGTAATAATACACTTCGGTCTCCTAGTTGAGCTACCGCGGAGTTTCACCACAATTAGTCCAAACAATATAAGTTTTTTCCTCTTAATCCTAAATAAGTGACTTGCATACACACGCCCAGTCAATTTCACTAATAGGGTATTCTCTTTATTACAAATAATTAGGGCTGAGAATGGACTACGCTCTTTTTGTTTTGTTTACTAGGATTGCAAGCTAACCGCAAATTTTCTGGCTCGTTAACGGCACGCATTGTAATCACCAGTGCATGAAATGAACAGAAAAAGTACAAATTTCCCTAAATGAATTCTCATTCATGGTAATATTCAGATACTAATTGCATTTTTAAATTACTATGAACAGGACACCTACAAAACGGGGCATTGCAATATAATCGCGTACGATTTTATAAAGTTATAAAGAATACATCGAATAATGAGTATAGTTTCCATCCACAGAGAAATGCATGTTTGCCCAAAGAAGACAAATTCACTATACGATGCAGAATTTAAAAAAATTAATAAAAATTTTGAATCTGATACAACTCAAGTTGAAGAAAAATGTGAACACAAAACTATACAAAATACTTATCATTTTTAACTATTCTGTGTTTGCAAACATTATCTGTAGATCATTTCTACAGATGGAAAAGCAGTTCAAAATAGATCACCTTTCTAAAGCAGTCCGCCTCCTTCGACTTTTGATGAGTGGAAAGAATTTAAGATCAATGAAATGCATATCAGATAACTGATTGAAAGCAGGAAACGTCCTCGACTAAGGACCGACCTCCAGCGAGGCGCCTCATACTTTCAGAACGCCAAAGTTTATTGAAGATATGATGCCAAAATACTGCATCAATCAAAAATGATTATAAAGATCAAAATTTACTTTTAAAAATTAAAATTTCACTAGAAAAATATACATTTAATTAGAAATTTTTAATTTAACGAGAAAAAATTGTAAACAAAGCTGAAATATTGGTGCGAATTATACGTAAGATATGTCGAGACGATTTGAAGATGCCACTCTACAGGATCTAAAAGAGATGACGACTTTCTGTTGGCACAATTAGAAAGAGGCTCGCCAAAGTAAACTTTTACTTGCAAAATGTTATCTTCATCGTAAATTAGGAACTGTTCGCTTCTTAGCTAACTTTTAGTCGTTAGCATAATCGAGCTCTTTCAACAAGTCATAAGTTGATATCAATGGACGAGGAAAGCTTCGTAAATTGCCTGGCCACAGCGGGAGATTCAGAAAAAACTTAAGTCTTGTGCTAGAAAAAATCTTCAGAACACGGACACCAGCGGCAGTGATGACTTGAGCTGGCTTTTCATAAAGAGGGTAGCCCACTTTCGTTTTTGCTCCTTAAGGAAAAAGAATAAACAAGTAACTGCCCATGAAAGTCATTTTAGAAGACACACCAACGCATCAAACAACGCACTTTCTATCGCTAACATTTGAATTCGTTAACAGGATGGAGCAATAAATCTTACTGTTCGTGTAACGAAACAGTGTTACATTGAATGGCACGAGTGTCTTACATTCATTAGCATGTACGAATAGTCTTTCACGTCACACCTCAACGATTTTCATTGTACTTTGTAAACAACTTTTGAGAGAAACCTGTTCAACTCTTCGACACATTATTGAAGCAGTTTAGGGTAATAATAGAATGATGAATAGAATAAAAACTGCATTGAAAACTGTAAGTTCTGCTAGCAGGATTTATATTTGAACAATATTGACGAGTAATTCTAAAGTGTCTAACCTGCCACTTTTCAATTTTTTATCTTGAATTAATAAATTTTTATGCCTATTACTTTGTGAAAGCATTTATGTTCCAACATATACACGTTACCCCGGGGTAATTAAAGGTTTTTTGTCATAATGAGTACTAACAAGTTTTAAGGGTTTGCCCTCATCAGCACTAACCAATCAGAAATAAAAGGAAACAAGGGAGCGTAATTTCAACGAGATGTAACACTGATACTCAAATTTTAAAACATTTATAGTTTTATGTTCAACAGGTCCGTTATTCGTACTAATTTTTTCCCCACTGCTCACAGGTAACGTGACCCTCGTCATCATGTTTACCCGTAACAAGAGCCTGAGGAGTGTGCCCAACACGTACATCATCTCGCTGGCTCTCGGTGACTTGCTGGTGCTGCTCTTCACGGTGCCCTTCGTATCTTTTATTTACGTGCTAGAGTCGTGGCCGTTCGGGGTGGTGATCTGCAAGTGCAGCGAGTTCGTGAGGGAGGTGTCAGTGGGAGTTACTGTGTTCACCCTCACCGCTCTCAGCGCCGACCGCTATATGGCAATCGTCTCCCCTCTGCCTAAGGTTGGTATGGTTGGGATGAGCTCAACTCTTTGAAGTTATTCTTGTAAACCTTCCCACAAACATGATCAATGGTTTAAGACATGAATCAAAAAAAGTTCATTGTTTGTTCGTGTCCATTGCTTCTTATCTAGCTGAGGGATAGACTCACCGAACATTATAACAAAGAGTTTCCTACAAATAGCTGAACCCGCTGTTTGAATGTTAGTTCAAACATTTTTTTACTGTTTTATCAGGAAATAATTTTTTGTATCGAATCAAGAAGAGAACATTTAAGTTGGGCAGTTATTAAGGAAGTTATTAATATTCAAACTTCGGGTTTAATTCTTTTAGGGACACCCTGTATTAGAGTTTAACAAGCGTATTCGCTCGTAGAATGTTTCAACAGTGATAAGAAACGAGAAGAAAACCTCAAGAATGGAGGAAAGAAAAGATAGTATACATACGAGTACAGTATGAGCTGGACGGAAAGCCAGCTTTCCCAACACGAGAGAAAGAGGCGTGGAAAAAGGAAAGCAAGACTCTCTGGCTTCAAAACTAAGCTATCGACATCTTCCAGCACCGTGCTGCTGCTGATACTTCAGTAGCTGCGGTTACCACGGAGGAGAGCTTAGTTCTTGGTGAGACGTTGACAGCCACTATATTGACAATCTTATTTCCCTCTAGCGAAAGAAGCTCAGGAATTCTACATATCCTTTGAGGAGCGCCAGTTTTCTAGATACATGGAAGGACCATTCTCTCCAGTACATCTTTGCGGTAGAAAGAGTTCAGTCACAGACACACGGTATTTATGTGCATTACTGTGGTTTCTGTCATTTTATTGTTGCCGTGGCTTCGATATCAATCAAGAAGATGCGAAACAAGAACACTGCTTGGACGTCACTAACTTTCCCTCACGGTGATACACTCATCATTATCTCACTCGGATGTATCTATAGGTAAGAATTCACTTCAATTTGTGGCCCAAAATCCTCGAAAGAAATTTATGTGCGAGTCATCTGCGCACATAGCCTTCTCTAATAGCCTTTTGGTAATCTTGATAGTGTCAAATTCATGAAAAGTAGACCAAGATAATACTCGGTTGAATAATGTTTGATCATTGAAATCCTCAAATACAATACAGATGGATATTAGCACACAGATCCTTCACGTGCGTAACGCAACATTTGAAGCAGCTTTACAGTATTAGTCCGAGGTTTTTCCATTACGTTATGATCATGGCTTTTCTCCCGTTTGAGGCAAGAAAAATGAATAAGAAAAAACACAGATCCTCTGAAATTGAAATATATCCTTTTGGAGTCTGAAGGATATTTCAGCACGTCACGAACACAAACCAAAACTCCGGCGAGGTTGATGAGGATTAAATTTAACAAATTCTGACCTAACTTCGAAATTCATTAAGATTGTTGAAGTTGCGGGATTTCGACATATTGGTGACTAATTCCTGTTCATTTTATTATCATTAAATAATTTACGAATAGATCATGATCATCCCCTTAAAAAATTGATCAATATTATAGCAGGACTGTAATTAGAATACAGGATATCTCTTAGAATAGCACTACGAAGCTGTCCTCTTTTGAAAGGAGTGTGATGCTTTATTAAGTATCCATAAGATTTTCATACTATCTCGCGTAAGTCAAACATTTTTGTTATATTCTCCCGTTACTAAAGCAGCTCACCCTCATAAATTTAAAATTCTTTCTAGGAGATTCTTTACAAGCAGACGCCGAATTCTCTGTCGACACAGGCTAAAATGTCCCACCCTCAGGAAAAATTCAATAAAACTTTTGGCCGTTTGCACGTTGTCTTCGAACTTCATATCCTAAATTACATGTCATGAATCTTTTTCTCAGTTCATATACATGTGCCAATGTTCTTAAAATACTCGTATTTTTGAACTCCAATGAGTTTCAGTCTGATATTTTCCATTTTTTTCAGACTAAATTCAAACCTTTTATTTTTCAATTATAGATAAGACAGGAAATTACATCACGGGAGTCTCTTAAAAACGCTGTGTCCAGTTTTACAAACGAGTGAACAAAATAGTGAGGGAAAATCGAGGACCATCATCGCCGAGCATTTCAACTCGCAACAGACTCACGCAGGCAACGTAGTTAGTCGTACTGTAGGCTGCGTCAGTCGTACTGTAGGCTGCATCAGTCGTACTGTAGGCTGCATCAGTCGTACTGTAGGCTGCATCAGTCGTACTGTAGGCTGCATCAGTCGTACTGTAGGCTGCATCAGTCGTACTGCAGGCTGCATCAGTCGTACTGCA
>VCRD01000182.1:14667-29744 GCA_006783055.1 Trinorchestia longiramus
CGTACTGTAGGCTGCATCAGTCGTACTGTAGGCTGCATCAGTCGTACTGTAGGCTGCATCAGTCGTACTGTAGGCTGCATCAGTCGTACTGTAGGCTGCATCAGTCGTACTGTAGGCTGCAAGGTGCACTGTCCAGAACAGGAGGCACAACGTAACATTGCGTGCTAGGTGAGCCAACATCGTACCACACATACTCGTCAAAACTAACATCAGGAGCACGCCCAGAAACCGCCATGTCCTATGGTTTTTGAACTACAATTCTCACCATACAAAACAGAATTTTTGTACGAGTGAAAACATTTTTTTGATACGACAGGATTTTTTTGCTCTTCTTTTTACTTCCTTCTTCTAGAAACAAACGAGTCTGTCTTGATATTTGATATATATTAGTTGTACATGTTTAACTTTAAGCATTATGACTCTCCAGTAGGTTCAAAATTTTGAAACTGTAGTGCAGCGCACAGTTTCAATGAAAGTCGTCAAGCATACAAGCCTAAGAAGCTCAGTACATTATAATCTAAAGGTTTCTGCATGCCAAGCTTGATCGCTTTGAATGAACTCATCAAGATCCAATGAATGAAGTCAAGTTGATGCTCCATTCTAGTCAATTTGCCACACACGTTAAAATTGCAACGTTGACCCGAGTGTGGTACGCGGTACAGGCGTTAGCATACCAAGTCAACATACTCAAGCGCAAAGGAAAAACAAGAGTTCTAGTTGTAGGCATTTTAACAGAGCAACAAAGACGAAATTGTTCAAGCTATTTGCTTACGCATACCACTAGCCTTAATTAAATGAGAATGTGTATTTTCGGATTCCAAGATATAAAAAGAATTATTTATAATGTTAATAGCACGTTTTCTAAGCTTGGACAGTGAACAAAAACGTTAACGGCGTAAGAAATTAAATAATTGGAGGAGGGGAGCGGGGAACGCGTGCTTTTTACGAAGGATGAAAGACTATATATTTTTAAAAATATTTTTGAAACAAGTGGAAAATTTTTATTGAAGACAGAATGAATTAATAAAACCTTCATTTAGCTATCATGTGTTTGCTTACGGAGCAGCGATCACTTTTCCTCTCTCTTATATTTGAAAGCTTGATTAACTAAGGGTGGGTAAAGCAAAGGGTGGGTAAAGTGATATCTGTTTTTAGAGTAAGACGAACAGGTAGCAATTATATTTTGGCCAAAACCCTAAACAAACACTTTCTTAGCATAGTCCCGCCTAAAAATAATCATTCGAAATTCGAGAAATTCGTTATACGAGTTACACAGAATTCAAGTCTGATGTTCAATCAAAACGCCCGCTTGAAATTCAACGGGCTCTCCAATCCTTGACTACAGTATTTTCATCACTAAGGAGTTTTTGCTAACCATGTTTCTTGGAGCTTAAAACATTATTTTTAGGTAAGTAATGTGTGAGCTTGTGTCCATGACTTGTCTTTAGCCAGCCTTCTCGTATACTACAAATGACACTAAAATGACCATAATACCATAATTCTATATTTATGGTATTATGGTCAAGGAGTTGGAGTTACGACTGATCTCAATTAGCCTTGGATGTTAGATACGTCATGAGTTTCGCATAATGCTGACCAGAAGAGCACATATGGTGTCAAGTGATATTTCATGGAGTAACCATTCCCAAACGAAAATACAAAGAACGACACTACAATGTAATCAAAAGAATTTTCAATTTAATTCGTTCGTAATTGACGCATTGTTTTGCTTGAGAAATCTGTCAAAACGTTTTTAATAAATGTTAAGTTTTAGAAAACCCGTTAGGCTTCCTAAGCAACAAATTCTTTGTTTTCACAAGTAAGATGGTTACGTATCATTCATGTAAAAAATACCGTTAGTATTTTTTGCGGAATAAACTTATTGTGACCTTTTTATTAAAAGTTACAAAATCAAACTTTTCAGTTGTGCTTTTAAGAAGCAAATTTACGTAAATAAAACGTACTCGACGATATGCGAGTGCTACTTTTTTAAATAGTTTGTCTCTGGTATACAAATATTCAATACTAGATAAGGTGCATTACTTCACCATACCAGCGAAGTCACTGTCCTTGTAGTGCTGAGCACATTATTTCTTCTGTAACTTTGACGATAGTTGCGTTAATTTCACTAGCGTTAGTAAGGACAAAATAGGAAGCATTAACAACTTTATGTAGAGTACTGCTGTTAAGGTCTACTCAAATCACTTTCTGGAACACCAGCGACTGATTTCAATACCTTATTAGAGGCATTAACCTGATTAGCAGACTGAAATGAGTCCAGCATCAGGCAGACACCACTCAGCCATTATGCTAGACAGATGGACATGACTGTACGTGGAGGCAGAGTTTCGTGAAGCAGGACTGCAAAGCTTCCCTATTGCGAGTTTGATTCATGCTCCTCTTTACACTACTAGTGGAGCAGGATGGAGATCTCGTGTTTCAACACCACAGTGTCTCTTGGCTCCGAACAACTGCAACATTTTTCTCGAGTTAACTAAATACCTTCATCGAGGTAGCTGGACACCTTTAATAATTGACCATTACAGCGAGTGTCTGGAGGAGTAAGAGAAGAATGCTCTAGAGAATAAGGACACTGCAACTTAATTTACCAAGACCTATTGATTCTCTATTTATAGCAAACGAATTATGTTGCTTTCACCCACAATTTGCATAGTTCGCAAGTGGAAACAAAATTCCATACTGTAAATCAAAGATTTTTTTGAGTTTTTTCTAGAGACAGCTATCAAAAACAAACCTCAAACCAGACGAAATATGAACTATTTCGATCAAAATTGGCAGATTTCGTTCAATGCGGGATAGCTTACACGAGAACTTTGTAAATTCTATATTGTGAAAGAACTAATTAAAATGTAGAACATTTTGTATAAGTCCAATCCGACGTGCATTCTCTATGTTTTCACATTTTAAAATAAAGCTACAGCACAAGAGGGCTTCGTTTTGATTCACTCGGAAAAATAAGTGACCGTTTACCCCGAAAAAGACACGCGGCATCCCGCACTAAAACTCACCATTAAAATGCCCCTAAAAACAACGGTGCACAATTGTGAAAGCCCAGCGATTAATCGAGGAAAGACTAGATTCGCTTTGAAAAAACTCTCGATTCAGCGAACAAACAGTTGAGTTACGAAGCTCCTGGCTGTGTTCGAACTGTGCTTGTTAGTTTTGCCTGCAGTTTACGCCTCTCAAATTCCAGAGCTTGCATCACACGCTAATCAAGCTAAGTGATGCGTGAAGCTGTCGAGTTCTAGTCAGAACTCCTCGATGTTTTTAACAGTAAACCTCGAGTATCTGCTTGCGAAATGGCGAGCATGAATTGTGGGCGATACTCTAACATATCTGCTACGGCTGTTTATTCAATAGCTGATAAAATATCGTTTTCTCGTATCTTTGATGATATTCTTGTCATGTTTTACAAAATAACTAGGAAGTTATAGCTCAATTTCTTGCTTTCAGTCCTAATGCATTGCATGCTCTTCGATTGATTGATGCTCTTTGATTCAATAGTTATTAGCCAGCTTGTAGCAGAATAAAAAAAATTAAAAGGAAGATTTGACCGAATATTTTTAACCACTTTCATTAGTTATGTCTAATGTTCAACTCACAGCCTTCTTTATAAAATAGCCTATGCGGAGAAATGGTGAAAACAAGATTTTTTAAATTTCACGAAAAATAAATTATTAGAATTGAATGAATAAAATGTGAAAAACTACAAGTTTAGTCAACATGACAACCTTACTTCTTTGGAGCAGCTGGAGTACAAAAGTTGAAGTAAAAATTGAAGACAGCCATGTACTTATCAAGACTACAATATAAATTGTTTGTTAAGAATAAGGTGACAAAAGTTATACAATAATAAGTAATACATGTTTAAAACTTGTTTTTGAACACTCTGTATTTCTTGCTCTTTCATTTCTGTGCAAAAATGTAAGCATATGAAATGTACTCGCATGATAAGAATTAGCGTTTGTGGAAAGATGTTAAATTAAAACCGGGCAGGATTCACGAGCAGAGTAGTCGATAACATACACTCATGAGGAGGTTTTTGGAACATTACCTAAGAGTCCGTGTGAGCCTAGCTGAAGATTTACTCATGATAAAATAATTTGTGAAAAGCTTAAGAATTAGATTTTCGAATAGCGGAATAACAATTAATTTTATTTCCCTTGCAGTCAGGCAGCCGAGTGACAGTTTGGATAGCTTTCAGCATCTGGCTGCTGGCTATGGTTCTGGCAATTCCAGTGGTTATCTTCTCGGACGTGGACGTATTTTCGAAACATCATGTGATTCTGAACGACACGTTTCTCAACTATACAGGCATGAACGACACTGTTTCAGATGACACGCTTCTGTTCGATGCATTCATGGTGTGTACACCTTATCCTATGGCCCGTGGCGAGCTATTCCCGAAAATTAACGTGATTGCTAAATTCCTTATTTATTATGCCATCCCCCTGTTAGCGATAGCTACTTTTTATCTGCTAATGTCCCGACACCTCATCCTCTCGGCACACAGCATTCCTGGCAAAGGCGTGCAAAAGCAAATGCAAACGAGAAGAAAAGTTGCAAAAGTTGTTTTATGCTTTGTATTGATATTTGCAGTTTGTTTCCTTCCGATCCATATCTTTCTATTGTGGTTTTATTTTCATCCCACTTCCCTGTATGATTATAATGCTTTCTGGCATGTGTTTCGAATAGTAGGGTTTTGCCTTTCTTTCTTGAACTCGTGCATCAATCCTCTGGCTTTATACTTCGTCAGCGGCACTTTTCGATTGTACTACAATGAATATCTTTTCTGCTGCTGCGATCACAGCGCCAAATTTTCTGATCGACTAACTTCTCAAAGGATGGAAGGATCTCGGGGTAACTACACAAACCCTAGGGCATCATTAACCCTGATGGTCACGCCTTTAATTCGCCAACCGTCCAATTCAACCATCTCGACAATAGCCACGATGTTGCCTCGAACGAATTCGAGCGAAGTTCTCCTCATGAAGTCCAAGCCAGTCGTTGACTCTAGTCCCCGGGATGCCAGGAGTGTTTGTGGGCGGAATTCTATTTCCTGACCGAGAACTTACAGAAGAAGTGGATGTCACAATACGCAGTTCCAGTGTCGAAACAAAGCTGAAGTTTGCGTGTGCTACGTCAAAGGAGATGAGCATAGCCAAGCTGGCACCCACGAACCTTACTCCAGTGCGGCGGACGGAAAGGTCTACCTAAATTGCAGTTTTAAATGTTCCGAGACAGGCGTACAAAAGTTCAGGTTCAACAACTCAAATTCCCGGAGATCAATGGTCATTAACAGAAACCCTTCTTTGGCGGGCTCTTGTTCAAACAAGAGCACAAAGTCCTTGGTTGATGGTAATCCATATGACTAAGTGGTTAAGTCCTGTGAAGTACTGATTTCAAAGGTATTATACACTGTTAAAACCACCGGACAGTACTTGCATATAGCGAAATATACTGAATGAATTTCAACTTGAAAAATATTTAAACATCCAATTATGCGCAACAATGCATTCATTAAGCTATTACATTTGAACGTGATCATTTAAGCTTGAAAATAAAGTTTATATCATAATGTGAGACATTTTCTCTAGCTTGTTAGTCTTACAGCGTCCAATGAAAAAGGACACCGTATGGAACAAACAAAATCGATAGACGAATAATAGAAAATAGAGATGAAACGTTTTACCATTATAGTTTTAGTAACAAACTTGACTATACACGACTATTTTACTGATGAACCCTATAGTTGCACTATATGCTAGTACATTCGAATGAATTTGAATACCTGGCCTGGTATTTAGCATACTATGTATGAATAAATCCCAAAATACAGAAAATGCAATAATTGTAGAATATTACTTTAATATATTTGCCAATGTGTTATCTTAGTCACGTAATTGGTAGTTCTTATATATATATATTTTGTATATATATATATACACAATATATTTATATATATATATACAATATATTTATATATATATATATATTTATATATATATATATATTATACACACATATGTTTTCAGTTAATTCTATTAATTTAAGTAAGGTTGTATTAAATACAGTATTATTGTGCGTGGTACATTCCTTCGGATGTGACCAAGTATTCAGACGCAGAGGCCCATTGCTTGTTTCCAATCCTACGGTTATTAAACTTATAAGGTACAAACTCATTAGCTTGTATTGAAAGTGTTTTTAAAGGAAGCTGAACGACCTGGGAAATATTTATGAACCATAAAAAACAATATTCATAGAGAATGATGCATTGTAAAAAAAGAAATTGGAAACAAATATTTTTTTGCATGTGTGATTTTTAGTAATGATTTCAAAATAATTTATTAATATGAAAGTATTTTTTGCATAACTTAGGCCACAAAGAAATCTTAAAATGTTTTAAATCCATATTGACGCTTCAATATAATTTTTTTCAATATGGGCGATTTGGAAACTAAGGAACGTATACAAATTTAAGGTGGTGAGCGTTGAGCTACCTACAATACAAAGACACATGCATCACGAGGTGACCTTGGTTTACTTTACATGAATATTATGCTCTCCGCCCACCACAACAGTCCAAGAGTGCAATACGCCTCACTCTAGCTACAAATTATCTCAATTATGTTGTCTGTACTTGTGTGTACATTTGAGTTATTATTACTTCAACAGGACGAGGAACAAATATTTATACCCTTCAGAATAGAGCTCTCGTGTGCGAGCAAGAAGAACGTAAGGAAAATTTGGTCTTTAAGATAAGCTGTTCATTTATTTACTGCTAGATAATGACATCGCTTCACGTAAGCGGGAACTTGACTTAGGTGTATTGTTTCATTTAACAATACTGTTAAGTATTTCATGTTCTTTTCATTAATGCTTCAAAAATAAAAATGTTAACGTCCTCATTAGTATAAAATCTGATCTCTAATGAATATTGTTCAGTTGTTTCTTAAAAATTATTTAAAGGTAGAGTATACGGTCAATTCGAATACGGTCGCAGAAAGATGATTGAAGCCTTTTTTAAGTTATACAAAATCCTTGTTCTATTTTCCAACTTCCTGAAAAATAGAAGCACAAAAGATATCGATGTCTATAACTTGATTAAACTCTTAAAACTACACAATAAATTTTTACTAGTGCTTTTAAGCGCTTGCACGCATGATAATGAAATCAAAATACTATTGCTGGTAGATGTAGAAGTACGTGAATAATAGTACTTAATATCATTTATCTTGTGTCCTTAGCTGGTAGAAATATTAATTTTTCTGGTCTAGATTTTTCATTGCTGACCTGCAAGGACTGCACTTATACCTAAGAATTGTTTGTCATGTGTACTCTGTATTATGTACACTCCACCAGGTCGCAGACCTCCGTTATCCAGCCACACTATAAGCCAACATTTTAATTGTACAGCTCCAGCTCCTGCTCAATTACCAAGCATGTATCCATTTCCCACCCCGTTCAAGAACGAGTCCGTCGATTCTGTTGACGGTTAGTCATTGTTTTGCGTTGCTTGTTTAGAGTTGCATGGTAGCACGACCGCTTTTATAAACTAAATTTAAGTCGAGAACCTGTCAGGAAGCCTGATCGACTCATGTATGTATATAGTTCACAGTTCTGAGTGCCCAGGAAACTTCTCAATTTCCTCGTAATAATGTTACTCCAACTGAAGAAAGTTTCAGAACTGACACACCTTACAGAATAATAATTTTTTCAAAACTAGATAGTTTTCATGAGCTTCGTGATGCTTTTTCCCTTTGCATAAGATTTCAGAATGGATAAAATTTTAACCTCAAAATTTACAGAGTTATTACGATAGTAAGGATGCTTAAGGTCATACGATCTACATAAAAATATTCCTATCGAAGAAAACTACTTTCTAAACCACGATTTGCAATGACTTGTTTGTTTGCAATTGAGGAGATTTCTAGTTTTATTTTCTTTCACTTTGAATTCGCCAAAAGTTTAGTAATTTTCCTGCTCATCACGAACAATTTTATAAACCCTGAATGATCTTAACGGCGACGAATTCAAATGCAAACGAATAGTTAGCTGTAATCTTCTTTGAGTATTGCACTGATAGTCAAACTGCACTGAGAATATTTTTTAATATGAAGTCAGTCTCGTAGTCTAGGATTAAGGACTTTTTCATAAAATATTGCGGTAGTTTATTGTAAATAACTCTTCACCCGACAAATAACTTCACTATCTTTAGGTATACATATATACTGGTCGAATAACGCTTGCAAAGGTAAAACCGTTTTGTTTCTAACTTGGTTATACTCTAAATTCTATCCAATACAATCACATTTGGACAACCTCATTTCGTCATAATTAACTATTGATCAAATTTACAGAACTTACGAGCAGCAATATTTTCTACGATTTCATGTGTAAGGAACTTCTTAAAAGTAGCCATGCTATAGAAGCTGAACATTTTCTATTAATTCAATGCTGATAACTGAATAAGTCATGTCAAGTATGTTATAAATCAATATATTATTTTCAATTGAAACAAACCAAATATCACCCCAACAATCAGGCGGCAAAGCAATCTGTTCAATTGTAAGCCAAGAAAATGGCGTTAAAATCTGCAGTGTTGACAAATATACAAAAATAAATGTGTAATATTTGTGTGAATTTATTCGCGTGACGCAAAAATACAAAAAAAACAAAATAACTAGCTAAAATATTTTTCTTTATCATATTCATCGAGATGGTCATATTTTTCAAACACTAATTGCATGATATTGATAATGTTTGATTTTGGACCCGAAAAATAGGTCATATTTAACGAATGGTCGTATTTACCAAAGGTGACGAGTATCGAAGTCTACTGTACATATATATGGATATATATACATATACGAGTATATATATATATATATATATATATATATATATATATATATATATATATATATATATATATATAGATATTCTGAATAAATGTAAACTAACACGGCACGGCCACATTGTTCTGTGTTTGACAGAAATTAGCTCTCTAAAATAGCCTATGTTCGGTAAATTATGACTTCATTTGATTTATTGCCCGCCCAAAACATCATCATACTTACTTTTAAAATAGCAATAATAAAAGCGTGAACGGGTAATAACAATGATTAATTAGTAGCTGATTCTATGGTTATAAATACGCTGCTTGGTAGGTACAAATTACTTACACATTTGTTAAGGAGGACGTCAAGGATAAAATGAATGCTGCTTTTTGACTGTGAGTGATCGAGTTTTTTCTTTTTGTTTTAATATTGGAAAAGGCGCTCCATACTGAATATTCCATACTATAACTCTGCAAATACTGAAAAAACTTTTTCTAAAGAATTTTTTATATTAAAATTGAAGAAGATGGAAAAGCATACGAGTATAAAAAATGAGATAATACATAAAGTTCAGATGATTTTCCTGTACTTGATCAAAATTAGGCCAAGAAGAGTTCATTTTATATCATTATTGAGACAAAAAATTCAAATTTGTCGACCAATTATAGTCTCTTATACGATGATTTTGTAACTGTTCTTATTCTGATCAGTGATATAATGATCACACTAGCCGTAAGACAGAAATACGTGCCGTAATTATAATACTGTAAAGTTAACGTCCCTCACTTATAGTAACCCAGTAGCAGGCAAGATGTCTAAGAATAGGAAGAATGCGAAATTAAGGTTTAAGAGTACTGTATTCAACAGTATTTTATGAGTGTGCGTATAACTATCAAAATGCCCGAGTGTGAGGCTATCTTGGGTGAGCAGAGCACAAGAAGCAGCATACGTATAGCTCACAGATGACAATTTACGAATATACGAGTATATGGTTTAATCCCCGTTGCAGATAATTTACGTTGAGTTGTCCGTATTATAGTTGCAGTATAGCTGTAACTACTGCACTACCTGCATATAATTGGGCAATAGTCCGTGTTTCCCTTCTTCAAGGGCTCTGCATTCAGATCTAAATGCTGGACCTAATAAACACAAATGCAGAAGAAACCTTCGGCAATATTTCTATATTCGCACCGGTGTGAAATGTGTCAAACCCAGGAATAACGCTATAGTTGTGTTCCGAGTACGAGTACAATGATCAAGACGAGGAAATACCAACACAAACGATCATGAAGGTGGCTTTAAGTCAAGAAAAAAGCTAGATATTTTGAAGGCATTTACTTAATATTTGAACAGGCAACGGCAAGGATGAGTTACCATCGTAAATCTAGTCGGGGAATGAGGGGGAGACCAAAAATGATGGAATTCATTATTTTGTATTAATTTAAGATTTGCCATAGCCACTCACGGCACTCGAAGCCACGACACAGTACTTCGGCTTGTGACCCTTCTGACAATCATGATCCGTAAATAAGAGTGCCTCAAAAACTTGAAAAATTATGCGAAACAAGAATTGTATGTATCTTGTGTCTATTGTAAAAGGGGCTAATTGAATACTAGTGTCTATTCTAAACGGGGCAAATTGAACATCATAAAAATTAGTGGCTATCAACAACTTAAGTGAATTCGAAATTGATTCATGCATTCCATTTTTATAATTAATGTTCATCAATTTTACGTGTTCAATAGGTAATTAGGTTATTAAAAGGACTCGTGTTAAAGTCAGAGGAAGGACAAGAGAGCAGAATATTTTAGAAAATAGCTAGAATGAGTCAAAAACAAACTTTAGTTTACTTGCAAGAGAGAAGCAACGCAGCCTCATTAATAGGAGCTTCATTTTCTAGTCTGGCGAGCTGCAAATTAGGTCATTGCTCTCACCCCCTCGCGCCCGTCCTCTATTTAGATCACAAATTACTGCGTTCATTTTCACCTAATTTACTTTAACGAGCCCATTAGCTCGGACAGTCGAAGGCTGCGAGTCGCACATTAGCAGTACTATTTAACATAAGTGTTGTGCAGTGGACGCGTATATGCATCTCAGTGGCTAGCAAGACATTACTTATAAAGATTATACCCAAGAGTAATCAACTGTGAAATCGAACTCTCGCTCAAGTCTTTCGTAGATGACCATATCTACGACGTGCTTCATTTACTTAAGAAATGACCAGACTTGAAACGTCGGAACCTCACTAGAGTACGTGGAGTTCAAGTCAAGCCCGTGCATCACTAAGCTTT
This sequence comes from Trinorchestia longiramus, assembly GCA_006783055.1. Taxonomy (NCBI): domain Eukaryota; kingdom Metazoa; phylum Arthropoda; class Malacostraca; order Amphipoda; family Talitridae; genus Trinorchestia; species Trinorchestia longiramus. The sequence continues at coordinate 25,821 of VCRD01000182.1, forward strand.
GAATTAACTAAGAGAAATATAGGCGTTCTCGTGCCTCTACAGTAGAGTAGACGGAGAGCCTGAGTCAATAATGTGGGAACCTCGTAGCACGGCACTCGAGAATCTGAAGAGCAACCGTCGGTAGGTCAGTTTACTTGAGTTTTAAAACGTAAAAGTTTGGTTCTCTATTACCTTTGTTCGGGGATTTTTGGAGCGATAAAGTAAACGAATATTTTTAGGGCGTTTCGAAGCCGCGGAGCTGTTTCATTTTACGAGGTCCGATCTAAAAACCACCGGAAAAAACTCAAAAGTCTTATGACCAGTTCGAAAAGTCTAAGACCAAATATTATCGACACTCTCAGTTCGCAAAATTTTTAAGAACAGAACGATTTGGTACCTAACTCATGCGTGTTGAGAGATAGTGCAACAGAACTATTCAGCATAAAATCATGCACAAATGCCAAGTTTCACTCAATCATTTAGAGACCGGATGCGGGTAATCTAGAGAATTGAAAATGGACGGATGCACACAAATGCTCTGTAGAATAAAGGTGAAATACATTATTAAACACCATTTTCAAACTCTTACTCGTTCATTTAACGATTTTTGTAAATTTTGTATGCCCTTTTGAAATGTTTTCATTAGATTATCACTAAGTAACATCGAAGAATGCAGACAAACCGGCACGACCCAGTACTCGCATTTCGGCATTCCCGCAGTTTAATCAAAACCGTTCTTCCTTTTAAGCTCACGATAATGATAATTCAGAGGACTACCATACGAACTATGTACAGATTTTCTTTTGAATTACTAGAGTTTGGAATGACATGGTTATACAGGTGCTACTCTGTATGACTGATGAAGTGATTTACCACTACCATCTGGCTTTATCAGCTTTTTTTCACTTACTATCTCAAGAAAGTAATGCTATTACGCATATCGTGAAGCATAAACAAGTCACGTTTTTCATACTAAAAAGTTGACCATGATTTGTGTTCGCTGCCATGTATGAATACAGAACAATCCATCGCATATGAGAACGTGCAGCAAAGTTTTCCGTCGGTTAATAGCCATAGTTTATAACACTCGTGCATCACACTTGGGGAACTGGAGTGGATGGGTGAGATCCGTATAACAATGGAGTAAGTTAATTCTTCACCAGAAACTTGAGCTCAAGAGACTGCTCTTGTATGACAATACTCAGAGACCATCAGGGGGGGAGAGATGGGCTAAACAGAAACAAGCACTTTGGTGCGAAATAAATGATCCCATAAGGCTCACTGAAACTGAAACATGCGTCAAAAATTGCACTGAAATTACAAATACGCGAAATAAATAGGTTGTGAGATCGACAGGTATTTACGATGTTCTCTCATCTAGGGAGAGGAGATGGGGAGCACAAGGTGCAACTGACTACCTTACTTTGTATACCCGCGACTGCATCACATGACTGACGTAGTTGAACCTTGTAGGAGCGAGGGACACGTGCAAGCAGCGCGTATTCCCCCACGACGATGACAGACTCTATAAGTGTATCCACTCTTCTTAATAGCTGCTTAGAAACCCTAAGTAACCTTAATAAGAGCTAACTACACAAAGCATAAAGCCTAGGTCCTACGATATTTTCCTAGGGTAATATTAACGCAATTTTCTCCTTGCAAATATATTGTGAGTAGAGTGGATATTCTCTGCCTGTTTGATTACATATATGTCTAATTTAATTGCGTAATTGGCTGCAATAACGTATAATTGATCTAAGTCGATATTATATGATAAAAATAATTTTCAGTGTAAATTAGTTATGCTACCCTATTGCACAAGTTGGAAAACATGTCCTAGTTTCTCATCAGAGATGAAGGATAATCTTGAGCATGCCTTCAAGCAACTGCTTGTGTGAAGATCTTGAGGGAATGCTTCTTTATTCGCCAATACGCAAGTTCTTCCAAGCAGGTAATACGCCCTGACAACTTCTTCCCAGCCAACAAGATGTCCGTGCCGAAAAGTTATGCATGTGTAGGAGCTGCAGGAGTAGGTCAGAATACTAAAGATTTATGTGGGGAGACCCGCCCTCATGGGAGTCATGCACGAGGACTGAGCTCTTAGTATCGGAGCTTTGCTTGTTTTTTATTTGGAAAGTTCGTGCTTGCTTTCTGAACTTTTTTTTGAGGTAAAGAAACTAACTCGGCCATTATGAAGCAGAACAAGAACTATGCATTTAAAAGGGGATATATTTATCCAGCAGTGGCACACAGAGGTGGGACGAGAAACTGAGGCAATAACAAACCCTATTAAGTCTCCATGAATATCTTTTCCGAAAAAAACAGCGCGGAGGACAGCGAATACGCGATATTGTAAAGACTACTGTATGATGTCACTTGTATGTAAAAGGTTTTTGCACCATTTCTTTACATATTTATTATACTAAGAGTTTACGTGAGAAAGACAGACGCAGATCATCCAGATAACACACGTATACAACTAAGACCTTGAGTTATTGAATCGAGTAATGAAACTGTGTTGTTCCAACAGTAGCAGCGTGAACATAGCGCATGGCAAACAAGGTGAGTTGGGTTCACAGAAACAGTACAGAAGTACTTGTATGGAAGCTTGCAACAGTATCAAAGAAATTATTCAGAAAAGAGAAGTAAAATGAAGAAAAACACTACATCACTGACCACAGAGCATCACGTATTACTGTAGGTATTGCTAACGCAGTGCAGATGAACTGTTCGCGCCTAGCAAAGCGCTAAGTTTCTCCAGGTTTCCATCACTCAAAGTTCCTTCTCTTGTTCATCGAGGGAAAGCACCCAAAAATACAAAGTGACCACATCGACGTCAGTTAAATCCTACCATAACATTGCAATCATGAACTTACGATTCCGAGCTGTAGAATTACAAGCCAATTCTGCGTAACAAATATAATGTAATGATTACACCATAGCAAGACAGCTGAATCCTAACAGTGTCCTCATGAATACACAGCTTACGATCATATAGTAGTGATACTGCGATCATTCGCAACTACTAACATAAAATATAATGTAATTTCTTGGGTCAATCTGCTGAAAAAATATTGATATCTTTGCGACTAGCTATAATATCATGTACTGGTTTTGAGGAATGGAAAGGTCTAGTACTTTTACAAAGTACGCAGTAAGTATGTTTTAAGTATGTATATATATACGATGCAGCAAAACTTCGAAAGCGAGAGAATTGAGGAAACTTTTCTTTCATAATACTCCTCTTATTACTCGCCAGATTCATGAATATAAAGTTTAATGTAGCACCACAATACGATAGACTTGAGCTATTAGAAAGTAAGATATGTTAAATGATTTAAATATAGATACAGAATGATAGACTGTTTATGTATGTAGCTCTTTATTGATACAAGACTTGTAATTATTTACCGTGAGTCTAATGTACATACAAGTGTATTGAGAATGGAACGTGGAAAAACTGCCGAACTTCTGAGCGAACCGTTGGGGAAGACTAATTTGTTGAAATACAATAGAAAAAATTGTGATTACAAATTTATGCTAAGGGCTTTTTGAGGAGAGTTTCTCTTATCATGTACTATAATACAAAGTAGTTTGATTATAAATTGAACAGGTGCATTATAAGACAGTACAAGTCATTTATTCAAACAAATTCAGACTTCACAACCGAAGTATTTACCATGGGAGGTTTGTGTTACTCATTTTCTTTAGCAAGCACTGGAAGACTGCCTTCATTGGATCAACAGGACTCTAGCAACACAGAAACCTCGCACCGCTGTGCGCAATGGACACTCGGCTGGGGCAGTGCAAAATTGCATTCATTGTTACTAACATCAGCAACAGCACGCACCCCAGAGCTGCATCCCGCACGCCACAGCTGCATCCCGCACGCCACAGCTGCATCCCGCACGCCACAGCTGCATCCCGCACGCCACAGCTGCATCC
>VCRD01000182.1:29807-89499 GCA_006783055.1 Trinorchestia longiramus
CGCACGCCAGAGCAGCATCCCGCACGCCAGAGCTGCATCCCACACGCCAGAGCTGCATCCTGTATAGTTCTGCACATCTAGTCCCCTAACAAGTACTAGGTATCTGGACTTCTTTAGATATCTACTAATCACGTAGCACTCCCTGATGTAGCTAAGATCGAGACTAAAGAAATTCACCGACGCGAACTAAACTGGTGAGCTAACTCAAATTGGCAATCTCCCCACAGTGAGTTGACACGCACGCAAAGAAATAAAACAGAACAATGCGTGTCTGGTGCGCATGAGACAGGAAGTTGACAGGCACACCACCGCCAGTTGACAGGTGCGTCCTTTAATGCTTACACAGGCACCAGGTAATGCAATTACTTGGTAAGTGGAAATTAGTCGGTTCTGCATAGAAGCTATTACTTAGTTCAACGACACTGAAAGGGACGAGGGGCGCACAGCCTCAGGGGGCAGGTCAGGGTAGGCATGCGTGGGTTCAGGTCAGAAGAGGCATGTGTGGGGGTAGGTCAATGGACGCATGCGTGGGTTCAGGTCACGAGTTTCGGACGTGGTGCTAAAATTTTTGCTCCGCCTAGTCCAAATATTGGTTGCGTTCGGACGTGGTGCTAAAATTTTTGCTCTGCCTGGTCCAAATGTTGGTTGTGTTCGGACGTGGTGCTAAAATTTTTACTCTGCCTAGCCCAAATGTTAGTTGCGTTTGGACTTGACGAAGTTTCTTGCGAAGCAGCAATGCAAAAATGTTTGAGAAATTGCTGGCGGAAATAGTTTCCACGAAAGATAATCGGAAATCGTATCCTTGACAAGCAAGTTGAAGCAGAGCTTTGTATTGGCGTATGCTTTGTTATTGACGTCACATTTACCGCCGTCTGTCACACTAACGATCAATTCAAGCACGTTTTCCACATCATTCATAGCATTGATCATGCCTGTGAAGAAAATTAGCTGTAATGTCCTCTCTCCTGGAACTGAAGCTTATAAAATAACGTCAACTGAAAATTGCATCTCTTAAATTCATGATATTAATGAGGAGGACTTCTTTAATTCTGTCGCGGACGCGAGGAATTTATATCAGTAGCTATAACACTATCATTGCCAACAGCACGTGCAGGGACAAGTTTGTTTCTTTTCACAGAGATTGCGTTTAATTTTGAAACATTTGTTTGAGTCAGCGAAAGGCTGTAGTGTAACTTCATCGCTCAGCTCTTCCGATGCCAATCAACAAGAAGCCGCCACTCAACAAGAACGTGGTCCACTGGAGAAAAATTCTCAGCGTCAACAAGGCTTTGTCTCATGTAAGGGGCATTGTGCTGACACTAGAGCGATGACCAAGGTGTTGCTCGAGCTGAGGCGTCTCACACTAAGAAGAAAGTATTAACTTAAAACCTATAATAACAATAATTGCAGGGTGCGAACACGACACGCAGAGTAGGCGGAGTTGTTGATAGATGCGAACTCATGAGGTGACTGCACACGTCCAAGCCATGCTACTCGTTCACACACCTCAGGTGAAGTAATAATCAAGCGGTCATCTCACAACGGTGACAGACGCTATTTCCGAGTTTGTATCTAGACGTCCGTAAACGTCTCCAAATTTTGTGAGCTGCTTTTATTACGTTGATGTTATGAAGTAGTGCTGTTTAGTATAGTGATCGGTGTTGAATCTTATTGTTGTTCATGAATATAATTATTGATAAGATTGTAAAATGTTACGTGTGCAACATATTTATTATATCTATTACATGATTTTTTGATTATGATTATCAATGTTTTCAATGATATTCGCTTAATGTTGACCTGATCAATATGACCTGTTTATCAATGTTGACCTGTTCAATAAATAAATGTGAACTTCTTACTGCGCGTTTGTATTGAGTCCTGAGCAAAAGAGAAAAAGTATAAGAATAACGTGAGTAACGTAACAATTGAAGTATATCTGTACTGAGATGATGCATTATTTTGCTCCTGCAAGCGTCAATAACTCCACTTCTAACTGATAAAAGATTTTTATCAAAATTCCATGCAACGCCGGTTGCAGTTCTGTCATAACATAACAAAATATAAAAATTGGATTACTATTATTATTATTATTATACTAGTGTACCCGTGCAATCAAAAATGATGCCAAATCGAGTGTATAATAAACACTTAGAATACAGTATTTTTGACACCCGTGTAGTGTACCCGTACAATCAAAAATGATGGTAAATCTAGTGTATTATAAGCACTTAGAATACAGTATTTTTGAGCCGCATAAGAACTAGTTATAGCCATTCGTGTCATATCCTAGATGCAGAAATTCAGCATTACTGAAAGCAACTGCGAGCTTATGTATGTATATTGTAATATGCAATACCCCGCCAAACTCAGTATCCACGATACGGACTAGAGTATATAAAGCTCTGGATCTCTCTAATTCACTGAGTATTTCCATAATTATAAAATCAAATACTTAGAATCCCGGAAGTAAATATAAATCATGAGTATTAAGTGTAAAAAGGGATTTTCCGTCGTATGAATACATGCTCAGATTTTTATTCTTTTTTTGAAAACCAGTATCAGTGTCTGCTTGGAAGTAGACCAGATGGCGCTGTTAGAAACATGTACAGCGATTTCCCAAGACCGTGTAATTCGTTGCACTGCAGAGCATTATATTATCAATTCATGTTAAATTTTGTAACCACCGACTCGAATTGGTGGTTGTCAAAACTCAGCCGAGGTATGGTAAGCTGAATGTGTTCATTTAGTATGAACTAAGTCTACGTGGCTTCAAGAGATCTCGTGCAGAGGCTCATGAATGCTTATGAAGTTTAAACTTCATAACGATATACTGCGGAACGCATAACGTGGCCTTAATTGCGGATTTTAAGACGCTCAAAGTTCAAGATGCAAATAATGGGATCATTTACATGCAAAGGAAGACATTTTCTAAAAGAAAAAATTGTTTATAGTTCGTTTGATAAATTGCAATTTTCAAAGTTATATATGATACTTGCCCTAAAAATTACCTCAAGGGCAGAACTCTGATATGCTCAAGTGTGAGACTTTGCGTCAGAGGGTCGTAGAAATATTCAGTCTAAGTTTTGCTTAAAAAGAATATGAAGTGGAACTTAGAGAAGCTTCTAACAGAAAGTCTCTCTGTCTTAACTCTAAAGTTGGAGTTCTCAAGCAGCGAGAGAAGGAACCTTCCTACAACGAGAGCATTTCTAAGCACTATTTTCGAACGAATAAATTGAGGGTGAAAGCTCTAGAGCACAATACTTTTCTTCACGAAAATATGACCCTTAGAGAATTGAATTGAATGTTATATTCTTTAACGGGGTTGTAAACGCTCAACCCGTGCCAAAAAATATCGATAGAAAATAATATGAAAGAAAATTGTACAAGAAAAAAAATGTGTAACTTTCCGTGTACGCAAATAAGGAACAATTTTCTGTGTAGCTTATCCAACGTCGGTAATGTTGGCTGGTAGACTAGGACGGGGAAGTGAATGCATTGTTTGTTCTGGGTCTCCTGCTGTACAGTTTGGGTAGCACCACACACAAGCCTGTTAATAAACTCAAAGACGAGGCAATGTTGCATACTACGATGAGGGAATATCAGCGAACTTAAATAACATACCTTCTATTAAGACGCACTATTTGAGCAATAGAGGTAGAAAAAACTATCAAAGTGGGCTTTTCGATTGATCCGTTTATTTTAGAAAACAATACGTGTTTACTGTTTAAAAAGGAAACGCATTTACTTGAAGAAATTTGAAAGACAATCGTGAAATCGACATGGGTTCTTCAGACTGCTCTCTTAAGTAGGAGGAAAATCAAAAACCACTTCTCTTTTCACTAATGCTAATGAAAAAACATTGGGAGTATAATTCTTCAATTGTATACTTTATTTGAAAACTATTTGGTGACTCAGTATTATCAGTTTGATAGTACATTTTTTCAACGCGTGGATGAAGATGCTCTGGCTGCATTCATCGAATCAATATTTAAGATCTGCAGGCATGAACTCAGCCGATGCACAATATGAGCTGGAATACACAATATAAGCTGACATGCACAATATTATGCACAATATGAGCTGATATGCACAGTAGGAGCTGATATGCACAATATTATGCACAATATGAGCTGGAATACACAATATAAGCTGACATGCACAATATTATGCACAATATGAGCTGATATGCACAGTAGGAGCTGATATGCACAATATTATGCACAATATGAGCTGATATGCACAGTAGGAGCTGATATGCACAATATTATGCACAATATGAGCTGATATGCACAGTAGGAGCTGATATGCACAATATTATGCACAATATGAGCTGATGTGCACAATATGATGCACAATATGAGCTGATGTGCACAATATGATGCACAATGTGAGCTGATGTGCACAATATTATGCACAATATGAGCTTGGCGTACTTCCGAGCATATATGAGACACTGTTTCTCATGCGTTGTTTTGACAAGAAATAGTCTTTATTCGAAGGAAAAATAAAATGAATATATCAAATCCCATGAAATTTTGTGTTCATACAATTCTGGACAATTCAGAAATTTTTTTTGAGTACAATTATGATAAAAAATTACATAAATATGACAAGTTCCATGATATTTAGTTTTAGTACAGCGGTCGTAGGCAAAACGTACAAAATTGAACACAAATATGAGGCAAAAACTGAAGATCAAATTCGGAATGAAAATAGTTTTCACCCGAAAATGAATCTCTCCAGCGTTACCTATTTCAAAGGGTTCTTAATATGGAGTTTTTGGAGTGTTTATATTTTTTAATGGAGTTAAAATTTTAATAATATGGAGTTTTAAATTTTTTTATTTGTACCATAAATCCCCAAATCACGTTAATGAACATCGATGTTTGTTGACAGTGTTTTGTATGCTAATTGAATGTGGTTGATGCGATCACAAAATCTTACAATTTTACATGTGCTTACATTTCTTGTAGATATTTTGTAATGATTCATGACTATTTTTCGATATTTCAGAAGAAATCTTGAGAAAAATTTCATTGATAACAGTCTAATCCTTGAAGAAATCAACAAAGAAAGTAATCGTACTCCTATCTTCTGCTCTTACATTTACAATTTCATTAGCAGCGTTATCGGCAATTCTTTCGAGATTTAACACTACTAAGGTTTACAAAAATAAATGTTAACGTTATTTTTTTAACATAAAATAATTATACTTGTCTACTGAAGAGACATTTAAGAAAAATCATTAAAATGCCAACTCGCTTCGCTTCTTACTAAATTCTTACAAATTTCACGACACGTCTCTGCAATGACTTGATGGGATCACCTGCACATAGAAAGCACAAGTGCACCAAGCTAATGAGAGGAAAACAAAAGACAAGACACAAAAAGAATATTAACTGAATAAACTAAACCCGCTAAATATTAGTACGAAGAGTGCCATTCGATCTTAGGTTAGCGGAACAGGATGCCAGATATACCCTTAGCAAGAGCATGAGCTTTAAAATCTGCGTTCAGTATCAATTTCTAAGAAAAGGAGCCTGCATAATCTGAATTTTCATGCATAACATTGTATAAATATACACTATTTTTATCGGCGGAATTCTCGATGGTTGACATTTTTTTGAGTATTTTTGGTCTTCCAGAGGCTATTTAAACTTCTTTTCATTCTCGACATTTTCAGAATATTATTCAAGCCCTATAAACTACGTTACTACATGCGTTTGGCCAATACTTTTTTTACCTCATGGATGTAGCACGTACTTTCAGCAAATTCAACGTGTATAATTTCCTTCTAAGTGCGCATAGATTTCGGGTCGTCGACTCTCTATAGAGCCGTAGCATGTATTCATAAGTTAGGAGGGTTGCCCGAAGGAACAACTCCCAGACACTCAGAGCAAAGTCATCTTCGTGATCACATGGGTTGGAGTTCCGGCGGAGCTGCGGGAGTTTCTAGACTATGAATAGCATCGAAATAAGAAGTTTTCATATTGCATACGAAGGCAAAGAAAAAATTCACTCTTCGAATGTTTTTTTATTATCTGGACAGATCGTATAAGGAAGGAATTAGCGAGGACAGACTGGGCGCATCGTGACAGGCGTGCGTGGAGACGCGATACCTCGCAACATCCACTGCGATCAACGGTCTCGTGTAACATGGGCTGCAAAATAGCCAAGCTTGTAAATAATGATGCAGGATTTTTACGTATTCTGTTAGAGAAAAGAGGCACGTAATCGCCGACTAAAAAGGATTCCGGGATGCACTCTGGAGAGCCTTTAAAGTAGCACCCACCAAACACTAACAAACTCTGCGGAGCTCCACTGTGCACAACACTGACACTGAAGATGCTCGAAATTGCCAAAAGATATGGAATTTTTCATACATGTAAACAGAATCTAAAATCCATTTATAGAAAATTATTCAACAAATTAACTCAGTCCATTAATTTCAAACACTTATGAACGGAGTCTAAGCACAAAAAAGTTATGAAATAAAATCTTCCCTGAATTCGCTTTCGCAGAAAATTCTGTAATTTCATTCAAGTCAAACATTTCTCCCCCACAACAATTAGAATTCTAAAGAAAAGCTCTTTCCAGCGGTGCGTCTTTCCGAAGTTCAAAGCAAGGAAACCTCCTCAGAAGTTGCTGCATCTATGGAGAATGTAACGGTTGTTAAATTAGCCACTACCATCAGGACAGTTTGGTCGGCTACCACGACGAAGCAGCGAAGCACGTTCTGCTCTTTACACTCTTCGTACAAATATTTTAAGGACCGCGGTTGAATTATTTTACTTTTCTGAGTTTCAAGTTTTACTTAAGCGAACAGCTAACTTGTGTGACACAGTTTAGCTCCAGCATTTAGGAACAGTTTATGAGATGAACAAGAAAGTGATTTGCTCTAGTTTTCTTTTTCAATACAGTCGCTGACGAGAGATAGAATAGAAGAATAGAATAGAATGAGGCTATAGGAACGAAACTTCTGGCCCATTCTTGGGTTGGATAATTACTTCGATAATTATTCGGTTGTTTACCCAAGTCCCATGCAGTATTTCTAGCCGCGTCAACCATGTCGGCAGCGGGATTCGAACCCGGGTCTTCCCGCTTGCAAGCAGATTCGCTCACCAGTCGACCAAGCTGGTGTAAAAAAATGTGGAACGCTTCACGATTTTGCGTGTAGGACGAGGACTTGTTTCTCTCTCCCTTCAGTGCGCAAATGAAGGTAGAATTTGCCTAATTACAGTTGCTTAGAACATTAAATGTACTGAAAATGGAAAAAACTTCTGGATATGAAACAAAGTTTAAAATTTTTAATCAACAAATTATCATGTTCACATAAAACGTTTGTGAAATTTTATAGAGTTCATTGCGTTTATTTTTACTGCACTTAACTACGTTCAAATTTTTTATTATCTGCCCAATAACTAGTGAACAGAGGTTGGGACGGAATCCGTTGGAAATTTTTAACGGCTAATTTGCGCCTGCGATTTTGATTTACTCTAGAAGTCTCTTTTTGCTTTAAAGCAATATAATATGACCATGTATGAGATTACTGTGGATGATTTTGAGCCTGCTAATTTGTTAAATAGCCACGAAGTCCTCATAATTCACCCCAAAAAGAAAGACCAAGAGGTTTAAAATTCACTCACAGTCAGCACGCAGCAAAGACTAATGAAAAAATTTAAAATGGAACTGGAACATTCCGAATTTGACTACGAAGAGAGAGCAGGGATGAAACTCTACTATTGTCGACATGACGTCGTCAGAACGTTGTTAGCAGTGAAGGCACCTCACACCTTCCCTGAGGACTCCAGGCTAAACATCAAAGCAACATTCATGGTGTGAGCAAAGGGGCAAAAACCCTTATAGATTAGGTATTCGCAAGAAGGCAGTTAGTGGGATAAAAAATATTGAGTGCTGCACCACACCAATAGGAAGACCTAGACATTGCTGTCGGAAAGCTCTTCACAACATGCATCAGCCATTTGCTTTCTCAACTAGCCATACTACAAGCCCTCGACTTGTTTGTGTGGGGCCTGCTGTACTGAAAGACCAGCACATCCAACAGCAACACAAAGCACGATCAGGGAGTTAAGATCGTCTCCTAGGGCACAGTCACAACGCCGTGTAGTTAGTTCCGAGGAGACTGTCATTGATGCCATATGCGTGTTCAGCGAGTTAAATTTACAGAACATGCTATGTCACATTAACTAAATTTTAGAAAATAGATCTCAAACGACGCAAAAATTTGTATCGTTTTCCCGACGGTAAGAAATATCGCTTGCATCTTGTAAATCGTGTAGCATAAAATTAAACACATTCATGCTTGCAAAACATTCATCATCAACATCAAGAATATTCCACACGGTGTAACGATTGTATTCTATAGATTTTGCCAAAGCAAAATGGTCAAGTAAAAAGTTGATGAGATCGTTTACCGGTACGAGACTTATTGTTGTCTTAAATTTCACTTCTGACGAGTGTCAGAATAATAATAATAATAATATAAAACACACAATAACAATATAAACAGAATAATAACAAACACACTCGAAAAATAAGAAGTCATTACTCCTAGTGTTACAGAACTTCATACAATAATAAACGAAAATAATACACGAGTAAATTTTTTTAAATGTAGAACTACAGGACAATTTTTGGTAACGAAAGGCAGCGAGAGCAGAAACGAAATTATGAACACGTCCCCCGCACACCACCATCACTCAAGCAAGGACTCCAACAGCTCCCGCCGCCAAATATTCGTTTTTGGAGGATGGCAACCCAAATACAGCCATTAATACATGCACACGTGTTCTCTATCGATCATGAAGCGAGAGCATCAGCTGATCAAATATCATTAACTCCATCATAACTACGGGAACCAGTGTCAATACTGAATGGCTCACCCCAATCTTTGATGCAAGCGACGACGTACCAGCGCCGGCAATGTAGACGGAAAACATGTACTCTGGGACCATCAGTAGCGGTTTCTCTCCGTTTTAGACTGGAGCTTCTAGAGAGTTGTTTTATATTTTGCAAGCTTGAAGACCGGCCAAGCAATAAACAGTACTGAAGTATGGCTGCCCCGGAAGTAAGCTTTTGTAACGGAATCGAGCGATTTAAGTGAGGAAGAAAGATTCATGGTTATGGAAATTATGTAGACTTTGTCACAGTATATAATATTTTACTCCAGTCCACATGAGGTCTAAACACATCTGATTGAATAGAGCATGAAATACAGCGAGAAATACGGATGAGTCAATTGGAACATCATGTGGGTTAATGCTAAGTCCTAGAATTGCAAAAAAATATGCAAAAAACTTTTCATTTGCGAGTACTTGTCGAATCACACAGAGAGAACAAAACAAGCAAGTTTTAGAACGAACGAACTATGTACATTTATGGAATTTTTTCCAACTATGGACAACGTATGAATAAATATGTATATATTTTCAAAGTTTGGTAGCAAATGGTTTCTACATATATGGGGGCACTACATTTGGGATAATTCCTGTAGAACTTAATTCAAACGTATTCTTTCAAATGATACTCAAATAAATCCTTTTTTTCGAAGCCTCTTGCACACTTAATTCCCATTCCTTACTCACTGATCTGACTGTCTTCACTCTCTGACCAACACTCAATTTTCCTTCCCACACCAAACGTAAACAACTGTTTTACACGAGGCAGCCTTGATGCTTCTCGAACTGCTATCTCCTTTACCTCGGCCCAAACCACTCAATTTGATCACTCCCTACTCCGGCACACTCTTTGATCTCGTAGCAAAATCTTCTACTTCCTTTGCTCTGTTCGTAAAATCTCTACACTGCTTTTAGTCACTAATTTTCGCCTTCAAAAGCAAAACTTTTCTATCCATTTTGTCGTACGCATCTTCAGATCCTTCAGTATCTTTCACATCATTATTTGCTCCCATATTGTCCGAATAAAACAAAGTAAAAAATAAAATAGGTACTCAAGGGAGATTTACGGTTAGTTCTGGACCGCTCTTTAATGCCGCTGAGGAACAAGAAAATCCTTTTATATTCTCAGGCTTTATTGAGTAAGCTTGTCCACGGCAGTTCGATCTGAGGCGGTCAGGCTTCAATGGCAGAGGAATTCCTACCTCGTATTCTCTGTCAGACTACGGGGAAAATCCAATCTAACATATTTGTACTCAAAAACAATGAAATTCTTCTGCATTCAACATTGCCTGAAATTGAACAGCTTATGCGCTTGTGAAGTAATAACTCCAGATTTTTTTCGTCTGATCGCCGTACCATTTGTTTCTGTTTCTTGTGCACTACGGAAAAATAGACGTACGCCCCAATTGAAATGATGAATGAAATATTTAAGGATGTGATAGAATTGAGAATATCTCTAGAATTTTTTTCGTTACTCTACTCATCATAACAAATGCCTCATAAAAAAATTAAAGTTTAAACCATGGTTAAGAAATTAATATAAAAAATACAGCTTCACTTAATATTTTTTGCGAGTGTTTGATAGAACATTCACTAATACTTATTGTAGAAAAAATTATAACTTTATTTAATGAAAAATAATAGTATCCCTGATTCCTCCTTCCTCGCAAAAAGACGTTAGCCGTTGCAACAAAACTACGCTAAAAAACAAGCCTGCCAATGAATCCACTCGCTTCTACCACCAGGCTACTATGGATACACTATTGTTACGTATCCATAGGAGCGTAGAAGTTAAGGTACGAGGAAGTTCTCCTACAGCATCTGTTCTAAGGTAACAGGGGTAGGGAGCATCTCAAGGGGACTAAAAATGAAATAGATAAAGTCGTGTACAAAGCTTGTTGCACAGGACTGCGGCTGCCCTGAAAGGAAATAAAGAGAAGTATAAAACTCAACTCACAACTGATTATTCAGAGAACAGCGACGGTTATCACGGAGAAACCCAAGGTACACTGACGAAGAGAGGGACTATCAACACAACCCATCTCATGTTTCGTCGGGGATCTTCATGAAAAGATGCTAAGAAATAGGGAAAAATTAAAAATACTCCAAATACGAATGAATAATGAAATTAAAGATTATTAAAACGTGTTCTGCAGTGGCCTTCATGTTCAGGCAGACCTGACAGGTACGCTTGACAGGTCACCTAGCCCTGGTGTCAGTTGCTCGGGCCGGCCAACACGCCTCCCTCTGGTGCGTGCATCCAGCCAATCAAGTCGAAATTCACAAGTTAGATTCAGAATATACAACAGAGGCATTAATGCAGACACAATCAAACTGAATGAAGAGGTTCTTCATTGTGATTCACTCGCCTTTGCCAAACTTCATGACCAAGTTAATTGCGAAATAAACAACACCCACGGAGATGTACCGCTCCGTTATTCAAGTAATTATTATTGATATGTTCATTGGGCGAGGAGTTAAGGTGAAAGTTCTGGACAGTTTATTAACACTCATAATGCTGTGAGCACCACAGGACCCCAGTAATGAAGCTGCAGTAACTGCAATTATCTTTCACAATATCGTTCACAGATTGTCTATGGCTGTCTTAGCTAGAAAGAAAGGTAAATTTGCAGGTTAACCTCTTACCGCTTCTGCATGGTATACTAATCGGCCCATGGGAGAATCAGCGACATGAAATATGATGTAGTTTGAGGGTAGCTCTTATAAGCAGCTGAAGATCCGAGCATACATATATTCCACTCTATTAATTTTCCTAATCAAATATTTCGCCGTTCGTCGAATATTGTGTATTGCGAATATTATTGTTTATTCATGCTACACCCTCAATTTTACTCGTGGTTCTATCAAAACCTGAATATTTTTCATGAATATGTGCAGAAATTCAATTCTGTATCTTAACTACCGATAACATGGCCGTGTAGGAGAAGGCTAATAACGGAAAAAAAGGCATCTTTTATAGTAATCAGCCGCCTCTGGTACCCACAATACAATGCTTATAAAACATGTACGTATACCCGTGCTTATTTCACTTCACTTATTTTTCTTCGGGAATAAATTAGAAGAAATGAGATGGACACACACAGATAGAGAGAAAGGCAGATATGGAAATACACTGTATATTATATAAATAGACAGATAAATGTAACTTTTGAATAACTCTGTTGCCTATGAAGGCACAAGTAAACAGGCCCAATGTGTAGTCATGTATAATTTATTTATGAAAAAGCCCGCTGGTAAGTCTCGTTTAAATATACTAAAATACATATTTTTTTACAGTGAAAGTTAATTTTGAGGGAAAATTTTTTTTTACATATGCTGTAAAATTTGAGATCTTACGACAGATAATACACTAAATTGTAGTCATAGAAATTTTCTTTCCTAAATGTTCTGTAGATGGTCAGCGTAAGAACGAAGATAATATTTCTAATTGTCAGCTCGATGTCATGGAACGCCATCGCAATTCTATAGATATAACGGCAGTTGCACGCACCATGTAGACATAGTACGGTAACAGACTCGAGTATGTTGAAGCATTGTCACAATTAGTGCGACCTTTTCTCATACAGGTACAATATAGTGTTACAAATATCTAAGAGAATATTTTGTGACAATTAAGAGTATCATTCATCATTGGCAAGCAATTATTGAACTCCATATACGGTCAGGTTGACCTCCCAAAAAGGTTAACCAAAATTTTATTATTATTCATCAAAATTTAAAATAACAATCTAGAATAGTATACTGATCCGAGATGAAAGGAATTCGATTCATGTATACAATAACAAACACTGCATCTATCTAATGCATGCACTTGGTATCTAGATACAAATAAAAAATAATCAAGTTTCAGTTAACTTTTTTTTGGGTTCCCTGTATTTGCCCGTTGATTCCCAGTTCGCTCATGATTTTGTTTTGCTTTGATCTTCACTTAAAATACCAATAACGATCTTTCATGAGAGGCTCTTTACTCCAAGTACGCTGTGTCTTGAGAGTTCACATTTTTTAGTAACGTTACAAAATCTTAGAATTTCACCATCTCAATAGACAACATCGGCTAAAGTACGTAAGAAGAATCAGTGTACACTGTGTAGAATTAGTATACTTAAGAGTACTATCAAGAAGCAAAGCTGCGAAGTGAAATTATTGTAAGAACATAAACGAGATACACAAACGACTGAGAGGTGGCTACACCAGCCCTTCTCACAAGAGAGCAAGGGAAGGACATGTGGCTAACTGCATTCTAAAATCAATCGTTCAATAGATTCGCTCAATCATCATTGTGCTTCACTGTGCGAAAGACAGTTATGGATATTCCGGAAGACCACAAAGATCCAAAGTTTCGTAGTAAGTCACAAAGACGTGCAATTAATACTTGCGCTACCCCGAAGTTACCCCAGAATACCACAGAGAAGTGCAAAGTTTTTCAGGCCCTTAAACGACAAATCTCGCCCTTGTACCCTCATAGAAGGCAGTCGTGCACCTCATAAAGGGATGATCATCACCAGGGTAATCACCGATAGGATCCGTTATCAGTTCCCCATGATTCACTTCAGTGGCACATTGCGCTATCACCAACCCGATCAGTTGTGCAAAAATATCCCCGCAGAATTCTGGATCGTCGCAAATGGTGGCTGACAATTTTCACGAGCAGACGCTAATGATGCTCCGTAACAGAAATACAACACAACTATGCAGAAATAACAGGGAATTTCACAAAGGCGACAGCAGCCATTTTGCTACGTTGTCTGTTGTATTAAATTTGGCTAAAGGCATCGGGCCAATTGTTTCTGAAAATTGCTGCTGACGGTTGGCAAATGGCTTATTGTTTTCTCGGCTCGTTGTATTGCACTGAATGAACTAGCTTGAATAATCGTGAAACATGCCTGCTCATTAAGATACTTTGGTGATGAGAATATTATATCTTTTACAAGATCAAAAGTTTTTGGACACAATTTTATGAGAATAATCCCCCAGTAGCACAGATGAGATCGTGTTATTCTCGTAATGTCATTCTATTTTGAGGTCTTGTCTTCTTCAGCCATGAGATCAGTTCCAGTCTAGTGCGCAAGTGTTCAAGTCGAGGCTTTAAGGCGAGAATAGGGCCGAAATGATCGTAAATATGACAAAATTCAACTAAGACGGTGGCTATGAATTATCTTTAACGCAAAAACACACTAAGGACGATGATAGAAAAACGCAACTTCTGAAGAGAAACAATGATAGTTAAGCAAGTTGTTACTGTAAGTCTCAATGTATTTGTAGGTGAGTACAACAGTAAATCCTGCCAATAAAAACTACAATAATATTCGCTGCGTAAAGAATTTCATTTTTGAAACGTAGTACACACTCACTAAAAAATAAAATTTACAAGCGAGCGGAGACGAGTGTGTGTAGGAATGTGTCGACTGCAGTCGTGCTTCTCAGGCTGTATTGAGGGACTGTATTGAGGGACTGTATTGAGGGACTGTATTGAGGGACTGTATTGAGGGACTGTATTGAGGGACTGTATTGAGGGACTGTATTGAGGGATTGTATTGAGGGATTGTATTGAGGGATTGTATTGAGGGATTGTATTGAGGGGCTGCATTGAGGGGCTGCATTGAGGGGCTGCATTGAGGGGCTGCATTGAGGGGCTGCATTGGTTGTCCGAAGCTGATCCGTCAATGTTGCAGGATGACGCACGCTGCCATGCGAACGTTTGTTTCTTGAACATTTGAGAGACAGTTAATTTGTTGACATAATGCCCTCACAAGTTGATGTACGCTTCATCCTCTGCCTTGGCCAAAGAGGAAATTAATTTCAGTAAGTGCAACCGTCGAAGAGCAACCACATCAGGTTAAAAAAAAAGATAAGCGGTACCATGGAAACTGAAAACTACTCGGATGCTGAGCTAAAAACTTCATATGAAATGAATGTGCTTGTTTAGGCTGGCTCTGACAAGGAGACACTGCCAGAGGACGCACTGTTGGCAATCATTGATCTGTTCCGTACGATAGGAGAGGTAAGCGCAAATTCGAGCAAGAGAAGAGAAAGTTCATTGACAGCACATTAGAAGATCATGTTGGGGCGCATGCTTTGTTGATGTCAGCATTACGCAATGACAGGCTTCAGCGACTGAGCCCACTTCACACTTCTTCATTTGCAAGCAAAAGATTTACTTCGTTGTAAGTTGCAGTTAAAAAAGAAGTTCCATTTTGAATAAAAAACATACTGTGATACTGAATGAACATTGCCTGAGATTACAGCGCTATACAGAGAACTGAACAAATCCTGCGGTATGATATGATTGCTATCATATATGAAAGTGGAATATGGAATAAATCCTGCATTATAATAAAATACTTGCCCTAAATATATACGATTATGATGTTCAATAAATCCGGCAGTATACGATAACTACCGTACGTACAGGTGTGGTGTTGAATAAATCCTGCAGTATATTTTGATCACTGTTATGCAGGAACGACTAGTATAAGATCAAATGTGATTTGTCGTTCATATGACACATGATTGCATGGTAGGATTCAGTGAATCATTGATTGAAAATGAGGATCGGAGTATAATTGAAAGGTTCAAGGATTTACTGATGATGACTCAAATGCTGTGGTGTATTAGACTACTGTTGGGCAGGACGTTTTTCCTCACAGTAAATACAAGGTTCTTAAAAACCTCTGTTTGTTCTGCATGATAATTGCGCGTAACAGCTTCATGCGACGGACAGATTGCGGGGCTCACGACTGCCTGAGCAGCAATCATGGACGCTAGTTAGGGGTTACTCGAACGAGTCAACACTGAGGAAAAACAGAGAACCTGTGGTGAACTTGTCGAAGAACTGAAGGCAACTGATGTAGAGCTACGAAAACATACAAGAAAGAAAAATAGGAAAGATACCTGGAGTATGCTCGCTTTCTAGGCCTTTCTTCAAATTTAAATTCATATTTTATAAACAAAATACCACAAATAGCATACCTTTTACTTTTCAACATTTGATATCAGTGAAACTATCACCAGCTTGGTCGACTGGTGAGCGAATCTGCTTTCGAGCGGGAAGACCCGGGTTCGAATCCCGCTGCCGACATGGTTGACGCGGCTAGAAATACGGCATGGGACTTGGGTAAACAACCGAATAATTATCGAAGTAATTATCCGACCCAAGAATGGGCCAGAAGGTTCGTTCCTATAGCCTCATTCTATTCTATTCTATTTTGAACACCTGTGAGATTGAATTTGAATCTCTAAGAAAATGTCATGCGCAAAGCTCTGGACCCGAAACGTGTTTATCTCGAGTTATCTGAATTATAGACTTATTCTTGGATTCTTTTTCTAAAATTTAAAAACGAAGAAACTGAGGTAACATTGCACTGTATATACATTCAAGTACTTCTTGCATGCAGTAAGTAGTCGTGTCATAGTTCAGGAGTGAGACCGTGACATTTTCAAAGTTTTCGTTCCCTATCGATATACATTCAAGAAACTGCTATTCTCAGAGCTCACTATAATGGATCTTTACTACTGAAATTTCTTGCTCATGAGTAATTCATGAGTGGTGAGCTAACCTCAAATAATTCAGCTGAAGTACGAAAACTAAAGGAGCTAAAAAAGTTCGAGGATGAACTGAGCGGACAAGAAATAATTTATTCAAGTTTTCAAAAAATGATCTTCAATGAAGGAAAGATCCTTCGAAATTCTCTACACATTTCGGGGTTACAACTTTTTTGAAAACTAGTGGTGTAGTGTTGTTTCAGTTTTAATTATTGAAAAGTTTCGCTCTCTAAGGCTGCAAATTTTCAACCCTCGCGGAACGTACATCCGAGTGCGAGTAAGGTAAGGAGCCGCAGTTACATAACTTCATATCTAAGTAACTCTTTTCACACTGTCTCTAGACTTTTAACACTAATAAAAGTACTGGTATTAATAGATATTAAATCAAAGAAAGAAATTTCTTAAGAAACGATTATGTATATCAGACTTTTAGTTTTAGAATAAATGTGCTAAAACGGTAAAATCCAGTTAAATTTGTGAAACTGCTAAAATATTGGGGGTCTGGATCCAGTGATGATAGCTGCCGAGAGTGTAGAAACGAGGGCCCAAAGAATAACTAAAAGTATTATTATTTAAGAAGCGCAGAAGATGACTTCTTTGTGAGAACTCTGAAGAAAAATGAACGCTATAGAAAAGACGTGGATCATCTTTTCGGCGACAGCACGCTGTCATGCGCGTTGTAGACGCTTGAGAAATTCAGGCAGGAATACCATGTCTAAATGATCGCTTTAATATTTGAGATGAGTGTTAGTGAAACGAAGTCAAGTCATTCGAAAGTAGAAACTTGTCTCGGTTATAGTTTTGGGTGGAGTCACACTTTGAGAAAGAATATCTCCTCTAATCTTTATTAACAAAGCAAATTTTACTTAGAAATTCATTTGTTCATATTTTGAGGCAAAGCTGTTCGTTGGGGTGATACAAGGCCCTAAACTCGTGTTAAATTTCAACAAAATGAACATGAAACCTGTTCAATCTCTTCTAGTATTATCAAAATGTCGAGACGTTTGATAGCAACAGTTATGGCCTCAGAGTTCATCGTTATGGACGCCGTGAACTTTAATTTGACCATTTTCGGGAGGAAGGCTCGCTTTCAATAGCATCCAAAATTGACTTTATTGAAGCACTTATTTCTCAAATAACGGATCGATAAGGCTTCACAAACTGTACGTGTCATTCGCAACCAAGTTAGTACAGAACTTTGTTCCTTCATTTCTGCCACAGAATCTTTTGAAGAATATGCTGGAAAGTGTTGTTTCTACCTTTTTTTCTTCAGATGAAATATGCTGTTTAAAATTTTGGGTAATTATAAAATTTATAAGGTTTGTTAGTCTACTATGCAAAAAAAACGCGAAAAATTTGTGACCATTTTTTATTACAGGATGATGCAACAAACGAGGTGTTAGGTGAGATAAAGCAGTGCAAATAAAAATAAAATTAAGCTGAAAAAAGTACTTTCGGTGTCAAATTTGCGTGACAGCACACCACGATGACAGGACGAACTTGGACATTATTTCCACTTATTTCTCGTTCATATCATTTTTGATGCGTGCATTCAAGTAAAATAACACACATATACACGAAATTCAGAGTGGGCAACAGCAGTTATTCCTGTGATTTGATGAAAACGCAAAAGCCCGTCTTTCCACTCGTGGAAACGCTTGAAAGCTTGAGGAGGAGGAGTACGACCAATCATAATAAAAATTTCATAGTTAGCGAAAAGGGTCTGAGCAATAAAGTTCCACTTTCTGTAAATACGTCAGATTGCAAAACTTTGCAAGTTTTATCATGAAGCAAAAAGTTACGTCTCAGGAAGCGTTTATAACAATAAAGTTGTTCCTAAAATATTTACGAAAAGACGTTCCAGGTCACAGTCGCACCGACAATTTTCCAGTTCTGTTTGACTTGTGCATTCTACATATCTCAGGGTACCAGGTCAATAGTTAATATAAACTGTAAAATAACACAATTTCATTGAAATACTTTATTCATGTCGATTCGCACAAAGTTTCGATTAATCTACAGAAAAAAAATATTTTCGACAAACTTTTCTAAATTTTCACCAGGTATTATTAAAAAAATTTTACGTCCGGAACACGAGTTTAGCTCTGCGAACTCTCAGTAAACGCGCAGGGGAGCACTGAGACAATTACTTGCTGCACTGACTTTTCCATAGCTGTTCTCACTCGTTCGCGCAGCCACCGTCCTCTTGCTCATATGTGTCACTCAGCTGCTTTGTAGATTTTGAAGAGCAATTTTAGCCTGTCTTGAGAGACATCGATTTACTTATTTTAAGCATTTCCCAATTATCATTAAAAGTAGGTAGTTATTAAATCTACAATCTTATTTATACACATACACATGTGGGTTTTGATGGTGTGTAAGATTGAAAAATCTAATTTTATAAATTTTCCTAATACGAAAAAGTCTTGTACGAATAAAAATAAATATCATTTTCATATTGCATTAAAACTTAACTGGTTGATGTTCATTTCACATCTATGATGCCATTGTTATAGGCATTTTACATGAAATGAACGAACTGAACACTGCAGAACTGAGCGCTTTTTGATATCGTGTATCCGGTGAGCGTTTTAAATAAAGTAACCAGGTGTGAGCGCAGCTTTTGATGCGCTCTCAGTCGGCACAGATTAAAATTGACTAAATCTCTAACCAAATATAACACCAGAGCGTAAATTTATTTTTAAATTGAACGAAGCAAATAGAGTAATGCGAATTGAGAAAATAGTTACACAAAAATAGGTATACCATAAAAGACGATGCAAACATGCTGCTTTACCCTATGCTGGAGCCGACATAATAAGCTAAGAAACCAGTATGAAAAAGTAATGATATTCATATATTCAAAAGCACCAAAACTGAAGACATTTTTTCGCGACTGCAAGTTCACTTGGAATGAGACAGAGAAGCCCGTCATTTTATTGGATCTCAGGTTGTTGGTCTAGTGCTCTTCTGAGGTAAAATGAAATAAATTATGAAGTGAGATTGATTCCTCTGGGATAATGAGAATGAAATGATATTCGAATCAAACAAAGTGAGTCAGGACTGTTAGGTAGTACATAAAACTAGTGGAGACGCTAGCAGTGATGAAATGAATCACCAGTGGTCATTTTTAAAATTAACATGTTTTTCACCATGTGAAACCTTAGGTCTTACAACAAGTAACATGAAGAACGCTACAAATAAACGGTCATTTTCTATTATTTTTGAAGAATGTTGTGTGGTTCAGCAGAATGTAGCAAATGAATATTGCATTTCATCAATGCATATCGCATAACACTTTTGTTTCTGTTCAGAGTGCCAGCATCATTGATGCACAAATTTTATTTTCAGGGCCAATAATATACAAAAATTTATTTCTATGGTAAATGATGTACAAAATTTTATTTCTAGGATTAATTGTGTACAGAATTATATTTCAATGATCAATTATTTACAAAACTGTATTTCCAGGGACAATAGTGTATAAATTTGAAACGAAACATAATAAATCTCTCTTAGAACATTAAAGACATAAGCTGAAAATACTTCAATAATAATACATAGCAAAGCAAAACAAGCCCCATGCATCAATCCCAAATGCACGAAATGAACGCACAGGAACTAAATGAATCATATTTTTATCCTAGAAAGTTAAGTCGTCCTGTAGAATGGGTTTTGTGTTATAGAAAGAAAGTATTCAACGATTTAATGGACTTATGGAAGCAAGTTTCATCCCAAAACAATAAAGAAAAGAAATGACCTTATGAAACAATGACATAACTTTCTGTGGTAGACGTGACGCGTAAACAATGTTTGACTTGCGCCGAATTGTGAAGAGGAAGTGTCTGTGAAACACCAGCTAAGCACAACGAGGTTATAACTAGCGTTTACATATAGAACTAAAGTTTTTTTGAAACTGACAACAGGGAACGCTATGTGGCGGTATCAACGCTCGAGTAGGGAGGACATTAAGTATTTGGAGCCAGGGGCACTATGAGAGCTTTTATGACAGAACTTACGTAGATGTCAGTATACGTTACACTAGAAAACTACCCGTCTTACTTCTGCATCTGACAAACAGCTTATCCGGGTAAGTGATTTCAGGAGTAACGAAAAAAACATTTCACACATAAATAGGCTCAAAGTTAAAAGTTTGCTTTTAGTCGTGCAGCTCCGGATAAGCAGTGACAATTCTGTCAACATAATAACTTTACTCTTCGGACAAATAGCTTGGTAAATTAATTTCCAGATGGTTGACTGGATGATAACTCGCTGTTCCAAGAGATCCATCTGTTTTTAATTTTAAGTTTGTTGAACTAATCATGATATGCTGAACGTAGGCAAATCGCAATGATTAAAAGAAAAACTAACCACCAATGCTAAGAATTTCCAACAATTATACTGTAGTCACACAAGCGTGAATGCCGACCGGCTTGATAAGACTTGTATAGAAGTTCGAAACTGTTTCGATGTGCAAAAAAACCCGAAAACCAACGCTTTGATGAAAGCAAAAGCTAGAACACAGAGAGTTCTTTTCTTCTGTAAGTAATATACTCCAATCAAACAATGGCTACCCTACAGGTACGCACGAAAATGAATAGCGAGTTGCTTTCATAATACAACGAAAGAACCCAGCACCCATCCTAGACGAAGGCTTCTTAATGAGATACATAGCCACATATACTCAAAACGTACACAAGATTCATTTTACACGAGATACTAAACTAGCCCAGCAGTTTACCTTAACACTAGGTACATAGTTCCACAGTATTTGTCGTTACATCAGCCATGCGTGTTACGCACTAGAAAACTCATGCTGTGAGGAAACTCCATTCACCAGGAACAAACACCAGCAGCATTATTTGATTCAGTAACGGCTGAATTTGAACATCAATTATACGTAGGGGCTGCATGTTAACATTACCAAAAGTTGATTATAATGATCCTAATACATAAAAGTTTTCTCCGGCGTGCATTGCGATTTTGACGTGAACAGCGGCTACGAAAGTCCCATACCACTCTTTTACGTTCTCTTGATGCCGAGCCTACCTGGTGTGAAGTGCATAAGATGTCTATTGAAGCACAAGGAACGCCCTTGAAGACCACCAAGCGTTTTTTAAGTCTTTTTAGGCGGTTTTTGAAGCGTGAGAGGCGTTTACAGGAGGAGAACAAACATGACTGACGTTAGCATTTTCTCCTGTAAGTTTGATACGGAGCAAACCTCGTCCCTTTACCTTTTAACTCACATACACAGCCTGTTTGAATACAACCTTAGGTACACAGAAAATTACCTTTGCTTGAATGTGTTTACCGGACGTAGTATGTTAACTTCCTGAAGAAATTATATCTAATATTTCACTTACACAACTTGCTCAATATTAGACCACTCAGTAAGGTGGGAGGGAGGTCACTAATACGTGCATGTTCATTAATTTTCCACACTTGATAAAATAATCTAACGGAAGCAACAATGCCTGATCAGCAGTTTATGATACATACACTGCTGAGGCAACATATAAAATATAGGTGTATGATACATACACCTATATTTCACTTGCTTTTGACAAGACAAAGATGCCAGCACACTCCTCTTAAAATAAAATTTCCAGATTAAGTGTGCATCGCACTTTCTATTTTTGCATTACATATATTATTTCAGTCTATAATAGAGCTGACTAGTGCATCAATGAGGCGCAGCAACATCGTGCTCCTATGAGTGGTTAGTATCGCTCGCTACTGGGCGCAAGCAACCACCACCACCACCACCACCACCACCACCACCACCACCACCACTTGCAATGGAAGCCTTTGACTCTCTCATTGAAGACGAGACTCTTGGAAATTCACATCTTAATATCAGCGCCTGAATATCCCTGACTTCTAATTACTACTAAGGGCATAATGTGATAATATTCAAACGTCCAGCAATCTATATAGTATATGCAAGCTCCTCGTTAGATAAAAAAATGGCACAAAACATCAAATAATATCTGCATCAAGGCTGCAAGAAGCGTCAGGCGGGGGTCAATTAATCATTATTAATATCAAAAAGTTCTGTAGTCTTCGTTAGCACAATTTAAAAATTTTATTCAGGGAAGAAGTTAACAAAAAAACGTTTGGGGGCTGATTTTCAAACGTTATGTTAGACACGAAAATTTAATTTTCAAAAATGCCGCTCCGGAGGAGTATATCCTTATTTTCCAAAAAATTATTATATGGTAACCAATGATCATATGTTAGGCTATAGTTTAATTATCTGAATACATACTAGGCGAAAGATGGGTTAAATAATAATATGTACCACATTGAGTTATTTTACACATTCTTTGAACTTCTTTCGTACAATATAAAAGCACAAGAGGCAAAGAGCAATTTTGGTACAAATTTTTTTTAAATTTCAGTGTAAGAGTAAATGGGAGCTAGAATGGCAAAAAATAATGCCATAATTAAAGGCAGATGCAACCATAATGCTGTTGACCTAAACATTCCAAGTTAAATAAAAAACACCGTAAAAATGTGGTCCCTATGAATCAAATGTACAGTGAAGACGAGTTTGAAGGGTCACGAGAAATCACAGTGCAGACTTGAAATGCTGAGAGTTAAAAAGGAAAATGACAACTGTTTTGTAGTTTTAAGTACATTTACCATAAATGGAGTAATGTGAAAGAGGTAAAATTGAAGGCAGTAAAAAGTAACATCCAGAATAGGAGGCGAAAATTTAGAACAAAAACTTTTGAAATAATAATTAAAAGGCATTTGCTTTAGACACCAATGTAACTTGATTGGTAATAATAAATGAGTGAGGTCAAATAAAGTCAGATGTGGTAAGACATGGTAGCCGACACACACGGTGTAGAGCAAATATTGCGGTCTCTCAAACAGTTTAATACAACAGGCAAGTTTTAACAAGTAGCATGACGTTAGTACACGTTCAAGTACAGTATTCGACTGGAACAGCTGAGAGGCATAGATTTTGATTCAGTACTTACGAGCTCAGAACTGTGCCTTGGCAACCAATCAAATAAATACTGATGAATTTTGAACTACTGAACTACTAGAGATGTACATATATGATGTGAATACTGAGCTTGGCAGATAAAACATCGTAGACACTGTCCAGGAGGCCGCTGCACTGAACGCCGTGCTTCTACACGAGGGTGAAAAAAAAAGAAAAAGGAAAGGCAAAACACGGTTATCCGCATATTTTATTTCGCAACAGCTTCCCGGAATATTACTAATTCTCTGTTGAGTTAATAAGGATATATAATCAAGGAGCGTTAATTCCACAACGTACTAGTATTCTGACCAAGATAAGCACCATCAGTAATTCAACAGAATCTTCTCCCATGTCCACCTCCTCCAGAGTGAAGTTCAGGGATGCTAGGAGTGCATAACTACTAGGAGCGCAAAGACCCCAGGGTCTGCTGACGGATATTTTTCAGCCGTTCCCCGAGGGGGCAATGACCGTATTACCACAACTAACCAGTAAACTTATTTTGTGAGACTTGCTCGTACTCTAAATGAAGGTTTTTTGTCTTTTTATCCAACCTGTACGAATATTATAATGCAATTAGCTCTCGTTTAATGTGAAATATTCAGAGGGAAATTTAGCGGTTGAAGCGATAAAATGCGAGTGCTCTGTACTCTCGGCGGTAATAAAAGAGTAATTCCATTTAGCAACGAAAAATATAACAATTTTTCTCAAAACTAAAGGACACTGCAGGTTGCCTGTGGTTACTTATCGATTTTAAACAGCGGTGAAAAATCCGAGAAAAGAAATGATGTTGAAGACATCAGATAATGAGGTGGCTCCTCTGCTCGAGGGTCTGCTGAAATATGAAAATAAAACACGACGAAGAAATGAAACTTGCCTGTAAGTAGAAACTTGACAAGTTTTTTTCTTCCATTTCAATAAAAAAAGGCTCATGAGCTGCAATGTTTTCCGATACATAGTAACTTAAAAAATTATAACGAATAACCTCAATGAATGTTTGTTAAAAATGAACAAATTTGACTCTATTAATACCGATAATATAAGCCAAGAGTTTGTTGATAAAAAATTAATACCGACCTGAAATTGTTTATTAAATTTAACATGAAAATATTTCTTTCAAGTCATCAGGAAGACATCTTCAATAACTTTATCTTTACGTCTCCGATGCACCACCTTCAGCTCATTTATTCTTAAAATTCATCGTTAGCACATGGTTCCGGTAAAAAAACATGGCGAAGTAACATCATAAACGCTTCATGACTTTGGAATGGCCAAAGTTAAGCAAT
The DNA here is from genome assembly GCA_006783055.1 of Trinorchestia longiramus. Lineage (NCBI taxonomy): Eukaryota > Metazoa > Arthropoda > Malacostraca > Amphipoda > Talitridae > Trinorchestia > Trinorchestia longiramus. Next base: position 54,572 of record VCRD01000182.1, read on the forward strand.
ATTGGGAGCGTCACTCAAGTTGGAGCGTTTGAGAGGCACTTCACTGCATGCAAAATTGCGCTACAATGAACTGCTTCAACTAATAAAACAAAATATCTGTTGCCAACACGCGAGTACGAGAAAACGCGGGCAAACTGAAAACAAAAGTAGAAAACTAAGTCGACAACTAGAGAGGGGATGAATTTACAGTGGGCGGCTTGGAATATATGTACTTGATCTGAGGAATTTGAAAACCAGTTCTGACACATGTGGTCGTCTACCACTAGCCATCAGTAGTAGTGAAAATGGAGCGGAAGCATCAAACTTTGCAATTAAATGATTGGTTGAAGCTCGTCAAGCAATTGTGGGCGTTCAATTTGTGGTAATCTGCTAGAATTTAATTTCATAGAATATTATTACTCTTAACTCTCTACTCAAGTCCAAGGTCGTATTTTGCTGTCATTAGCTACATGAAGTGTTGTCGAGGGAAGAAATGCTGTAGTGGCCAATTTCTATGCACACAAATTAACGAAACTTCATTCTTTTTTTAATGTTAAAAAAGCGTTGACACGCTTGTTTGGCTTAATTTACGTGTAAATTTGCAATATTTTCAACACTCGTTAAATCATCATTTTGCCTAAAAATTAAATTCACTAAAGAGTTCAGGTGAAGAAAATACTAAAAGAAGTTAACATTTTCAGCATATTCAATTGAAAATGTTTCAAACTTCAACCGTTTTCATATGAAAATGTTAAATTTTCTTAGCACTTTCGTTATTTTTAAATTGGTAGTGAATTTTGACACTATTTGAGCTCAGCTATGTAAAATTTCTAACAACTTAACTTGCTTCTCAATAATTTAAAGTTTCCGTTCTAAGTATTGGATACTACTGCAGTGTAGTCACATGAGCCCGTACCTTCTAGTATTACACACGAGAATGTGATAATTTCAACGCGCCAGTTGAGCGTCTTCTTCAGCAGCTGCACATCATGCTTAGAGTAAACAAAGATTTTTGTTGTACTCGAAGAGCACTTTCTTACATTCAGAGTTCGGATTTTGCCATAATCTGCATAAAACGTTTTTAGGAAGGGCTATAGTTCCTATTTCACGCCAACTATTTAGCAGATACAATACTAAACCTAACGTACATTGAATTTGATCACAGTACATTTTTGCTTGATTAGAATATCAACGATGAAGAATTTAAAATGAATACAGATCTGAGAAAATATACTGCTTAGGAAAGACTGCATTGCGAGAGTAACCAGGATATACTTTTTTTGAGATAAACAGTTAGTGGAAATTTTGCTTCTCGATTCGATCTCTTGTTGTGCATTCAGGACTCTCGCAGACGTCTCTCATAGCTATCATAACAGCAATTCTCAGTATGGGACCACAAATTGTTTTCAGTTGGAGTCGTGGTTGCAGTAATGGCTGAGCTTGTCAATATTTTGCACACATTCATGGCAATATAAATATTTTGAACAGAAAAGTTCAAAATATCCTCCGTCAATTTCATTCACAGAGTAAGTTTTTCTTTTCTTGGTTTTGCGTGCGATGCAACAGAGAAGATATTTTACACTTTCTGAGTAGGGCAGACGTTCAGGTTAGGTAAAAAATTTCACATTTCCATTTCAATGTAAGAGCCTCAATAGGTTCTACAGCTTTACTGCTCTTTTCTCTACAATTTTTGAGGGTTGCTGCGGGCATAAAATTAATTCAAAAGATGCACGAAATTTGCATGTGACGGACTTCGACACAGGCTTTTGTTGGGGGACATCCAAATTTATCGACGAAGAAGAGGATCTCCTGTAGCCACTTTACCGTCTCGGCAGGATACTTCGCTCGAGAGCACTCCGCATGCAAGACAGCGTAGAAACACAACATTTCTTAATATAGAGAGAACTCGCAAAGAATTCTTGGTATTTGGCCTCACAAGAGTTCTGAAGTATGCACAGTTCACTTTCTATCTAATGAGATTTATTTCATCTTTTCAAAGTCCGACATGATCTGCAGTATTGATACGTGCAGAGAGACTGTGTGGCTGCTACAGGGTGATGACAGCATTGTATGGGGGGTAATTTTAGGTACGAGTGTAAGAAACTGTACCCTGTTCACAGATTTAATATCAATTTTACTTGTTAAACAATACAATCTTTGAAAATCGAAATGCCGTAGCGGAATGTGGTTCCATGATGCGTTTTTTCTAGCATTAGCGTTACATGAATGACGGAAAAATATTTCATGCATTGGTGGCTTTATCTATATGAGAAATATAAAGAATTTTCTAACCAAATATTAAAAAATATTATTGTAAGCAACCCCTACTGCTTCTGTATAATCACTATAAAATACAATCTCAACTGCTTCATAATAACCAAAATTCATTTTTATATAAAATTAAAGATAGAGTCAACAATACCTTTTCCAAATGCAACTGAAGTATTAAATATGAGCTCGCTTATAAAACGCGGGGAGTACTTAGATGCTAAAGTGATCTCACGTAAATGACAGAGGAATTGTGTCGTAAGAGAGATCAGAAAGCTTGCCGTTTTGCTTCTTGTCAGTTACAACATCGGAGCTCCCGCTGCAGTTTACTAATTTCTGCCTTACATATTTTATGATGCTCATTTATTAAACACTCATTTAGTGAAGAAGAAATGAAGTGTTGAAATATCCGCGGATCAGCACGGTGCATGTTTTTTTTTCAAACATTGTGATCGTTTTCACGCTATGCTAAATCGTGCTTCCGCTACTTTAGGCTTCGCTTAGATTTTACAACTAGCCCAGAAAAACTACAAAAAAAAACATAATATAAAATTTATCTGAACACCCTAGGCATTTTTAATCAATACTTGTTAATTCCAGGATCGACACAACGCTGTGAATATTGCTATAGAAGTCAACACTGTCGCGTAAGATCAGGCGGCAGTAATACTACACGCGAGCTCCATGGCTCTAGTAGGCGTCCACCCTAATTATGCACTCAAATCAACGCTTTACCTGAGCAAATATCACGTACGGGCGATAATATGCATGTCGTCCTCTAAATTTGAGAGAAGCATTTATACTTCTAAGCCATTCGTGAACACAATTCACGCAAATTGAAATAAAACGGTTGAGTACAAAGATTGTCAGAAGGCAAGAAATTGCAGTTTGAATCCCCCGACATTCCAGCCAAATTATGTATGATACGCAAGGAATTAAATGCGCAGTAGTTTACCATGAGTAAGGCAATCATATTACTTTCCATGTTTTCACCCCTACACAACTTTGTGTGAACTGCTGGAAAGTTACAACCTCACGAGCACAATTCCCGACAATGCGAGGCAAAACCCAACATCACAGAAAGGCCACCGTTTAATACCACCATAAAGCAATCACCAAGGCTTTAATTATCTGGCGAGCCAGGGAATTCTTTCGTTCAAATTGATGTGATGAGACCTTCAGCATTCGATAGGTCGAGATAATTAGCGGACAGTAGGGATAGAAAATTTGCATTATTTAAAGAAAAATATTTCTGTAAGTTTTGCAACGTTTAATTTATGCTCAATTCAATTTACAAAAACCATTTCACAACATTCTTGCCGAGATACCAAACTCGCTTATCTACCTGTTGTAATTCGTATGTGTCCTCATATGTACAATGGCCTTGACTTCTTTTATAAGTGGCTGAATTTCCTTTGTACTTGGTGATTTCGAAAATACTTCATTTCGAGACTAATATTTGAAGGAGAAATTAAAAATCATATAAAATAGTATATATTCGAGCGATCTGACGCTCTAACGCCTTGAAATTCTCATAGCTCACTTGGACATCTAAATTTTTTAAGATCAAGTGTCAGTTTTACGGGTTAGTACGACTAACACAAATTATTCTAGTGAAATAAAGGTTAAGAATAATATTCTACTCATGAACATTCAAGAAAAGGCTAACATGAAACAGTGCAATCTTCAAGGTTATCTTTCCAAACTTAATGCTACTTCACTTAAAGCATTAAGACGTGTGAAGGGAAATTTATTATCAAGTTATTCTGGTACGTGGGTTTTATCTAAAAAAGGGTTCATATTTTAACGAGGAATATTTTTGCTATCATGTTGCTCAGAAGACGTCGCTGCGCAGCTGTGGCAGGTGCACAGCGGCCGTATGCTGATTAGTTTTCTCCATGCATAATATCTCTTGTTTGCGGTGGCCAGTCTTAAAATTTTCAATATTGATGTAAAACGTCAACCAATTAATTGTCTTTTCGTAAAAGCTCTTCGATATATGTCGTTTTTGTGAACAGCATCGGTATAGTCACATGAATCATTTTCTAAAGAAAAAGTCATGTTTCCGTTGCGAAGCCATTATTTCAGCTCAGATCTTGTCTCTCAGCAATTTCCATTTTCGAGGCATGTCAGCAGAGCGTATCAAAACTGAAGGCTTCACACTTTTTGACATTGCCGTTCTTTGTCGAGGATGCTGGAACATTTTTTAGAGGACAGTTGTTGGTTTTGTCATTGCTCTTTTGGGTAAGCAACTACCTCGTACCCAAACAACTTTATTCTTTGAACTGCTTTAAAAATCACAAGTTCGAAAAACAAAAGAAACAGTAAATTAGAGTTTTTTTACTTACTTTCCCTTTCGAAGCGGTAAATTTTAACTTTTCTAGGCATATTATCTTTAAAACGACCCTGACCTTTCACTGTTTACTAAAGAAAGACGCGAAAAAGAGGGTTTATGATGTTTAGAATTCCAACACAATATTCAGAAACTGAAAAAAGGACGTTCAATTTTACTGCAGCTCGGGGAATATCTCTTCAAGAGATGAAAAATTTTAGTTGAGGGAAACGTGCTTGCCAGCAGACTCTTTCTTCTAACCAAAGAGTCGTATTGTCATCAGGTAAAGGAAGTACAAACACACATTTTATTTTAGACTCTCGAAGATTATTTATTCTTCAGGACGTTTTGAAGAATTATCATTTGCCAGGTTACCACTAAACTTGCGTGAAGTTAGAACGACGAATTTGTAGCTACTTTCATGAAATTATAATAAAGATACATTTTCAAGACTCCATATTCAAGTTTTAAATAGAAAAGGTTTATGCCGTGCCAATTATTCAGCTGTTGATAACCAAACAAACATCTGGTTGAGTTGAAGGAGACAGGGTTGGAGAATGACATGCACGCTTAGACTTCACTCTGTGGGCACCGGCACGCGTGGCTTCGCCTGAGTTTCCGATACATCGTGAAACATTCAAAATTAAATAGTGTTGGTTGACACATGCTAATGACATTTTCTGCAATAATAAAGTATTGTGAATGAATTCAATGCAATTTTTAGAATTCTTGTATCTCATGTGCAAAAAATTAAAAGCAAAAACGTAGTAAGTGCAACGTAAAGATTCACAATACATTTACTAAATACATTACTAGCATTTTATAGCTTGACCCTTATTTTACAGTAGCTGCTTCAAAACTTTTCATATATACTATTAAGTAGCAGCAGGTGCTAAGGCTGATTTTGTATTATCCTTTGCATAATTCCTTCGAGTTTCTTAAATTACTAAAATTAAGTAAATTCCTTGACAAATTTTCAATCAGGTTAAGGGTCTGGAAACTGTTTAGGCTAATCTAAAGTCTCAGTCCTTTTCGCAATAAATGAATTCTTTGGTTATTATGCAAAATATATTGGATCACTGTGTTACTGGAAAATTCAGCCTGGTTTTCAACGCAGTGGACGGGTGCTTGATAATTTCACTGTCAAAATTTCTCAGTATTTTATACCGTTTTTTATTTTCAATTGAGTCCCAAATGAAGAAAAACAAACCCCATACTATGATGAATCCATCTCCCAATTTTACGGTAGGTGGGGTATTTTCATTCTTCAAATTTTCGTGGCCGAATTTTTACCCAAAAACTCAATTTTCGCCATATCCTACTAATGGAGAAACGTCCCCAAAACAGCTTGACATATTTATAAGCCTTTTTGTTAAAACTAAACAATTTTTAACCTGAATTGCTTAAAGAATTAGATGTACTCCCAGATAGAAAAAAATCGTACACACGGAGTAATCGAATAGTTGTATCTGTGCTAACAATAATACCACCTATCTCCAGCTCCCTTTACAAATCTACAAGGGTACTTTATAATCGTTTATAAACCTTTATAAAAATGCATCGTCCTATTTTTTCAGCCAATTTACGAACACTCCCGGACCCGTGTCATAGATTGTGTGCACTTACGAGATTGCCATCTGGTTGTAACATTGTTAATCAAAGTTAATGATCCTTAAAGTAGATCAGAAAATTCCTACATTCAATACTATATTCATGAACTGCAACAATCTTCCCCTGAATATTCTGACAGATACTTTTATTGTTCTGCGGTTATTTGACCTGCAATGCAGCATTTTTAGTTTCTGTGCTGAATGTGCTTAGTAAGCTGTTTCTAGAACAGTTTAGAACTTCTGAAATTTCTGGAAATTATCTAAATCTAAATTAACAAGTTGACTCCGAAGTGGTACGTATGTGTACCACTTAGGTTAAGTTCTGTAATTATTTCAGATCCTTCTAGTGACTATGCGTACAAAGTGAAGTTTTACACCAATCAGGCAATCGGAGCCAACGTGTTAAAGTTTTAATATTTCATAGACTTTTACATGACACTATTTAAATTTCCAGTTTTTTACTCATATCACATTACTGATCGTTGCATTGGATTGATTACACAATACTTTTCAAGTACAGAAAATGGTACTAGCCTGGATAAATTAAAATTATTTGAATACTTATTTTTCCTAACGTATCCTACAATTTTTCGGGGCAGTGTGACCAAAAAGTCTTTTCGGTTAAGTAAAGTTTGAGACCTAAAAAACCTGAGGCAACTTTTTGAAACTCGAATATTTCTGATGATATTATGGCCACGCCACTTTCATAAGTGTGCTCATTACCATAACCTAGAACACAAACCGTGAACGACAGCGTAATTTCCTAGCAAACAAGTGCTCTCAGAGGCTCGGCTCTGGAACACAAAATAAAGTCAAGTATTTTAAACTTGCCAAGGGGTTCCAAGTTATGAGCTCAGTTTCTGTTCTGCAAAACTTGGAAACCGAAACACAGTCAACTTCTGAATGTATTTTGCGTATTTTCTTTGATATCGAGAGAATTCAAGAGAATGTTAGTATAAAAATTGAAGCATTGACATTCATTAGACACAATCATCTAGTAACACATAGGATCAGATAGTAGAATAGAATAAGGCAATAGAAACGAGCCGTTTGGCCCCTTCTTGGGTCCATACCCAAGTCCCAAGCCGTCTCCTGTTTTTTTACTACAACTATACTATTACTTCTAGATAAAGGAGTAACTTAGAAATCTATTTCCACTTTTGATTAATGACTATGTTTAAAAATTCTTCAGATATTGTTATATCTTACTTCAGATTGTAATATGATAGATTTATACCCAAAACAGGCAGAAGTTTTGAACGTAATTCATGCTAGTGTAAAAGCGAGTCTAAATATTTAATACTAAGGGTCTAACCTTCACTAATTTCGCTCAATTAAGGAACTTTTGACATTAAATTACGTAAATTTTAAACTTAAAAACAACACAAGGCTTTGATGTTTAAATTGGAAAGAAGTCAACACACTTGGGAGAGACTGGCATATTCCAGGTCCACGATAAGAAGCACAGACACGACTAAAAAACAACCTAAAATATTCTTACACTGCTGATTTTCAGCTACTAATTTAACATTTTCCCAATTACTAAAAAGTAGAACTTTATCAACCAGAATTGGCCTGTGAGCACGACATGTCAAAAAGATACACACCTAGTAGAGATCGTGGGCGTTTATAGAGAGCTAGCAGTCACAGCGTTGTGGCATGAGAGCTGTAATGTCTCGCATCAAGTCGAGTTCTCAAACGATTGGAGGAATGAAAGTGCAAGTCAGCTCCTTGAGTAACTTTATCCTGGTGGCATGTGGGCAGCTGTGCGGCGAGCTTGTGTTTCACCCACGGGGCATCATTCGATGAGGGTTCGACAAGTTTAACTTGGTAGAGCCTAGTAATTTTTGATTGCAAACTCAGTGACTCTAATAGGACATTCTAAGTTTTTTAGATGAATTATTATTTATTAATAAGAAATATCATTCAGATTATTTATCTTTTATTACTCATTTAGTGCATATGTCAAACTATTTTAACTGAAAATAAATCGGTAGACAATTGATTTTTTACACTTATTTTTCTTTACACACCAATATCCTTCATATCTAGCTCGTAATTTCTGTAAGAAACAGTCATTGATGCAACATGGAACATTGTAAGTGCGAACTCATAATAATTGATTTTGAGATTTATATAAGAAGAGAAATTTTAAAAATTAATACCGTGTGCTTAAATGTTTAACTTGGGGAAAAAAGCAACGGAGAACTCGGCCCAGAATCAAGACTAAGAATTTTAGATCATTTAAATCGAGAAACAAATAACGGTAGCTCTGTACAGGCTGTCATGAGGTCCTCATCGCTCAGTTTTATATTGGAGTGAATCAGTGCGGACGCAACGCTCAAAAGAACATTTGAGCTTAGAATAAAACACAGAAGAAATAGAATGGTAGGTGAGATACGAGCACGAGCCGAGCCCCTTTCTTCTAGATAACCCGATTATGGGAGAGTCATGACAATCATTACGAAGCGAGAGGAAGCTACAGTCAGACCACAACTTGTATCTCTCTATGTAAATAAAATTAGTTGCTAATCAAAACATGAATGTTCAAAAAATGCTTCGCCCGAAGTATTTAGTAATACATAGACGTCTAGAAACGCATTATTTTCTAGCATTCTGACAAACCTCGTAACTTTGAAGATGTTGCAAAACAATTTTCACAAGACACGGTCAGTTGCGTGCTTCGCCGGTAACTGAAAGATCTTAAAGCTGCAAATGCAGAGAAGACCGATGTGGGGCATTGTGTCTTGGAAGATACGACACAATAGCTTCTCATTTGAAAATAAAGCCTGCAGCATTTATGCTTTGCGTTGTTCTAAAATGTACTAGATAAGCTGAGACTTGTTTCATTAAGGCTAACCACTCCTACAATATACGAAATAAATTCGGTTGGATATTTTCAGTGCTCATTTTTCGAGCTACTGATATTGATGAGACGAGCCATCACGCCATGCTCAAAATTATCGAGAACTTGGAAGCAATTGTTCAGCGCAAATAATAGTCCGAGACCTGGTGCGCTCTATTGGCTGCCCAGGCACGCGGTCTCAGAGCCCCAGCGGAATTTCACGGCCCCTTGAGTTCCTGTTATTTTTGTTTCAACAATAGCAGCAATGTAGCTAAATTTGAAGAAAAGTTTCAAGGTATATTGCTTGTTTTGTTAGATAGCTCAGCTTTACACAACTCTCAAAATTGTGTTTTCAATAAATTAAAAATACTGTATATCATACTGACGTACAAAGTTCAACATGATTTATCTTGCGGAATAGTAGCCTAGTATATTTTTCGATTCAAGACTATACTTCCAATCACCAATATTTCTTAAAACTGGAATTTGCGGTGCTAGCAGATAAAAAAATTTGCTGAGAACGTGCATATTTTTTCACAAACGCCATCAATTGACGCTGAATAAACATATTGGCTACATTATTTAGTTAACTGCTCGAGAAAAAGAGAATTCATTTTCGTAGTGGATACTTCAAGTGGAGAGCTTCGTAACTGACGGAAAACTACGAATCAATTTAATAGAGGACACAGAATATAGTACTGAGGTATATTGTGGTTAAAAAGTAGAACAAACTACGTATATTTATTCAAAACATGAAAATATCAATATCTATTAGTTGTATAAAGGTTTACAAACGCAAACAAGGCATTTACTCATTGAACATCAAATTTTTCTGTTAGTTGAGAATGACGTTAAATTCTCGACTTCAGGTCAAGAATTCAATCTAGATGAAACAAGTAAGATTTCCAGTCTAGGTACCGAGAGTTCACACACCGAAATCTTCAATTTATTCATTGACCGTTTGTGACACAAATAAAGTAAAATGCAATTACATATACTTTTAATTGCATTTTACTTTATTTGTGTCACAAACGGTCAATGAATAAATAATAAATTGAAGATTTCGTAGAATTAGCGTTTTTCTAGGTTTTCCTTTGAACTAGCATCCATTTCAGCAAGATTGCATAGGGCAAAGATTATACTAATGAAACGCATATTTGGAGCAATTCACTAATATTTTCAATTATAGCATATCGAAAAACTTAGAAACAAATAGGATTCACATTTTTAAATTTACGAAAACAGACTTTGAAATTTAGCCAGTAGCTAATGACTTCGTTACACTAAAGATATTCAGGACGCCCTATACAAACCTCCCAAGAAAAATTATGTACAAAAATTTGCGAGGACAGGTGCATTTTCAAAAAATATTTTAGACTAATTAGTAAATGTATTCATGAATTGTGATATTTTGGGAATATAGTTATCTTACACCCAGTTAGGTGTACACATATGATTTAAAAAATAATAATAAACTGAACTTGAAGATTACAGTGACATATTCAAGATGTGTTAGAATATGAGATTAACATTTTAATACAGGATTTCAATTCAATTATATAACAAATAATGGAAAGCTATTTTAAGGTTTTTCATTTTTTTTCAGATACCTTCAATATCAGATTCTAATCCATGATAGGGTATCTTCGGTATTGATCGCCGTCTACAGTCAGCATTTTATACCTGAATGCAAAAATGGAAAACGACAGATTTAGTGTCCCAGAAGTGGCTTCACTTCAGTAATAGTTCTTGACAGAACTATTAGTGTGAGTATTGTCTTCTGGATTTTGTATTACGGCAGAAGTGCGTGAAGTGAGAAGTATATTCGTTTTACGTCAGTGCCCACCCGTGTAGGCAATGCTGTTTTATGTTAGTATGGAGTACGTATGCAAAAGACAAATGCCAGCTGAAAACAATAACACAAAGACTGATATATATTTACTGCTCTGACAACAAAATGCCATAAAAATCACATTTATAAGTATAACTGATTAACAGCATTAAATTACTTAAGTTCCCTTAGTTTGCTCGCACCACGCCGAGCTCCGTCAGGAAAATGCATTTCCAACTCATACTTCATTGCTATACCATTTGTAGTTCTCTCAAACCTTATCAAAAGATTCGAGCGCTTAATATTTTCTTACTAAAAAGTTATCCAATGATTAGGTTTCTACTATCGCATATTACATTTTTCGGGTATCAACCAAAGATGCGTGAAAAAAAGATTTATTGAAAATTTTCTGATGTACAAATGACGTCAACTCTTAGTTCGTTTTGAAGAATCGAACCTAGAAGGGCAAACCGATGTCCACCTTCTTCAAATTTTCTACACCTTTTCCGTCCGCTTCCCTCACTCATCAAGTTATTCCCGTACACTTTGCTCATTCTGCGATGTATAATATTTCATCAGCACTACGGCCTTCTGGTTGCAGAAAACGGATTACACTTTGTGACTCACATTATTTTGGTGGGCATTTGAACATAGCAGCCATGTTCAAATGCCCGTACATCGGGCTATCGGGTTGTATCTGTTTTGGCGATTACAAGAAGAAATAAGTAAGAATCTGTAGTACTTTTGGTAATAAAATGATTATCTCATGTAAATTAGCTTATAGCCCAAAAAACAGCCCTAGTAAAAAGAGACAAATGACGGCAGCGCAAGCCCAGTGTCACCCGCAGGATTTTCGCCGAGGCACAGAAAAAGATTTTGTTATTCCCGTTTTGACTATAATGTTTTCGTGCCTCGTATATACTATAATACGTGACAGTGCACCGCGATAGGTATGCTAATTTTTACTTATATCAATAGTTTCAGTGCTGGGGACTAAGAGAATCTGAGAAGCAGATCTGTGCAGGAGCTTTCGTTCTTTCGTTTTCATTAGCTGCCATTGTATGTCCGCTCAGGAAGCCATGTTCGTCCCTCAACCTTGCAAATCGTCGTACCAGTCGTCTGTCACTTGCAATGGTGACACTAATCGCCCTATTTCTTAGTAGCAGGCAGATTGTGTGAGCATCGTCTGCTACTGCTCCCTGCCAAGATCCGTCGTGAGGACGGATTTCTTCCTTCATTGCATTATCTTGGAAGTAATGTTTTAATAGTTAAATTCATGCAGTAATGCAGTAGCATTTGCTCATCAAAGCGAGGGGAAGTAAGTTTTACATCAATCCTCCCATGACCCATTTTTGTCAACTATTCGACATAGCTTGTCCCTTAGCTGTAATTTCATAGCTAAGCTGACGATTTCCTTCTCGGTCGTGTCTTTCGCTGAACTCAACGGATGCACGCATTAGTCAACTTTGAGTGGTGAACAGCGAAATGAATATTCATTAATGTCGTCATCGACATGTATTGAGGCAGCACAGCTTCAACTTATGAGTGTAAACTCATTCAGGTTTAAAATTCTTGCTGATTATCGTCCTGCCGTGCATCACAGAGAGAATGAAAAAAAAATTGGGATGTACGCAGCATATGTATATTAATTCAAGTTTTCTCAAGTACTCAACATTAGAAAATTTGAGCCGTATTGAAATGGCTTTTTTACGAGAGGAGATGTAAGAATAGCCTACCGAAACAACTGTGGTCATAAGGCCAACAACTTTTTAAATCTTGGGTATATATTGCGATTACCGTTGTATTTTGATGGTGTCATACATATTGAAGTCCAAGTGTATTACAGTTCGTTGACTAGATTATTTTACGCATCATCTCTGAAAAACACCTAAGACTAAAATTTTTGAAGTCTGAAAATTTTCTACAGAAAGTCTGTACGTCGGTGAGTTTTTTGGAGAGCAACCGCCTGAATTTACGTTTCATACTCACACTAGGCCAGGCCCTCTCACCCTTTGAGGCACAAGATTTGAGGGTAAAATAATGGCATATGTATCAAAATTAGTGGGTTACTTAGTATCTCAACCTCCCCTAAAGAGTTAAAGGTAGTTATAAAAGAACTAATGTGATTAAATTTTTACCTTAAGTGCAACACAGGATCGATTCGTGGTTATGGAGGCCCCCGCAAGCGTTAGATGATCATCAGGATTACAAATGTCTTGAACTTGGCGGCTTCAAATTGTGCGCCGTTTGCGCCTCATTTGCCGCGTCGTTATGCCAACAAAAGGAAAGCGTCTGCTCTGTAGGCGGTCACCTTGGCATCTCTTTCTTTACTGCAGAGAAAGAACCTCGGCAATCGAGATCGCTCGATCAAGCATGCGGAGTTTTTCTTCGCGGCTGTTCACCGTCGGTGCTCGAGATGAGGTATAGTATCTGTTTCAGTGAGGCATGGCCTCTGTTTCTGTGAAGCCCGTCATTTGAAAAAGACCACAGCTTGCTTGAAAACTTCTAAATCGACTGGCTATTAAAGAAAGAGTTGACATTCTCTTCTCTAACATATTAGCATAAATGCCTAACAATATCTCTCAAAATCTTATCTCCTCTTTATCTTAGGAAGCTTAACTTCTTACTTTTTTCAAATTAATGTAATCTTCTGAAATTAAACAAAAACATGAACATTTAGTTGCGTGGCTCCCCAGGGGAATATATTCTGCAAGCAGTTGCGATCACACCTGGTATGATATTCAACTGAGGGAGTAAACTTTCTACAATATCCTCAATGACCATCTTGTTTACACTCGTTGTCTCCTGAGCTGGACTAGCCACAAAGTGTATGCCCAACTCGTGAATTAATTCAGTAGCATAATGGTACTCAAGAGCTGATTCTTTACACAGGCACCATTTCATTTAAGTCCTGAGCCAGCCTTAACGAGTTGAGTTTAGGTTGTGTGCCACCGAGATCTTGCTCCCGTTATTCACTTCCGGAAAACCAGCTTACCGAGGAGAGGAATTCAAATTAAAAAAACGAACGAACTAGTAATGACGGACGAAATTGAAATTATATCTCAAGTTACATTAACATTCGAAGACCAACACCCCCTGTCTTCCATGGCCTTGAGGAAATCTACTGACGAAGGCGATGAGTATATAGTAATCATTCGGTAGATAGTAATCATTCGGTAGTTCAAGCTCTGATATAGTTGTGTTGCAGGTTGCAGGTGGCTGTAAAACCATTCCTAATGCCAATTTCGTTTAAGCAAAAGTAATGCTGCTAGACATAGACCGTAACTGACAATACCAAGTTATTATCTCCCAAAGCATGGACAAAAAAAGGAAGCTGATCAAAATAATGTGTAGTTTTAGTTTACTGCACGACTTACAGTAATATCAGCGTATTATTTCTATTGAGTAAGATACTCAGGTGCTTGATGACTCACAGCAGTGTTGTCTGTGTGAGTGAGAGCCTCACGTTTATCACGGGAGTCTGAACTGAGCTGCAGGTGCTGCAGCCTGTAGCAGCGGTGGCCTTCCACCAAAGCTGGCCAGCAGCGCCATCCTCCACGGACTCTAACTGATCATTTTACTCGTAAGCGCTGAAATTCTCAATGGTAGTCGCACTCTGCGATCAATCGCAGTGAAATCAATTTACAGAGTTGTCAGGTGAAGTAACAAGACTTGATTGCTTGATTACTTTGAAATCATTTTCCTTTGAGTTGTTCAGTACGAAAGCGACACGAAAGCTAGTTGTTCGGAGTAAAGATCAGATGCAATCCTACGGCATTTTGTCATGTATCATAGATCATCAAATATGTAACAAACTACTTTACAGAACTAATAAATAACTGCCATCACAACTTTGTCGAATAATTCAAGTGATTCAACTAATCACGGCCCTTTGGTACACCTTTTGAATAAACTTTCTTACGTTTTTACGAAACGTTTTTGCATACACACTGTAGGAGAATACTTGTTTTATATAGTAACATTCTTCACTAATTATATGTTTCACTTTGATTTGCCTTATAATCTTAGCCACTAAAATGTTAAATATTTCCTTCAATGTTGGGAGCTCTGAATGCTATTACGAACACACAAAGAGAACTCAAGACTAACAAAACTGTGAAAGCCGTCTCTTATTCATGGTCTCCTGGGAAAAGTTTTCTGCCATCTGTCGAAGTTTGAGCAAAAAATGAGTGTGTAGAAAGTTGAAAAACATGTACACTTCCATTCTCTTTTCATGAAGAATAAAACGGTTTCTTAATTTTACTTTTTAAAATAGCAGAATTTCCATGAGTCGCACTCGTTAGTTTGCCACACCTGATGCAGTTAATAAACTATTTCTTTCACACTAAAGTGTCTAAGCAATGAATTTTTATTGAATTATCCGTTGATTATCTTAGTGTCTCTAAACTAACTTAGTTCTGTGACAATAAAGGGACTTATTACTCGGCGAGACCTCTACCTATAGCATTAAGATCACTTCTATATGTCCTTATAAATACAAAAAACATTTGCGTTTCTACATTGTCAATTTTCTTGATCTTGAACAGAATTTCTGAGCAGACGACACAAATAAACATTGGTTGTAGCACAGTCACAGCACATGTTCACACAAATACTGTGAATTACTGCAATGCTAAGAAAAGTATTCGCAAGTCATCAGAATAAAGTCAACTCACAATTACGTTGAGATGATGT
Organism: Trinorchestia longiramus; assembly: GCA_006783055.1. Classification (NCBI taxonomy): domain Eukaryota; kingdom Metazoa; phylum Arthropoda; class Malacostraca; order Amphipoda; family Talitridae; genus Trinorchestia; species Trinorchestia longiramus. Next base: position 70,132 of record VCRD01000182.1, read on the forward strand.
TAATCTGCCATCTGGGAGTCTAGGGGAAACAATGAGCCTGGACAGGAGTTACAGCACAAGCTACGCGTCTACAAGGCAGGTCTGCTAGGACCTACCGTGTGGGTACTGCATCTTCAGACCTGACAGCTTTATGGTTCAGACTCTGCAGCAGGAGTGGCAGGTCTAGCCGATTAGCAGAACCGGCACGTCTAGCTGCTAAGCGGAACAAACAGATATACGTAGCTGAAGAACAGTCATCCCGCTACACAGCAAATGTGTACGTGCACAGCAGAACTGATGCTTCTAACTGGGTCACTCGCATCGTTACAAGTGTAACACCAGCCTCGCATATTGACAACACAGCACGAGGATCTCGTTACATTAATGACGAACAAACAGCCTCTCCAAGCGTCCAATTCTCAATCGGCAGACGCCCTCGTCCGGTCAGATTGGCTCAGTTTTATGAATTTGGTCTGTAGTCGAGAGTTCTGATTGGCATTCGCGCTGGCCGTCGCAGACCAGCGTTCCAATAATTTATTGGTCTTGAAAGAACATTGAATTTAATTGTATCCAGAGATATTTTCTTAATTAAATTGTTTCCCCTTTAGATGTATTTTTTGATTGGAAGTCATTTTTGCTGAAAAGCGTTTCTTCAATCGGGCAATTATTGCTGAGCGCAGCTTTAGATGGTTATGGTCGTCCTTCAGTTACAGTAAATTCCCAATGGAAGTAGATACCTATTGAAGATTCTTTTGAATTTACGGTAAATCTTCTTTGCTGGCATTCCTATAATTATTATTTCAAACTAAAATTAATTCTTCCTTTTTTTGCAAGATGCGTCCCATAGATCTTCTGAGATCGCTGTTTTTCCTTGAGGGCTGATCCTATATTTTAATTCTGTTTTCATAAAACTTATTTAACTAGCATTCAAGTTTATTTCCAATATAGTTTTTATTTTGTTTTATAATGATTTCAAGACGACAAAACCTACTTTTTTCTAGAGCACTTCATCCCTCACCTGCTGGACGCTCCACGTCCTCTTAATAATATGTGACAATAATTAATTCTAACGTTATCACGTCTTGCATCATTCCATTAAAATTTACGCTCGTACCTCCATCAATCTCATTCCTCAACTTCCTCTGTACTCTCATGCACTTCCATACTCTGTCATTTTTATTACAAAACACCTTTCTAAATTCAGATACTCATTAGAAAACTCTCCTCTAAATCAAATATCAGCGCTTTTCAACTGCAAAAATATTACTCTTGGCTTCCCTGCCATCCGTTCTATGAAGTCAAGACATTTACTAAGAATTAACCTTAACTTCAATGAACTAGAATTTTGTCATCTGCATTAGAGTTTCGATATTCATACACACCTTAAAGAAGTATGGCGGCATCACACATAGCAGTACTTCACAGGTCTTCTTCGTCTCTTACACGACCTTTTCAGTTCCACCTACACCTGAAACCTACCACTCACCTCATATCTGTTTCTGATGCACGTTTACTGCTTGCATAGAATCTGACACGGTGTTCAGTACTTTTTCATTTACTCCACATTGAGGAATAAGCTTTGTATAAAATATCTATTATCTCTATCACACAATTTCCCAAGATCAATCCATGGCCAGAAAACATTTCTTTTGCACACTGCTATTCACAGATATGTCTAACGTGACCTCAAACACATTTACATTTCTTCTAAGCCTACACTCCGCTTTTTATATGACACTCTCCACACCAGCGCTGCTTTTACTTCTAAGCATTAACCATGCGCTTTACAGACTTGAACTTCTGGAACTTCATGCTTGTCTCATTTCCCTTCATACAAGGAAGCCCCGTAACCACGACACCAATTTAATATCATGGTATGTGGAACAAAACAATTAACAAACCACATAACCAAACACTTCCACAAAGTCAGGCAGCTTTTCTTCAAGCACTTTACTGAACAACTATTTAATACAGCGGAGTTTAAAGATTTCATTTCTTTCATTCCCTTCCCCTCCTGTTATCGCTCTCATCTATTCAAGTCACCCAACACCGGCATCCATTTCCTATTCAATTATGTATATCGTACATATATATGTTCACATAATTGTTGATCATGGCTCTCGCATAGAAGAGGAAGAGAAGCAGGCAAAGAATAGATGACATGCTTAATAAAATAACAATACCCATAACAGCCTGTTGTAACGAGCGTTGATTATTCTGTGGTGAGTAACTAGGGGGTATCAATGAAAAATCCTATTTCTACATGGGTTGTACACATATAGACGAGAACAGACACTTGGCCTATACTCTATACAACCCTCCCAGTTAAATTCGGGAATATTATCCATCACTTAAAGGAGCTCAAGCACTGAAGATACACTAAAGAACAATCCCCTTAGCATGTCTCTCTCAGGAGCTGAGAGAGTAGATGCATTCAAATTTATTAAAAAAATTATAACCGTGATCTAGTCTGCTTACCTTACTCATATTTTCCCCATCTGATTCTTCCATAACAAAAATCATCTGAGCCCCGCCAAGATTACCATTTAAAATTTATCTATCCCAAGAAACTTTCATATAAGCGAGTCAAAGTTCGAAATAAATCAGCTTATTTATTTTCCTTTTTTCTCTCCTAAAGCTAGTTTATTGTCGCTCGTACCAGCTAAGCACCTGCAACATCGGGAACGCAATTTCCACTTCGTGCTCGTAGTCTCTAATTCGTTCGGAGAAAGTGACCCTGTCTTTCTCTCTCTAGACCCGTCTTTACAATTAAGGAGCTTCGAGGTCAAAACACCTTCCACGTGAACTTGAAAAATTCCTTGATTTCTGACGGCAAGTCCTTGAAGTTGGCGAGAAGCTTCCTTAATAATAAACATGTTTTTTGAGAAGCACTTGGCACTTTGTTGCTCATCAGGACTTGAGTTATATTTAGGAAATGGGGCCAGAAGAAGCCTTAACACCTCGACGGGCGATGCCAAGTTTCAATCTCAACTCTTTTTGTTGCGGAAAACTGCATAAAAGCAAACACTGCAAGGAAACAGCATGGACATTTGGTCTCCTTTTCTGAAAGAACTTTCTTTGAATGATGAACTCGCTTCAGTGTATTCACTTGTTTTATTTATTGTTTAGTAACAGATGTTGCTCGGAACAACGAACCATGTACTCAACTAGGCTAAAACTTCATTAGAAGGCACTCACAGGCCTAGAGTTTTGCAGTTACAGTTTTCATGGCCTTCTATTGCCGATGACTTGGTATCAAAAAGATACACGCAAGCAAGAAAGAGAAAAAATCGCTAAGTTGATAATTGAGTTCCTCCACTAGAGAGAAAGAGAGAAGAAAGTATCGATGGTCAACGAACGAAGTTCGCAGGGATACCCAATTCACCATAAAGTACTGCAATTAAATTTTCGAGCTATGATTACGGTAATTAGTTTACATTCAAGGAAGTCAAAGATATTTTTTAAAATACGTGAACCGTGACAAACGCTAGTAATTTTAATCGCGTCAAAAATCCAGTTATGAATAGCGGTAAAGAATTAAAGAATAGCTAAAAAAAGATTAAAGAAGCGTACTTATACGAACGAAAAATAGAAAATTACTGTGAAAATCTGAAGGTAACTGCACGTTAAACAGGAATGACGCGTTAGTCGTACCCATTACACGCACGATACGAGCCCTAATAAAGATGCTCTGAACGCACGACGTCCCCAGGAGCAACGCTACATGTTGTATCATGTTGTATCAGTGAGCAGTATAGACTTCATTCTTCACTTGTAACACTAAAAAAGTACGTGCTTTTGAAACGCAATTCATGACACTTGTTGGAATAATTCTTGAGTCTTACAATGCATACAAGTGATTCAACATTCATATCCATGGCACGGTATCTTCAGTACACAGGAACACTCCAGGAGCGTCATGTAAGAATTTCAGCCACAACAGAGCTCGAGTCGAGGCCTCAGAATAGACAGATTAAGGAGGTATTACATTGCTCGCCGAGGTCAATCCCGTGCATCTCTTGGTTGGAAGACCGTCGCGCACGATGAATATTCCCAGAATCCGTGCCGTAATGTTCACTGGAGTGATGGTCAGTTTTCCAATAACGAGTTTGATGGCTCGATCACACTGCAGTCATGCTTCAGCATTTCAAATGGAAATGCATGTCACTTTAATCACATCACACAGTGTAATGAACTACGAACTAATCTTTTCATGCTTCAGTTTGAAAGTGAACTAGTTACTTGGTATTTTCACATTGAAACAATGCATCATGGGCATTTCATTTACCTTTACTTTTTCTGAACCATAAGCAGTATAAAAAATGGTAGGCAGAATTAATTGTCATTTTGCAGCTTCAAATTAGAGGCCCTGCAGAATGATATTCCCCCGTTCTGGTGATATCAGAATTTTAATTTATATATCACACTTACCTCTAATCAGCTTTGCCTTGAAATGCGATAAAAAAAAAACCACGACATGGTGACTGCTTATTTTCATTTAATACTTTCCATTAAAATAATTCGTGAAAATCAGTGAGGACTTGCTTGATGAATCACCTAAACCACAAACACAGAGTACATCAACTAGGAGAATTTGAAAAGACAGAAAAATGCGATTGTCTTTGCTGCATTCGAATATTTGATACAAAATAGCACTTTGGAGTAAAACACTGCATAACTAACTATTCCATCAGCTGTTGAAGACATGATTTTCTCTCGACACAGCAGAAAACAAATATCTTGAATCATTACCATTACCATACATCACCAGCTTGGTCGACTGGTGAGCGAATCTGCTTTCGAGCGGGAAGACCCGGGTTCGAATCCCGCTGCCGACAAGGTTGACGCGGCTAGAAATACGGCATGGGACTTGGGTAAACAACCGAATAATTATCGAAGTAATTATCCGACCCAAGAATGGGCCAGAAGGTTCGTTCCTATAGCCTCATTCTATTCTATTCTATTCTATTCTATACCTCCACTACCTGGTGCGACTGATCATGTCTTCAGGGTGACAAGTAACAGGCGCTTCACCCCTCGTTCTATGCACGCCCAAGCTTCTCTATTTCTACTCATATATTGTGACATTTACCTGAACTGCACGAGTGTTCGTACATATAAGGGTGTTTATGCATAAAAAGTATAATTGCATCAGTTAGTATTCACGAAAAGGAAAAAAGCCCAGAGTTAACCGCGTTTTAAGATAAATCAATTGACTAATTATGATCTTAAATAACCTCATAGAAAAGAAAACTAAAACCAGGGACTAGTTTTAGAGTACATACATGTAACGAGCATTCAATCTTATAAACAATCATATATAAAACAAAACAAAGTCATGCGAACCGTCTCCTTAGAAAATATTTTAGTATTATACTTTTTCCAGAACTGAATAGTTCAGGAACATTCCAGCGTGGGAATGGTGATGAAGCCTAGGCCCTTTGGTGCACTCGCTCGGTCAATTTCCATAATCTGGACTGTCATTGCAGTGGCTTCAGTCACTCAGTCCAGCCATCAGCCTGGTCATCATAGCTGTCCACCCTCTGTGGTCTACATTCACCCCACTAATACTTCACTACAAAAATGCTCCAATAACTCCACAAACCTACACAGAAACGGAAAATACAGGAATATGTATTTGAGTGTAAATTTCTCGCCCTGCGTCGACGATGGTCGATGAAAAAAGTTTGATGCAAAAGAAAACACAGTTTCAAAAATTAGTTCTACGTGGGTAACACACGTCATGCGATTTATTTCAAAATTGAACGGTCAGGCACTGATCCTTATCGTAGAAACGAGTGCATATTGGGAAACACCAATGTTAGTTAAATACATATAGAACTAGAATTATTCTAAATCAAATTGATAAAACAGCCGTTGACATAACTGTCTACAGTTGCAATATATTATAGATGATATGGTACTAGTATGCAACAATTTTTCGAAGGTAGAGTAACAGGAATCTCCAGTTGTAAAGCTGTCCACTTCTGTCTTCTCACCCAACTATGTGAAATTAGACACATTAATCCTTGTTGAAAATGACGGGTCATAGAAGCGAGTTTAAATTCGTTAACAAACGCAGCTAATGCAACCAATCACACTCTTTCATTTTCACAAATCAAACTACCAATCACGTATTATCTTTTTCTAAAATCCATGGCGTCTCTGGAACAGAATTAGTTGGAGGTGGCATGTGAAAAAGTGCTCATACTTTTATACGTAGTTTACTCTAATTGCAATTATTTACTCGAATTGTAAGTACAGGTTAAGAGGTTAAGGGTTCTCTTTTAGCGTGACTTGTGCATACTGAAAACAGACTTTACGTATTTAAAACCCTGCAAGCTTAGCGAGTTAAACTCGGAGTTAAAAAGATGTTTTGTCATTAAATTTTGATTTTTATTTCTTTCAAATGTTTATTTATGGGCCAAGATCGAGAGGTGAGCAGATTTCATACGTTGGAAACTTTGCAAGAGGCAAAAAGTTGTCGCATCTAGCGAGCATCATCTCACAACACTGACGATTGACTTCTTTTGCCAGCTAGACTTGCGAAGAAGCCGCTTTCATTTCAGAAGATTGAAAGGTTTCAGCTCTAGAATCTCGGCCGTGGTTCAGAGGCTCGGTTTGGAAGCTGATGTTATAGGGAAGACGCAACTACATCTTGAAAGATGTGAATAATAAATTTAAAAGTTGAATTTATGATCTTGATTTACGAATATTCACGCTAATTTATGAAGCTCAATTTCTACGTATTTCATCATACTTGAGGGGTAAAACAATTCGGGAAAACTTTGCAGGTGTAAGTAAAACTTTTCTTTTCTTTTTGTTAGCGTTTGTGTGAAAAGACTCTGGGGAAAATAGCACATTACGTGGTCAAAAAATGAGCAGAGTTTGGTTATGGAAGGCTCGACTTACTCAGAGCTTCAAAGGGAACAAATAGTTGAGGCTCGTCCAACTGGTGCTTCACTGATCAAAGGAATCAGATATCCAATGCATGGAGAGCAAACGTATCAAAAGTTATAACGTGAAGCCGACTTTTTAGAATTACAAGTACGTCATAAAACAAATACAACTTTGACGTGCGACCCTCGGTGGGCGTTATTGCGATCAACTATCGCAATAACTTGTCGTGATAAACTATTCGCGATAACGATATGGGGTTAACAGGTATCAGATATTTATTTTCCCGCATTATGGATTCATTGGTATCGCCTATACTTTTGGTTTCAAACTAGTGATAATCGATAATACAAGTTTTTGGTTGAAGTTTAACCCAGCGGAAGGCTGCACATGAATTAGAGGCAGAAACACGTAGGTCCAAGCTAGGAGCCGAACGTATACAGAACGAAGCACGGGACGGCAGGTCTTGACGTTTCTCCAAAATGTTCGCTCAGCGTCAGTCTTTCTTACCAGCTGTAGGATTATAGGTGACGAGTTATTACTCCTGCGCACTACAGGTTCCCTCTTTCCTACAGGCCAAAGGGACAGAAAATCTGGCATACCAGCCTTCAACAGTGAGAAAGTCCTCACTGAGTTCTTGAGGTACAACACGGCGATGCCGAGCAACACCGCAGTGGAGCACTTATTCTCCCTTGGCTAGGACATCAGAGCTAAGAGGAGCTCCCTCTCTGATGGAAATTTCAACTTGCTCATGTTTACGAAAGGGAACATGCTGAAAAATCTTGTTTAGCCTGTGGCAGTTCCAATTTAGTTATTTTACTCAAAAAAAGTACTTCTCATTAGTGAAGAGACAGTATTAACATTGAATTTGAAGTTTTTTCAAAAAAATTTCTACGACATTTCTATTTTTTTTCTAAAATTTTTCGAAGATAAAGATATGAATAAGGATTAGGATTCATCAATGTTTTTATTTAAAATATCAACATAGTTATCGCAAGAATCGAAATTTTGGATTCATCTATCTACTGGTTATCACCTTATCGGCCGATACATATATCGCCAGTTATCGATTATCTGTTATCACTGATATGGTTATCGTAATTGACTTATCAGTTTCTGTGATACTTTTCTTTGTAATTGCGCCCACCACTCAGCAAGATCAAGGAGTGACGGCCGCAGTAGGACACCGAGGATGGTAGTAACCACCCACACAGCAAAGGAGATTCGAATTTGTGTCCAAATTGGCGTTCAAATAATGTAGCAGAGAAATGTTCTTCTTAGACAGTTAATGCTCTCATGACAATGCAAAGACCTTAAGACACAAAATTGCCTTGGAGGTTCAGTAAAAAAAAACTGTTTGCAATATTTAACAAACATACCACAGCTTTTCAGTTATTGACTTCCAATTTATTCACGATATAAAAATAACAAGCATTTTGATTTTGTACAGCTTTGTGCGAGTATTGGAAAATATAGAATTCGATGCTTCTAAAACTTCTTGTTCTCGTGAACTCTTACTACTCGTCATTTCAAGTTATAATTTAATGATTACTAGAGAGTGTATGCAGCTGTGTTATTTTCAGGATTCAACTACAAAGGTGTAGCAGGAACCTATGAAGAGGTAAAGTGTATAGAAAAAAGAACCAGATAAGAAGACGTTCGTACAAAAGGTTACTTAACTAAAAGAATTCTCCCCTACGAGAGAGATTTAGAAAGAGAAAGATGTAGTTGTAACAACTATTTTGCTACTAACGGTTGCAATCAACACTGCTTATTGCACTATGAACAGCTAAAAGTACAACTGAATAACGCTGTGTCCCGAAGCATGTTCACGAAAAGAGCATAATCATGTTAGCACCCCTCCAAATGGAGCTTGGGAACCCTAAATATTAATCAAAAAGCGCTGGGGACTCAAGATAAGCTGAAAGACGATCCTCAGCTTTGCAGTGTGGTGAACAGGGGAGGAATACAGTAAGTAATATTTAGGCATCGCCGAGCTAAACTTTCATAATAATAATAATCTTAACTCTTCTGATCCTGTTGGGACATGTATGTATGTCCCAACAGAGAGCAAAAGCCGGATCGAAAAGGTTAAACACAATTCTTATCCATAAACTTCTTGATGGAGTATAGTAAATATACCTTTTTAGCAATACTCAAAGTCATTAGGCTGTAACCAAACGAAATCTAATTGCTCATGCATGAGATCTAACTAAAAAAACACAGCCCTGTGAAAATGATGCTGTTCTTCCCGTACTTGAAGATTGTCTGCTCAACTGTTTATTCACTTGTTTGATTCTTCCGTGACAGAATTTTCTTGCCACGTCTCCATGGACGGCAAGTCTGTACAATTATGCACGTCTTACATCTGTAATAGAACCTAGCAGCGCTACACTGGCGTGCTGGTCTATCGGTTCGCAGCGTTGGACAGGTGGACACACTGGAGCACAAACTGCATGCCACCGACCTACTCGAGTTATACTGTAGGCCATTAGCTTAAAACTGTACATTCATTTCCAGGTTTGGTTTTCTTTCTCTGACTTTGTGTTACTTTAGGATGAGCTATTTTGCTTCGCCCTGAGTAAATGAATCCAACAGCTTCAAGGTAGCAATCAACTCCTGGGCCTCCAAGAGGGTTGGCAGTTATCTATTCCACATGATGATCCTGTGCCCTGTTCTTTATGTTGCAGCTTATCGTTTTGTTCTTAATATCGGTCTCATTGGTAGCACTAGTGAGACTGAGCGAACAGTAGCACTCCATTGAATGTTCCTTCCACGTTGGGACTTGCATCATTGACTTTAATATTAATTTTGTTCACTCCTGAGTTCGATATGAAAGTAATTTCTCCCAAAGGAGAAAGATAAAAATTTGGCGTAATGTTTAGGAGAACGGTATTATTTTATCATATTCACGTTTAAAATCATAATGTCCTTAAGTTCTTATACGAGTAAACAGTTGCTGGAGCTTCTCCATATATTAATAATTGTGCAACTTATAGTTACCTTTCGAAAATGGAATTTCACTTCGTCGTCCGTGCTCCTACTGGGTTTAATTTATAACAGCAGCTCATACAGCAGATTCATAAATAAATCCTCTATCTTCCTTTTCGAGGTTATAATTTTTTATCAGAAGCACCATAAGACTCATTTGATTTTTTTTGCGTTTTGGCACAAGGCTTTTAAAAGTATTTTACAGCGTCGTTTTCGTTACGTTACACGTTCATTTTGATAGTCCTATTTTAAAAATTTAAGGTATGCCTGTAATTATATCTTCCGTAAGTCGATTAAAACAGCTCTCATTTATTCCTTACACGTAAGTCAACGCACGTTTGACCAGTTAATAAATTCGCACATCCTACATACATTCGAAGTTACACAAAAAAAATTCGTTCATTGGAACCAATCTCGTCGACCAGCACAAGTTAAAAATGTCAACAGGTTCTCCCACGTAATTTTTCCGGGACATAATTTTTGGGAGGCTATGAACAAGATCAACTTAAATTTTGCTTCCTAAAAGTATCCGTAAGTTTTGCACAAGTTGAGTCGGAAGATCCAGAGCAAACTTTTCCCCAATATCAGCATAAGGGCTCATCTCTCTGATCCTGCCTTTGTAAAAACTCCCTACATTAAATTCCTCCACCTTTGTATTGAGCTGATAGATTGCCTACTCTATTTTCCTCGAACATCACACAGTAACTCTGAGTTTACTTCGTCAACAAGTACAAGGTTAAAATTGCTTGTGTCTTACTAGTACACCCACATACAAGTAGAAAAATTCTAATTTCGACTTAAATGCGCAGTAGTGTACTGAAGTTTACTGAATTCACATTCGTATTAGATTATATTAGTAAAATCACTGATATAAAAACCATCTTTATTTAACTGGCCTGATCCCAGGTTCTAAAACGAGCCTCAGACGCTCAGATGCAATAAACAAGTCATAACTCCGTTACTCTGTGATTGCGAATAATTTTCTTCCTAAACAAGTTGAGGTATTTTGAATACTTATAGCCACGTTTTAGTGCTGATAGCTTGGCAGAACAATGGAAATCGGACACTCAACACGGCAAGAAGCCGCTGTCCCTGGAGCCTTTAAAAGGTATTTAAGGTTTAGTGCAAGTGCTATCAAAACTTTTTGAGAGAGAAAAAGGTATGTAGTTCCTGAGGTTGTGTACTGTACAGATAATTGAGAGCTTAAGGTATGACACAGCACAGAAGAATGAATGTATTGGAGATGAAGTGGAGTCGTATTAGCAAGGAGCGATGAAAGATTGTGGAAGTGCGAAGCAGAAAGAGTGGTGTGCCCAAGATATCAAAACGAGTCAATAACAGAATGCTGAATTAGTTTAGACACACAGTTAAATATAGAAATGGACGACCAACAATTAGTAGTAGGAACAATGAGGTCGAAAAAAACGGGAGAAAGGTAGGCCAAGATACGGACGGATGGGAGGGAAAAAAACGCATAACTTAGATATGCATGTGGAACTAGTAAAAAGAGAGATTTATTGCGGTTCCATTTAATGGAGGAATTAGAGCAAGTAGACGAATTTCTTATTTAACCCTAGCGAGTTGTGACTAGGCTAGACTGTAAAAACACCATATATATATATATATATATATATATATATATATATATATATATATATATACACTCACATGGTGTTTTTACAGTCTTACACATATCTAACAGACTTGTTAATAGCACTGACTGAATTTGGCCAGGATTTTTACAATTAAATGAAAAATAATCGCTTTCTAATCAAGTTGAACTAGTGTTCATAGTACGGTCACACAAATGATTCAAAATACTAATATAAGAGTATTAACTCTACTATTATCAATCTTACATCCAATATTCATCTTACTTCAATGCAGTATAAAACGTAAGCGAGAACTAGTCGCTCTATCAATGTCGATCGCACAGTTTTGTCGCACCGAATTATACTGACAAAGCCATCGAGTAACAAGTAAAGCCGTGTTTGTACCATCACCCTCTGCCGGAACGTGGGTAGCATGGATACCCATGAGCACAGAACCCACTCTATTTTACAAATTTTAACTTCAAAAACCCGAAGATGGTCCTTATCTCGGTTGCCTTCGCTTAACTACCGAGCTATCTTCGCTCCGTTCTCGAATGTCTAAATATCTTAACCCTAGAAGCTTAAAAATGGTCGCTATTACGATCCGATTGCAATAATGGTTTAACTGGGATTAGTGCGGTCTAACTGGTACACAAGAGAGCATCAATTCTCTGGCTTGCCCTTCTTGCCAAAGGTCTTAATCTGATCCCTTGCTCGATCTTAGTTCACACACAGGAGTTGGTTGGTCCAAGGAGGATTGGTACAAGTTTATTGCCAACTAGACAGTTCCCATGGAAATTCCACGATTTAAATTTAACTAATTTGAAGTTATTAAACAGGTGAATGCAATAAAGATTTACAACGAATTTTTATATTTGAAATGAATACTTTGTCAATTTCATTCAGAACTTTCTTTCTGCATCTTATCTACCGATAACATGGCCCAGATAGTAATCGTTTATATATCTTCGTTTAAAAGTGATAAAATTAAGGATTTATGAAATAAAACAGTTTTCAGTTTTATCCGTAAATATTTTTAGAAATTATATGCAATACTTCTATTCTGTATCATATGTACCGATAACATGACCGTGTAAGAAATAAAAGCTAATAACAGAAAAAATTGAGTATTATATAGTGAGATTTATAGTGATCCCTTGGGTATTCACAATACAATGCTTAGAATACATGCGTGCTCGTTCTGATTTCAGTTCAATAATTTTTCTTCAGTAATAGATAGGAAGTAACGGAACAGACACACACAGATACAGAGAGATGGAGATACATAGTCGATTATATATGTAGATATGCAAGCACGAGTTAAAACTCAGACACTTTATTTATTGAGTAAAAAATTTGTTCACCATACAGCTTGCCAAATAACAGTCTGTGAAAGACATTATTATTCATTAATCGTCAGGCAGATTTAATGAAACTCTCCAAGCAATATCAAAATTTCCGGCGAAGTTTAGGATTCAAAAAGTTCAAACATGTCGAGCTTAATTTCAGTAACGTTTGAATAGCGTACTGAAACTTCATCGAGGGCATAGAGTAAATAAATATTCAAGTTAGGCTAAAGCTCTCAAGACTTCTGCGATCGCGTGCTTTTTAGTATTTAGATCCTAACTCGAGTCTTGATCCAAAATTTCATTAATGAACACTATTCTTAATCAAGTTCAGTAGCAGAGAGAATTTTGAAACAATGAATCAATTTATTTTTCAAGCCTCTGATCAACGCTGAGGATCATTATACGTGCTGTTCAATACGCCTATTCAGCACGATGCTCAGCTGGGCTAACAGTCAGCTGATAGTCAAAGCTGGATTCAAACATCGAATGTCAACGCAGTTCAAAAGCGGAGGCGCAGATAATTGTACGATGAAATGCAGCGTGAAATATGCTTCTATTAATACCAACGAATAACACTGGTGTATGTAGATTACTGCTAGAGGATCAATGTACCCTGCCATTGAAAGAGAACTCCTACGAAACTAGGATAACACTCTAAAACAGTCGGAAATACGTGTGAATACGTATTCAAATTTAGTGATAGAAAACATTATCCATAAAAATACTTTCTTTGCAGCTTTCGAGGATAGATGCAGTTTTAAAATTCATATAAAGAATGTGGAAGCAGCATCAGAAAAAATCGAACATTTCATGCAGAACGAATACTCAAAAAATGTACGAGCTGGCTAATAAACAAAATTAATAGAGAAAGAAAAGAACTAAAATTGTTGGTTAATCATTTTGAGATGATATGCACTCTCAGACCTTCAACTTATGGACATTAAAGGACTTTAGACTACGCACATCACAAGAGTTATCAGACTTTTTTTTGGACAAATACGATATCAAAGCCTTATTGTTTCACCCTCATGTGCTATCGGAAATGACTGACGGAAAAAACTTTGCATATGATGTTTCTATTGTAGGCTTTAGTGCACATGAATAAGAGTAGTATAGGGACTTGGAGCGCAGGAGTAGAAGATGAAGTCATGAAGATGATGTCGACACACATGGTGTCCCACGCACGAATGCCAGAAGACAAGCGTGATGAAGCTCTTTGTAAACGGGGTTAGTTGGAAGAAAGACTCGGTTTAGCACATCTGTTTTTCAGTGAAACGGATGGATAACGCATCGATAGATCATCGATTCACGAGGCTGAGAATGGTTTGTCGTTTGTTGGATTTACGAGTGTGGTGAGAAGAAGCAAAATTTTTTGTGAAACATGGTGAAGAGTAGATATGACAGAGATGGGGAAGCCAAAGATATAAACTGGTGCACTTGAAGAGGGGAAGGTGTGAGAGCTGAGTGATTTGAGGAAATTTAGAGACCACGACAGAATGGGAGGATATTATGAGCAGTTGAGAGGTAGTGAAAGGGACATGCACTGGGAGAACGGAATCATTTACAGAGACCAGGCTCTCAGTAAGGTACACGTCCGGCGGAGAATTTCGAAGACAAGTGTCCTAGAGAGATGTACAAAAATTGTACAAAGGAGAAACACGAGAATAATTAAGGCTCATTCATCGAAGGTGAGGCTGGGCGAAGGAAGTCGGCTGACAGAAGAAAGCCAGCCTCCTGTTGATGTACGACACGATGCAGTAGTGGTAAGGGAGAGGAAAGTCTGTACAGGGGAAGTAGAATAGGGAAGCGGTAGCGAGATATGTCTAATAAGGGAAATGAATAAATAAACAGATTGAATTTTCAAAAACGTTAAAAGGAAAAATAATTGAGAACCCAAAATGATGCGTCAATGTTGCAGCAGTACACACAAGTTCAACGAAATAAATTGAATAAATACGTTCATTCGCGTACTGCGATTTCAAAACACACTTTCATGAATGTTATTCTATGCAAGTGTACATATATCTGTGTATATCTCTACACGTACCTCATAAAATTCAGTTCCAAGCACATGATATTCATCACGTGTTTCCACAAATTTCTCCAATGCACAAGTAGCTTAAACTCTAAGAAAGAATTATGTTTAAAAATACTAATAATGCGGAGCATCGCTTTTGGATAATGATAGTAGTATTCGCACAACACAATCATTTCCTGGAATGCAGTCACAAAGATACGTAAGAGAATAACTTCGTTAGTTTTTATCACTAACACAGGTGACCATGAGAGGGCTGAAATCTAAGTAATCTAAGTACTACTTTTGTTTCCATGTTCCAGTAAGAGTTCTTTGTTAAAAACTAACGTCACCAAAATTTTGGAAGCTTCTATCAAAATGTTTTAACGAGACAACTGCAACAGAAGAGCAAAACTGTTGATTTCCAAATCAATTTACGTTTTGAAAAGACATTTACGGGCTTGTCAGTTACGTAGCGTCGAAACAAAGGGTAATGAACTATTAACTACTAGACAGATACTGGTCATCAATGTGCAGCTGGTCACTAACCACCCACAAAGAAGTGGTGGTACCTGGAAGAGACAAAAACAAGGGGAAATGCGAGCACACAGGTGTGCAAGTGTAGCTTAGGATATTCAAAATTAAGAGTTCTCAGAGAAGTTTGAGGAAATGCTTCCAATTACAGAGTTTGAGTTGACGTCTCAATGGCAAATACTGATCTGTTGGCAGAAAAAGGAAGCTAGAGTTTGGCACTGACATCAACACATTTTTCACAAGTCCTGGAAACTTCGTCCAGAAGTTTGAGGCAAGCTGTGTCAGAGCCTAATTAACGATGGCAGCGCTATATTAGACGGGCGTCATGTATTGAAGCGCAATGGCTTGGAAATTTTATTTCGAGTTTAGGAAGGGCCACTTTAGTAAGAAATTTGCATCAATTTTGAGGGTTTTACTTCTGAAATACTCAGCTAGAATTGGGATAAAGTGAGCGAGTCCAGACAGTTTCGAGTATTGTAAAGGTTGTGTTTTGGGCGATATACATCCTACAGTGTATATCTCATCACATACAACTGGACAGTATTCTGTGGGAATTAATGCTGTTATTTTCCAACACATCATGACTGAAATTGAGCTTAAACTTTGGGCTCACGAGAAACAATCCATTTTAAAAAGAAATTATTTTCCATGTTTTAAAATGATAAAACATGGGATACTCTTCGTATCCGCCCATTACGAAACATTGCAATGGCACTTGAAGCCAAGTTTGTTACTATGCCTTCAGCTCACTTAAGAACCCCACTCTGAACAACACACCCAAAAATAATATTCGAAAAAACGCCTAAAAAAACGAGAACCCAACTTTCGAGTGTTTTAATGCTTTTTTATGTCGAAATGGTAATTTTAAGTATTCAAGCAGAATGATACCTGTAATTTAACTAAGAAATATATTGCACAATTTTTCATCCAACAAAAAATTCCAATAACAAAGGAAATTACAGAAAAAATCAAAATCTATAAACCCCATTTAGAATGGTGGTATTAAATTGAATGTCACAGTTTTGAGTTGCAAGCATATAAACTAACTAGCTATTAAATGTTGATAACTTTTACGCCAGAGATGAGGAAATTAGGAATCTTTTCCTAACCTGAGATGCCTGCAAGTCTTTACAAACTTTTGAGATATGTTTACTCCCAGTCTATTTTGTACAGTGAAAAAATGTATTAAATTGAAGCAGAACTTGCTGGGCACACATGAAGCTTGGCCATGAATATGAAGAAAGCTGTAGTGAACTGCATCTCTGGTAGCTTTACTCGTATTTGTTCCATTAGTCTCTGCCATTTTTGTGGTGTTATGGAGGCCATAACTTCATCACTGGACACGTGAGGAGGAAAGATTAATGGTTTTATTAGCTTCATGTATACAAGACTTGTGAGGGATGACGGGTTTCTTGCGTGAAACCATTCTTCAGCAGCGTTTTTATGTTCTGCATTTAACTTTCTTCCTGTTTATGCTGTTTACCTCTTCCTCTTAATAACCTATAATAAACAAAAATCCTTTAAAATTCTCTGAAATTCATAAACCAATAAAACAAATACATGTTATAACAATGATATAGGCATACAATTTTCTGTGATTGAAAATACGTAATTCTCCGTTCAGGTTTTGATACAGAGACTATGTACTGCAAACCTTGATGTACATTGCTATTCAAGTTTCAAACATTGTTATGATTAATATAAGCGTAAGTTACATCAAATATAATCCCAAATAATACACAAAAACTACTTTCAGCATCTGAGCGATCATCGTCACAAAAGAACAGTTGCGTTGATTAAAAAAAACGGATGGGTGTCTTTAATAAAACATTTATTTTTCAGTCCGGGCTTTTTCCAGCGGGATTATTTCATGATCAATTCAAATTAACGTAGTGAGCATGCGTCATTAAAACAACTCTTTACCTGTTAAGTACAAATATTAACAACATTTAGCATTCTGCAAGGGTTAATGGCTTCGTGAAAATGATGACTCATTAGTGGCAAAATTAGCAAAATCGGTGCTGATGCACGAATTACTATTTGGAAGCTTAAAGCAAAGTTCTGCCTTCGCATAGTGGGAACACGATCACTGTTCGAAATACATATAACAGGTCTTATGCCGAGTGATAGTAAATGGCTAACTTCCTCCAGAAAAAAAATAATTTTCATACTTTGAACGATCTTTCAACCTATATTGAGAGCAGCAAATTCATCTCATTCTCAAACAAGAATGAGACGAGTAAAACGCACGAAATAACGAACCCAAACACGTCGGAAGCCTCACAAACATGACATTTATTAAATAGTTCTACATATAATTCTTGTGCTGAGAAATGAGTGAGACACCGCTCTGAGATGCGGTATGTTTTTATTGCTGTAAAAAAACTGAGTAGCTCTTTATTCAGGCACGGTTTCTGCAGTACAAAGAGAAAAGAAGCTTTCCGCTGTGAAATGAAGGTTATTTTGTGGTTAATTAGTTTGTAATTGCAGTCTCGGGCGCTCGCAAGGATTCTTGAAGCAATATCAACCTGTTTCTCGCATCCACTACCAAGAAGCAGCAATAAAAGAATCATCGAAATTTTCGGAGTTATGTTCTCCAAAAGATATCGTATTCCAGTGAGGCTTACCTCACACTGGAATGCATCCTAGTGATGGAATGCAATTATGAACATTTTTTACTTAGTAGCAAATTGCTCATATTCTCAATGATCTTTTGTATTATTATGCGTTGGCTACTTCAGTGTTACGAGTGGGACATTTCATGAGCTGAAACAAGATTTTTGGCTGGAGTTTCATTAAAACATGGTAAAATTTCCAATACTGTAAGCATACTCTTCAGATCGAATAATACACTACAGTTGCCACTCTACATAGACACACTGAACCATTCCGCGCATAATTATGCAAAACCAAACCTCTTTCAAATTGGAAAGTAATAAAGAACTGTAAATAAATTTGACAATGATCAATGTTGCAGAAAGTCGTAGAGGGAATTTAACTTCACAGTTTTATTTGACTAACTAACTCCGTTTTGCATGTAAAATACTGTTATATAATTAGATTTAAAAAGAGAGATTTACCTAACGCACAGTATGTAGAATATTTTAGTAGAACATGAATCTGTACGTGGATATTAAAGACTAAAAGTTGCTTGCTGACTGCCTGTCTGGTGTATGACAGCGCCTCCCCGCGCGCAACGTGGAGTTGGTCGTATCAATATTTATGCTGGAGTAATGAAGGCCACGTACACGTGCGCAGTGTTGTTTGACCAATGCCAATGCTGATGTATATGCAATGCTGGTCCACTGCGGTATTCCTGATATAACAGGTTATCTTCTTTCCTAAAACAAGAGAGCCAACGGTATTGCTACGGCTGGTGCTGCCTAACCCATCAGTAACACTAGTTACCGCTACAGCTGGTGCTACCTAACTCACTAACACTAGTTATTGTTGCACACTAGTATCACTACAGCTGCTGCTGCCTAACTCACCATCAGTAACACTAGTTACCGCTACAGCTGGTGCTACCTAACTCACTAACACTAGTTACAGTTGCACACTAGTATCACTACAGCTGCTGCTGCTACCTAACTCACTACCACTAGGCTCCGCTACAGCTGCACACCAGTATCGCTGATGCAGCTGCTCCTCCTGTCCTTGTTACGAACAGTTTTAGAGTTACCAATAATCAATGAATTTTGGTATCTGCTGTACATGTCGCTCCATGTGCGGTGATAACTCTTATAGAGTTGGTAGTTTCAATAGTGGCTTACACTGTATCGTATGCCATTTCTGTGCGAGTCCTGCTGCACTTTACTCCATTTGCCTCCTAAGCTATCATTATTACTACATATCAACTTATGATGCCACCACCATCACTGGTACGTTCCAACAAAGCGGTCTGCACTACCACAACCAACATTATTACATACTACATATCAACTTATGATACCACCACCATCACTGGTACGTGCCAACAAAGCGGCCTGCACTACCACAACCAACATTATTA
>VCRD01000182.1:89508-145208 GCA_006783055.1 Trinorchestia longiramus
CATCATTATTACATACTACATATCAACTTATGATACCACCACCATCACTGGTACGTGCCAACAAAGCGGCCTGCACTGCCACAACCATCATTATTACTACATATCAACTTATGATACCACCACCATCACTGGTACGTGCCAACAAAGTGGCCTGCACTGCCACAACGGCACTCCAACAATTTCTATGCATGAAACTTTGATGAAGCACAGAAAATACTTTCGAGACCGCCTTTTCAGTATGCGAAGTTTCTAGTTTATACAAGTGCGATTCACCACAACTTAACAATTCGATTTGACGACACTCAGAATCTGCATTCCCGCTAACACTCTTGCTTGTCCAGCAAAATAATTTTGCATTTTATCTACAGCTTCTTTGAATCAACTTTG
Organism: Trinorchestia longiramus; assembly: GCA_006783055.1. Taxonomy (NCBI): domain Eukaryota; kingdom Metazoa; phylum Arthropoda; class Malacostraca; order Amphipoda; family Talitridae; genus Trinorchestia; species Trinorchestia longiramus. The sequence goes on from VCRD01000182.1 coordinate 89,896, forward strand.
AAGCATTGAAGTGGAATTCGTATTCATGTATTTCCATTTGCAGTTTTAATAAACACGAGAAATACTTCAAATTTCTATGACTAAGGGATTTTTTCACATCAATTTTAAAAATATTATAATTAGTTTCTTTCGGGCGACACAACAAAAACAACAGCTTTGTGTTTAGCAGCATCAGACGAGCACGAAACTGCAAATGAAGCGTCATAGTAAGTCTTCTTTTCATCACAATTTTTAAGACGTGTTTTCAGGAATCAACTTTAATACAGTGCTGAATTATTCCCTTACGAACACAAAGCGACATCAAGGGAATAGTGTCACCATTTCTTAAGTAAATTGAACGTTCTATTTTACATTGACTCCAGCAAAAAAGTTCACACTTTCGAAACGTGGTAATTGGTCGCTGTTTGCTGGTATTGAGACCAACAGTTGGAAATGCAGTGAAAGCATTAACAACTATCGTTAGCTTTAGCTCTTTTTTGCATTAGCAACTATTGGTAGCTAGCTTTAGCTAATAGCTGCTATGCTGTGAGTTGCATCAAAGAGGGCTTGCATTGTATTTATCTAAGAAGTTTCGCCTCATCCTATTGTCATGTTTATTAACATCATAATTATGATAACACGACTCAAGATCATTCAAACTTGCGACTATCCGCCTACATTGCAAGCGACCGCCACATCCCTCCCTCATGCAGCCACAAAATATACACAACGATCAGAATTCCGTTTTTCTCTGATGCGATATTAGAAATTAATTGATTCCCACTTTTTTAAATATGGAGATCTGAAGACGAGGGGAGCTCCACAAAAAGGTAGAATTCTTTTATTTTTAAATGTACAACGATGAACAATACATGAAAATCTAAGGGTTTTAACTGAAGGCAGTTCTAATTCCGTGTGTAAAAATATTCAAATAAGAACTTTCCTTAAACGAATTATCAATATTAAGATACATAAAAAGAAAAAACAGAGTAAATAAGTAATAAGACTTTAAAAAAATGGATATTATTGCAACACTTGATCAGACCATAATATCACTGAACACTCCGAGCATTATAAAATGGCAGGGATTTCAATACCTTAACGTCTGCGAAGTCTGTAATAGAATCTATAACTTTGAAACCATCAGTTACAGAAAGGGATCATTTCTTGGCCTAGGCACGCACAACAGAATGACAGGCTCTGTAACACGAATTCTCCTGCATTCAATAGGGAATTGTGAATTAAGTTCAGTGTTGCTGTATTAATAACGAGTGAAAACCTGTGGGTGAGCCTGGAGCGATGGATGGAGTCTGACATCCAAGAATCCGCGAACTCTGATTCTGTGGAGAATCCATCAGTTTAATGTGAATCCTGAATTCATACTAGGAGTAATTTAAAGATCACTTGCATATTCCGGCTGCTCTTCTACTCCTTTAGAGCATGCAAACTCAGAGGAGTGCTGAGAGTAACTAGGCTTGCATGCAGAGCTCGTTTGCTTTTAACTCCTACACACAAATATGAACAGGGCGACAAGCGCTGACTCGAGTTTTCGTTGCATCAATGCCATCCCGAGAGACAAATCGGATTTCTTCAAAATTATGCTGAGGTAACAAACTCTTATTTTCATAGCATAATAATGTAAATGCATGTAGTAATAAACTATGCCAGCTGATCCCTCTATGTACGCTTAAATTCTGATGTCAATTTTGGGTGAACGCCGCGTAGCTTTGGGAGTAGCATTCATCAAACATGAAGCTAAAATGTGTAGTAGGAGTTGGCATAAAAAATACACATGAACAGACCATAAGCCAAGAGATTGTAGAGTATTGTTATTGAAGGTTGATTCACGTTCAACTATTTACGAAGTCAGAATTACGCTTTACAAACAAGTAGTTCAACCACTCAAACAAAGCAGAAAATGTGATTGTCTAAAAAGAGGCTAGTATTGATAACAGTACTAGACGGTGATGTCAAAAGCATGTGGTTTACACTAGAAGACGATGAATTTTTCTTCAACCTTAGGAACAGTATTTGAAGTTATGCAATGAAATGAAGCGCTGCTACAACTATCAAAAAATTGAATAGAAAAATACAAAGTTCCACATAAAAACTGCGTTTAATAAAATCGAAAGTTGCGTATGAAAAAATGGCTAAAAAATTTCAACAAAAAATTTAAATATATCCTGAACTATTAAAACTGAAACATTAATGAAAATAATTTGAGTTGTAGTTGACCAAAATTTCTAAGGTTTCACACATCATTACAAAACTTTTACTAACGTAGACACATTGAATCCAGGATTACACTGTGAAAAAATAATTGCTGCTTCAGAATAACAATGAACCAATAAACAAGCACAAAACAAAACACAATTAATTTCCTATCAAGTTCTGATCCATGAAGCTTGAATTATTACCGTAGTAAAGTGGGAACTTCATTTTGTTTAATGAAGTCGAAAGTTACGCATCAGAGAAAGACGATAATGAGAAAGGAAATTTAAAGATGTCCTGAGTTGCCTACATCGGAATAGCGATAGAGGCAAAATTGAGTTGCTGTAGAACAAAAGTTCGAAATTTTCCTATCTGCTTATTATTACAAAACATTTACTAACGTTAACACATGAGCCTCATGATTACACTATAATTAAAAATTTATTATATAGTGTAATAATTAATTACACTATATAATAAAATAATATGTAATATAATACGTTAGCATAAATCGCCTCTATAATAATTAATAGAGGTGAGCTTGTAGCAAGCAGCACAAATGCTTTGGTCAGCGCAGTATGCGAAGAATGTACAAATGAAATAAAAGAGGTAAAACATTCGCTACTTGCAGAATAACCTCAGCGAGCTCGTTCATTAAAGTCACATAGGTTTAACTTGTGTTATCATTTAAATTTTTAGGTGAAAAGTTTTTAAAAGCTTGCAAAGTATTTATTTATTAAATATTCATACAATATTGATATGAATCATCATCTCACTATTTTGAATATCATCTAAACAGAAAACACAATTTTAGTATTAAAAGACAAGCACAAATTGCTCAACCGGCTCGAGAAATCGAACCCCACACTAAACTAGTCGGTCACCTGATCGCCACACGGCAACTTTACCTCCTAGAATGCCAGGAATGAGATTAAAAGGGATAAATATTATATATTTGTCAGTTAAAAGCTAATTAAGCATCAGTTGAAAAGAGTTTAAATGATAGAATGTGAAGCAATGGTAAAATGCGAAGATCTACCGAGTCGGAGACAAAAGATCATTCACTCAAAGTTAATTAAGAGAACAAAGTTTCCACCTCTCCGAAAGCGACAATATGATAATATTTCACATCTGAATAGGAAATTTAATTCCGAAGAAATTGATACCAATAAGATTTTTGTACTTACGTTAACGAAAGAGTAATAATCATTCAAAACAGTGTACACATTTTTTTGGCCACCCTGCATAATAGACGACCAAGCAGGAAGATATCTGTAAAGAATATTACGTGCAAGACTATCTTTAGCGAGTACTATGCAACTGTATAAACAACTTGGCCAAACATCTTCAATGTATGCAACAGGAACTATTTCTCACGGAAATGCGAGATTCAGCGGGCGAGTCAAGTTCACATTTTTGAAGCTATGTATCCTGAGCATTTAAGTCAGTTGGACGCTTCAGCTCGTAACTGCGGAATACACTAACTCAATATTCGTTCTCATCAAGGACTCGTGAAGAGCCCATGTGCCAGCTGTCGCTTCATAGTTTTCTTCATACTGATCTTGTCTTTGACACAATTGCTGCTCAACGCAAGGTCTACATTAACAGTTTTGATCATGAGAAACTAAACGTTGGTTATATGAAAACAAATGTTCTGCATGTTATCTACAGCAAAATATGTTCAATGGTACGGATAATTTTTAGCAGTGTACCTTACTAGCTTCTCCTTTCGTTGAGAGCACAAAGTGCAATATCGGAACCCTAGAACTGTATCATAACCGTTTATGAATGCAAATAAATTGTCGCCCATTCTGCTAATGCATTCAAATCTCTGCCAAGGTTTACTACCTAAGGGTTTTATTGGCTTTCCTTTCTGTATTGTGTGCATATGACGCATGTCCTGCCAATATCTGCAATAGTGTATTACATTCTCTTCCTGCATAACGCGATAATGGAATTTCTGGGGAAGACTTAACGCTCACTTCTATGGTTGGGAAGATGCATGCAATTCGCTCCCTGATACAGTGGTAACCTGGGCCAGTGAACGCCTGAAGCTCAGATCCCTGTCGTGGCTTTGACACTATTATTCGGCTGAAATTGGAATTTATTGGTACACCGCCTCTGAAGCAATAACGTAGCGGTGGACTGTTCTTACACCGGCCTCACAACCTAATCTTACCCGTAAACCATCCCTGGGTGCTGGTCTTGACACCTTTCTCTGCGAGATTTCTGTGTTCTTTGCAGGGTTGCAAGGTGCCGACAAAATGAACTTCAGGCGTCGCTTGTTCCTCAGCAATGAGAAAAAGAGGCATGGAGGGGAGCTCGTCTCTGCATTGTCAAGTAATTTTTGTTTGCCGTCCTCATCAAAATCCAAAAGTACTTCCAGTCGCAGATCTTTTGTGTGGGTACACAAAAGATTTCTGCATTTGCTGTCTATTCCAAATGAAGCACAGATGTCCGGATGTGTAAAGAAAGAGTTGATCACCACATTACACGTAATTACGACGGTTGTTTATTTAAAAGATGAATATACGTACAACGGTTACTTTTATTAAGCACAATAAGCCTTAAAGCACACTGGATAAGCCGGCCAAACATAAGTGAGCTTATTAAACCAAAATAAAGTAAACCTCTACGTCATAAACCTGGTTGAATAAAATGCCAACTCAAAAAACACACGGCGTTACCAACCAACTGTTCGCCAGAAGAAGGCTACCATATTAAATATTAATTCTTGACCGATGACCGTCGGATTTTATGGAAATATCTTGGCGTACTCCACGTGCTCGGGTCACTGAGCACTGACACTGATGATTGATTCAATAAAACATTGTCACTGTAGCAGCTGTAGATTCGTGTCAACAGAATTTTGCGTCGAGATGAACTGAGAAACTAGCGCCACTTCGCTAACATCCACCGAAGAACAAAAGTATACACCGCAACATCCTGGCATTGCTGATTAAATTTATACAGTTGTATAGTCTACACTGCACATTGGAGCAGATGTTAACACGTTTGTTGCGATGCGACCCACCGGTGGGTCACTTAGGTTAGGTTCTGTAATTTTTCCCAAGTCTTTTAGTGATTATGTGTACAAAGTAAAGATTTGCACCGGCTAGGCAATCGCAACAAACGTGTTAAGAAACATGATGAATCTAACGACTTCAATAAACGTCATCAAAATTGCGTGTAGTTTTCTTAACACTTTGACTCCGAAGTGGTACGTATGTGTACCACTTAGGTTAGGTTCTGTAATTTTTTCAGATCCTTCTAGTGACTATGTGTACAAAGTGAAGATTTACACCGGTCAGGCAATCAGAGGCAACGTGTTAAAACGACTAATATTGAGAAATTTCTTAGAAGAAGCGTAACTACTTTGAATGACTATCGTAATTTTTACCACTGAACATCAGTTGCAACGAATGCTTAGTTTCTTGATGGGCTCGAATACGTGGTAAAAATTTTCATCGAGCTGGTCATATCGTACACCCTCCATAGAGGGATTTTTGACAAAAATAAAATCATTTAAAATAAAATTTCTAGAAACATATTAGCTTAGATTAATGAATCTACATAGAACAACGTATGGAAAATTCCTAGCTGCTCTTTTCAAACAGGCTGAATGTGCGCGTACACCTAAATTGAAGGCTGACTAAATTCAACGGTTACATGTAAAACCCTAGCGTCTGATCGAAGAGGAGCTTACTATTATAGTTAATGATGATCAGAATTGTACTAAAAGAAAATGAGGTGCTGTGTACCCATACTTTTTTTAACATTATGCATCAGATTCTGGAAATGATATGAAAGATTACTGGAAACGGAGCACTGGAGAGAAAAGTTGAAAGAGAAGAAAGCCTACTTAACGACAATATAACCGACAAGAGCCTTCTTCGATATGTGTTGCAGAATCTACGGACTGCAGTTTAAGTTATTACTGATGAGCGCTAATTTCTGGACACAAAAAACGAGAAGTACTGCTGCAATATCCCCCTTCGAATGAAGTTTAGAAATCTTACTTGGCTTCGGAAGACTAAATGTCCCAAAGGTATACAGAACAGCAATCAGCTCTCTTGTGTTCCATTGTCTAAACTCTAAAGAGTCTCCGCTGCAAAGAAACTGGAGGCTAATAATTACGCTAAGCCCTGAATCTCATAACTAAACCTGAAATTTTTCTGTTTACTTTGAACTATTTCACAAAAACTCACGGTCTTTTCTATGAAATTAGAAATCAAAATGAGTGCTTCAATATTCGCGCAGTAAACAAAAGCTCTACCCTGCACTCAACCTGACGTTCTGATTGTGTTCTCTCATTGCACTTTAGCCTGAAAGCGTCCAATATAACTCAGCATTTTATTGAAGAGCAGCCTGCCTGCGACGGCTTTGTTTGCTTTCCGCCCTGCCACCGTTATTAACTAGCAATCATGCAAGAATTCTTAAACTACGGAGCGATGGTCTTTTATTTGTACGCCCAAGAACCACAACAATTTTGATTTCCTGAGTGTGATGCGCGAGCCACCTAAGCAGTAATTGTGATGAGTGTTTTCGGCATGATTCGTCTTGTTGAGAATACTCGTGACAAAGATTGTAGACTCGGAATTCCGAAGGGAAAGGAGTTGAAGTCCTGACGGTCACGCTGTGTTGTGGGTCTATTAGGAGCTCCACAGATCGGAGTGCGTTACGGAGGTCAGACGAAGTTGTACAGCATGACAGTAACGGAGGACTGGAGGGTGGGAGTTTAGCACAAGACGAGCAACGCGAGAGAGGTTGAGAACTGACAGCGGCATCCTCAACCCTGCTCGTATCCTTCAGGTACCTCCAGCATCGCACTGCAGCATTAGCTGTACTTTCCTAGGACGGCAACTACAATGCTTTCAAGGAGGCAGGACACGTCATCGGCAGTGGTTATTGGTAGCACGGTAAGCTATTCCTCCCCAGCACGAGAGAAGAAAGAAGAGAATGCAAAGCCCATCTAGAACGTAAAACTGACGGAAGGAATTTCAGCAATGAGCGCTGCGAATTGTGCTGTTGGTGGCCGGCTAGGAGAACTGCTGCGGAATGTTCAAGGCATACCAACGACAACAGGGCTAACACAACTTCAGCTTCTTGTCAGCAGGAGAAATCTACTGCAACAGTAAATACTTGTTCAAGATTTAATTAATATTTTAATGTACGTACGGTTGGGACAGCGGGAGTGGCTCACCCATACAGCCAGCGCTCGCGCCTCAGCGGAGATGCAATTCCAAGAAGCACTCAAGCAGAGCAGAGATCTAATGCCACTTGCGTGGTTGCAATCAACAGAAAGTCTCGTGTAGCATTCAAACTTTAAACCCTGAATCTCAAGTGTCCTATTTGCATGAGTACTTTAATTAACAGAGAAAGAGAGGCTGTGGGAATATGAGCATCCAATGCAGTAGTTCCGACCAAACTTGTCCAGCTATTAAGAGAAAGTGTGAAGTTACGTGTTTATTAAATCAATTAAAAGTAGAGATGTACATAAAATAATATTTCTCAAATAGTGAGCATACAGCAGAATTAAATTATCTCTCGAACACCCGAGTACATGGCAACTCCAGTGTGCATAAACTTTTTCAAATAAATTTTTTTTCTGACAAAAAATATTCGTCCCGAAGAGATAGTTACAATATCAAAAAAGCAGAATATTTCAAGTACACAACAAGTAACATATTTTTGTGACAGGGTAGATTCTCTTCATCACATGACAGGATGTAACGCGCAGCTCAATGAGAGACTGAACAGACGAACCTAGTTTCATTCAAAAACGGTGGAGGTAAGAAACCAAATGAAACGCTTGTTCGTTGGGCGAGTCAATTGATTATTAAAAAAAGAATAACTTGCAATGCGCTGCTGCTCTACCAAAGAAGTTCATGGAAGCAAGATAGCAAGGAAATGGCTAAGACGATCTCGTAACACTTCTACGGTTGACAAATATTTTCTCAAAGCAATAGAATTGTCATGTACCGGTAGGCCCACATCATAAATGTAGCCTTCAGCTTATTCAAAGCCTGAGAAATAGTGCAATAAGTCTATAATGCACTCAATGCAGTGACAGCGCTACAGTCTTGCGAAGGAAAAACCATGGGAAACTTGCAAATTTATCTCATAAGACAAGACAATTTCTAGTACCACAATCCTCTCTTACATTAGTGGACTCAAGTTTTATGTTAATAAAGGTACGTAATGATTTTCAGAGCAATAATTGAAAGTCTGTTACAATAAATGCCTGTTTCTGGCAACATAATTTTCAGTTGAAATGCGCTAAGAACTTTAAGGGAGGCAGAGTTACCCAAACGTACGACAGTTTCTGCCCGAAGTAACGTACTTGCCTAAACCTATTTACAACATAAAAATACGAATAATTCCCTGGCATCACTAAATCCTCTACAAACCTGAATTGTATTACTTTATAACAACTGTGAAACATTGATATGCATGTGGAGAGGATAAGAAAACACAAAGTTTACCTAGAATACCGTCCACTGCAATGATCCGTAGTATTAACCCTTTAGCGACGAATTTATTTTTCTAGTTTCTACGTTTAAGCTCACAAAGACCGTCTGTACACTGATGCAATGAAGCACGCTGAGAGCCAGGCAGCCAAAATAACGACGCTGTATGATGCCGCCGCGTTTAAACCTAGTAGCAACCTCATATTGCTCACATATAATATAATTTTAACATAATCAGCATTTTTTCTGACGTTCCCCGTGAGTGCCATACGGCGGTAGAGGGTTAACGCTCCTAGAATTATACTCGTTTCATTACTAATTTTGTATAACTCTTTTGAATAGTCAACATAAACACCATTCAAAAATATTAATTAATAAATACGCGGGACAATCAAATCCCGGGCGCATGGAAGAGGAAAAATGAGCTCCTTGAAAAAACAATTAATTAACTACAGTGCACTACAGAACAATGACGCTGATGCAGAGGCTCCAATTAAAATCTAGACGATGCTTCAAGGCCAACGATGTGAAAACAATGCTTCTGAAGCGGTAATCCACACACGCAATGTTCCATGCTACACTAAACTCGCCTATACAGAGTGGCCATAGACTCCAGTTTTCTGACAGGCTCTAAACAGAATTATGGCGGAGTTATTGAATGCTGTTCATTACAGGTTTTGTCCGGGGTTGCGCGAGGTTCTTACTCTAAAATTTTCATCGAGGGTAAAGCTGGTATCCTAGATATCGAATTGAGGATAGTACGGGCAGTGCAAGCTTGGTGCGGAGAGTACGTGGGATTTTACCTCATTCTTTACCTAGTGTTGGACCTGCATCGTATTGAACAATGTGTGTAAAACACGGAGTTTTTCGACAACGTTAAAAGCTACAATAATTTCGCCCCGGCATCAAATAACTTCAATTTTTACTTTACTGGCCTCATAAAGCTTCTAGCAAAAAATCCTCTAAAAAGTGTCCATGAGGCGGAGGAACAAATTCTCTGCAAAATAGGATCTGCAAAACTTTGAAATTTGGAGGGCGCAACAGTGGATGGCGTAACACAATTCAGGAAGAAATTACTCAGGAAGACAAAGATGGTTTTGCCGAGCAGTGTAAGAAAAATTTAAACAGGAAGCATATGAATGATTTTGTCAAGCGGTATTTTTTATTTTTTAAGCAGAATAAAGTAGACTTTCCTTGGCAACTCAGGAATAGTTCTGACGATTAGGATGATCAGTTGTGAAAAATAAAAGGTTCGTGGAAAGTGAATAGCAATAATTAAATAATTAGGAGCATTATGTTTCTTCTTGGGACAGAGTTGTACGTTTTACACTCAAAATTAGTGCCAAACGTGCTAAAAAAAATAGTTGAATACATTTTGAACTAATAACTCCAGCAAATATTGAAAAATGTCAGGCCTTACTCCCTTATAACAGCACGACTTGCTACTATTACACTACATCTGATATACATTGTACGTCGAGATTACACTACATCTGATACACATTGTACGTCGAGATTACACTACATCTGATACACATTGTACGTCGAGATTACACTACATCTGATACACATTGTACGTCGAGATTACACTACATCTGATACACATTGTACGTCGAGATTACACTACATCTGATGTACATTGTACGTCGAGATTACACTACATCTGATACACATTGTACGTCGTGAGTACCCCACAATTGCACAACCCGAAAAGGAACTGACTTCGCTCAAATATTTTTGATCACAGGAAAAAATCAAATACACATTTGTTGAAAAGACATTTTTCTCCACAAAAGAGGAATTATTGGTAGTGATTTCTTCAACTAATTATGAATTTCAGAAATTATTGCTATTAGTTCTGAAACATCTAAAGTGATGCATCGTCTTTACAAGCGTGCATATGTTTTTTTTCTACGACCACAACTTTCCAAGTTATATCAGTTTGTTTCTGGGTTTCGTAACGCTGATGCGCTCTTTAAACGAATATATAATAGGAATAATTCTATAAAAAAAACTCTTGTTTAAAAAATATCATACACAATAATGTATTATCACGGGTCGAAGTCGGGTTGTAGGGAAGATGTTCGAGTTGTCAAAACTGGCAAAACCCAAATTAACTAGGCAGACAAAATTCAAGATCCGAAGACGTAAAATTTTAACGGGTAGAAAAGATTTCAAATTTTTAGACAACAGACGGCGTCTGCTGTCTAAAGAAACAGCGTCTCCTTAAAATGATGTCGTTCCTGGAGAGATCGTCTTCAGAATAGACAGCATCTTCTGTCCATTATAATTAAATACTGAAGTATGTTTTCACATTATCCGAATACAAGGAAATGAATGGAAGACTCGGAGAACGCTTTACGTAATTGCAGCAGCACTGCCGCCTCACACCTCACCTCTACAGACCATAGCACGCTTGAGATAGTCGCTGTCTGCTATTGCGGCACTGCCTGCCAGCTCTAACATGACACTCTCACACTTTCCTTAGCTCAGGTTCTTAACACGTTGCCTCCGATTGCCTGATTGGTGTAAAACTTCACTTTGTACGCATAGTCACTAGAAGGATCTGAAAAAATTACAGAACCTAACCTAAGTGGTACACATATGTACGTACCACTTAGGAGTCAACGTGTTAAGGAAACTTCTTCTCAGTTAGAACTCCAGGATTATCATTGTTATTTTTATATACTAGGTTTAACTTCTCAGGCACGATTAAGAAATTATTGTTATTATTATTTTATGTACAACGCCTAACCAAGAGTTTTCACTGAATTAACACGTTGACTCCGAAGTGGTACATATGTGTACCACTTAGGTTAGGTTCTGCAATTTTTTCAGATCCTTTTAGTGACTATGCCTACAAAGTGAAGATTTATACTAGTCAGGCAATCGGAGGCAGCGTGTTAAGATGTCATAGTATGACTCTGAGAAGAGTAATTATTTGAACCAGCATCACGCGGGAGCAAAATTCCGTAGAAAAAATCACAAGCATCTCGGAGTGACGATAAGGTCGAAATAAAGGCCCTCGGCCATGAGGTTGAGTGGGCGAAACTCGGGCATCTCCCACGTGAGACAGAGGAGTGAAATGATGGCAAGGCCAAACAAATGATCCCATCAATTTTCACAGCAGAATTTGCTGTATTCAGCTTGTAATACAATAGAGCTAATTTCACAAGCTACTGACGATGACAGACACTGTCCTAATGGAGCTCAGAAGTCTGTGCTCGATGAGCGCCAAGTCGTCGAAACGCCAATTTAATTTCCATTTCAGGACCGAACAAAAAGCGCGTACTAGCGTTACACTATAACTGATCTGCTTGAAATCATTATTGATGATATTTCGTGTCTCTTGATATCAAACGAAGCACTTTGATATGAATTAGCAAAACTCTGAGAGTGACTAGTTTATTTTATCTATTAACATCGATTCAACCTGGATTTCATTGCACAAAAGATACACTAGCTTGACCTGGAACTATAGTTTCTTTTTAAACTAACCTACTGTTGATACTCTAACTACAAAATGCTACGACTTGTTTTCCCAGGCTGCACATAACAAGATACGTTCTGCAAATAGAACGTTGTGTTTCTCTTGTTGACTAGACGGACGTGAGCAGTGACGGTAATCAATATTAGCTATTGAGTTTTCTGAAGACGTCAGCTTCTTGAACGTCGCTGCCCACGCCTTCATTGTTTGCGCAGCACCACACGCTGAACAAGTACACCAAGGCCGAGCAAGGAAAACGCCTTGCATTCGACTGAGGCTCGTGTTTTTATTGAAGTCGGAGGAACAGCAATAAGATGCCCTATACTGCCATTACAGCGCAAAACGCTGGGCCACGCGACCGTGTCTGCTCGCTTAACTATCAAAGTTGCGTCTTGAAGCAACAAACAAATGTTAGGTATAAGCCTCATAATAAAACTTAAGTACATAAGAGAACTCCGCTCAGTTGCACGATAAGTTCCCCCGTTAAATAAATTGCAGAAAAATATGACCTTACATCTTCAATGAAGGTTTGAAGCAATGTCAAAAATTAAACTAATTTGTGTTCAGAAATGAATACGCGGCTTACATTCTACTGATAATATATTTTAAAGTATCCTAATAGGGAAGACATTTTGTATCACAGCTACATACCTCATAGTACATTTTCAGGTTTACAATACATTAGAAATATTAGGGTAAAGTCTAGCGTTCAATGGGACGCATGTCAGGATCAAATCCTGGCATCGACTACTTTATGTATTAGGTTGTTACAAAAATAATGGTCGATTTCAGAAGCATGCGTTGGCCTTCGAGCGGCCATTATTTTTGTAACAACCTAATATTCCAGTGCAGGGTGTACATACTCTGGAGAGCATCTACAATGCACTTGCTTATTTAGCTCGGCTATTTGTACTGGTTTTGAATAAACTGTAACAATATTTCTTGGGCGTTGTACATACACGAAAAAAAGCATAAGCGCTATCGGAAACAAAGTAGTTGGACTTTATTCACCCGAAAAAAGTTTCAAGAAATGTACAGAGAACTCAATGAGAGACCTAAACGAAAAGATTCCTTCGAGCGAGTTCCAGTGAGAGCATTACGAAGTGATGCTCCAATTTGTTCTGAACATCATTTACAGAGCCTAAAAATAGGCTTATTATTATTATTATTATTTTGGGCAGCGATCCATTCCTGGCCTCAAAACCGGAGAAACAGATTGATGTGCCTCGCCGTCTTGCATCATCGTGCAAAAGTTACTGGTACCTTATTAGAGAACACGTTTTGGTTGCTCAGCCACTCAGTTTTCGCAATGATGCTATCCTTCACGCACCTGCTCACCCACTGCATCAGGTATGCTCGCTACTTACACCTACAGTCAGAACTGTCAGAACTTACAGTCGGAACTGTCAAGTCGACGGCTACCAAGCCATAGACATGCCAGTGACCGTTATGCAGCGCTGTAACTACAACTGCTAGATATGCAACGCTCATCACGTCAAATTCCTCTTTATATGTGAATATTCACGAACGAGAACATGATTTGGACAACAGAAAACCGGGCTGGCTCGACCAGGCTTCTAACAGTGACAGGAGTATTTTAGGCATCCAGCTGTACAGAGACCACAATACTTGACTAGATAAATGAGGGAATTCTAATGCTGCCACTCAACGAAATTAACTATTTTAGAACCATTTTGTTGGCGGTAGTGCAGCTCATAATTTTTACATTTTATACCACATACTGAAAATTATCAGAACAGTAGAAATTTTTCTAATATTTCTTATACTATGAATATCCATCTCAATTCTATATAAACTTTATTCGCATGATAATTAGGTTTATTTATCTTATTTAATGACCATGTGTTCAGATCCTTCTGAAGCATAAATTAACACGAGATGCGTACTTTTACTGAGTCCCAAAAAAAACAAGTTATTGGAGCTCGAATTGCAGGAGCTTCGGCCATCAGAACAGTTGACCTCGAGAGCTACCTTACACCGTCACATAACTTGACCCTTTCACGACCAAATTATTTTCATACTGACCAAAATATTGCGTAAATTCCCACTTATCTTAACTAATCTCTATGTAATTTTGCAGTAATTTTGAACCAAACATTTATAATATGGGACTAGAGAGAATGATTTTTAAAGTTTTTTTGGGGACATATCAACCCAACGGTAGCGAAAGGATTAAGTAGGGCAAAATATCCCACTGGAGACGTAATTCTGGCAGACCTTTGAAGCTCACGGAGCGAGTCGTGCTGCACCGCGTCGTGGTGATAAAAAAACTACACAGCTGCTCGTAAAGTGACAGCAGAGTTGAACCAACGTCTTACTTGCTCGGATACGACCTAAACTAATCGCTGTAATCGCAATAAAGTCAGATATCACGGAAGAGCCGCTGTAGCGAAACCTTTGCTTCCTTAGGGAAACATTCAGAAGAGGCTGGACTGGTGTAGAGATCCCAAGGACTGGTATACAGACCAATGAAAGCAAGTAATAGTCTCTGAAGAGTCCAGTGTCTTCCTTGATGCAACTGCAGGACGAGCGTCTGTGTCGAGGCAGCTTAGAAAAGCTATCAATCTTAGCTCCTTTTCTTACAGCAAAGGCCTAAGAAGAATCATTGATGGTGTGGGTGATCGTGTTTTGGTATTTTATGTTTTTAATTATTGTTACCGTGCAAGATAGGATTACCAGCAAAGATTACCTCAATATTTTAGGAGAAAAAAAACCTATCCTGTAGTTTAGTAGCAAAATGTCGTAACGTGTAATCTTTTAAGCTCCACAAGAAAGCATCTTACGGAGAAATGACAGAATTCGAATAGTCGTAAAATTCAGGACATCTTCCCTCACCTCTCAATAACAACAAACTTCTGGGCAAAATACTTGTGCTTCTAGGTTTACTAGGAGAGCTTACGAGCACAACTGCGCATGTGAGTTCTTGAGTATCCTAAAAAAAGACCGTAAAGAACGAGTAATCAAAGCAGGATACGAGGGGCAGTCCAGATAACCGGTCATGTGTATTTACTGCGTGCTGAGTCGTCAGGCACTTTGCGTGATTGTCTTTTTTAAGACCCAATTGCTCTGTTAGCGTCTTACTTGTTACATCCTAATTCTAAAGCGTACCATTGCGATCAACTCTTCATCAAATGACAAGCTATTGCCACCTATCGGGAGCCACTGCACAATACAACGTTCGTCAAGGGACATTCAGATCCCGTTATTAGGCATTCGAATGTCCCTGCAGGCATGTCTGCCTTTGCGTCTGTGTGGCTCAGCATTCGCCAAAATAACACCTAAATTCTGATAAATTCAAAGATGATTTCGGCTGCCATGAGTTCTGAGGCTCCAAGGTTACTCTGTACAAATGGCTTCAATTATCTGCTAAATACACGCAGAGGTGGACATTTACCCAACACCAAGTGATGATAACACGAGTTAAGAGTTTATTCTTTTATTACCTTCATTTTTCAAGGTATCATTTACGAAAAATGTTGCTTCAACACACGAGAGTAAATTGAAAACGAATACAACCTGTACACACTAACGCCATTAATTGCATGCCTGCTGATTTCAGCGCGTGTTGAAGCGTCTCTGAAGCACAGGGTGCGGCAACATAACTTACTTTTTTCAAAGTAAAACACATTTACAAAAAGGAAGATATGTTGCCTCACCCTAAACATACTGTCAGGTGGGGGCAGGAGTGAGCAATTCGGCGAAGCAAAATAACAAAATATCCATCATCAAATCGAAAAGAAATTTTATGCATCGAACGAATGAAAATCATTTTAGAAAAAGAAAGTTTGATTTACGATGTATTCTGATATAAAAATACTAACAGTTTAAAAGGTGTTCCATCAATAGCAGTGTAAGTATAAAATATTGATTTGCGATTGGAGTTATCCCACATAGATTTTAGGTCAAACGATGTGTCGGATCCTTCAAGAAATAGACAAGAAAACAAAATAGACCGAGCTAGAATCCTGGAGCACAGAGTACCTAAGATGCCTCCTGCTCTGAAGCGAATATTCTGGGTGAGAAGTTTGAGATACACGCTAGGAATGTCAAGTCAGCGAAATAAACTGACGAGGACAGACAGTCAGCTTACATAGCTTATTATTAAAAAGTATCCTATTTACTCCTGTGAAAGTTGAAGCTCCCAAACGAGATAGAGAAACAGTCACTTTTCGAGCGCCTCCACAAGAGGGCGGAGTTGACATGAAATCAAATAAATTTTGTGGCAGTGAGCACGAATTGTGAGATCAATAACGCAGCTAAACAAAATCAGGGACGGCCTGTAGGTCGGTTGGGTCAGTGAGAAATGTCGAGGAATGTACAGGTATGAGAATGCCACGCATACCTAACCTAACATTCTACTCTATTCAATATTCTAATCTAACGGATGCAATGTCTGCTACAGACAAAAATCGACTTAAGTTGAATTGTCCGTTAAAAGTTAGGTCAGAGTTAGAGTAATAGAGTAAGAGGAACAATATACGAAACAATTACACTTATGTTTGTTAAAATATTACAGTTGAATTCAAGGTAGAGAACATACAATACATCTAACAACTCTGCCACAAAGAAACACTGTGGGAAACTTACGTGTTCGCCCATCACAGGACGGCGTCCATGATGGTTTGCAAGCAATGGTTGCATTTTAGAAAATAACAAAGAAAATACTAACAACGTGAATGAAATATTAATAACATGAAGGAAATATTAATAACATGAAAGAAATATTAATAACATGAAGGAAACATTAATAACATGAAGGAAACATTAATAACATGAAGGAAATATTAATAACATGAAGGAAACATTAATAACATGAAGGAAACATTAATAACATGAAGGAAATATTAATAACATGAAGGAAATATTAATAACATGAAAGAAATATTAATAACATGAAGGAAATATTAATAACATGAAGGAAATATTAATAACATGAAGAAAACATTAATAACATGAAGGGAATATTAACAACTAATTACGAGCACGTAAACAAGACACGGAATAATATGGAAATAATAGAAACCAAAGCCTATGAGAGAATATACACTGCCTCTGGCATTGCATTCCATCCAAATTAATATTTTGCTAAGAAGAAATCCCTGCTGATCACAAGGCTTGAATAACTAGGCACTACACACACGAGTGCAGCTATACTTTTGATTATTCACTACCTAACACTGAGATAATAATGAATTAAAATAGATACTTCTTAATGTAGATAAATTCCACAAAACCAACATGATTTGTTATAAAAATGCAATGGTGACGACAGCAAACGAGCTTTGCAAATTATTGGGAACAACACGTGATAATAAGAAGTATCTATATTAATGAAACACATATTTAGCTCCTAATAATAAGAACAAGAAGCTTTGATCAACAACAAGAAATCAGTGACAGAAATTATATTTATGGCCATCATAAAATGAAATGCACCAACAATGAAGTATATTTACACAAGACTGAGACTTACCTCTTGTTGCCAATACGTCCGCAGCAGCCAGCGATGCAAATACAAAAAGGTACAGGGTGCTACAACATAGCTTCCTTTTTTGCCCTTCAAAAACTTATGAAAAAAGGAAGTTACGTTGCTGCACCCTGTATAATAAAACAGACGAGTAAGGTAAGAGTGGTGGTGCGGACACGGGCATGCAGACCAGTGCTAGTGTCGGCACCGTACAGGGTGTCCCAAAAAACTGTGTACATTTTTAAAAGCCTGTAATTTGAATGCTACTGGTATCCATAAGGTGTACATAAAGTGACTTACAACGTATTGTAGATACAGAATAAAACTTTAGATCCTGCTCTTTTGAATGAAACCTGTCCCAGCCTCATAGTATCGGTAGTATTCAAACTATAATTCTTTAAAATGTATACATTTCTTGGGGACACCCTGTATGTATATAAGCCAGTATGCAAAGCTCATCAAGAAATTAAGTCAATTTTATTAAGAAAGTCAGTCTAGTTGAGGTACTGCGGCAAGCAATTTATTTGAAACTGATATCTCTGAACTAAAAAGAATCTTCTGCACTTACTTTCGTAGTTTCAGTGCGTTTGAAAATCTTTACAAGGTATGAAGTGCACGGCAAGCTTTGCATGCTGGAGTGCAGTACTCACCCTCCGGTGACTGGCAGTCCTGTACGGGATGAATAGCGCCCGCAACTGTCGCGGGATGAATAGCGTCCGCAACTGTCGCGGGATGAATAGCGTCCGCAACTGTCGCGGGATGAATAGCGTCCGCAACTGCTTCAGCTCCGGGCGCGTCTGCTGCAGGAGGGCGTCATGGAACGGCCAAGTTTGCCTTCCTTTCAGACTCCTGAAACCAAAAAATTTATCTTATTATTTACCAATGGTATTGTTTCATATGTGTTTCCTTACACAATAACAGTCATTGAAAATTTTAAGTCGAAAATTTTCGAAAATCGAAAATTTTTACTATTTTCACTAAGAAAATTTAGTCGAAAATTAGAAGCCCTTAAGTCGAAAATTTAACACGTTGACTCCGATTGCCTGATTGGTGTAAAACTTCACTTTGTACGCATAGTCACTAAAAGGATCTGAATAAATTACAGAACCTAACCTAAGTGGTACACATACGTACCACTTCGGAGTCAACGTGTTAAAATACCTTAAGGTATCCTTCAGGTGCACTTACATACATACTTCAACAACTCGGCAACTTTTTCACAATAACTCGAGTTTTTATTTTTTTTCTTATGTAGTTGCAAAAGCGCTGTCCAGCTCTCGAACTGTTCTAGCTGGCACAACTTCCGTACCTTCACAACCATCTGAATCAATGAGCTGTTTTAGAAGATACGTCATTTTATGTCAAAACGACGCCTGAAGGATATACTTTTACCTAAATGAATTAGGTTGGCAGTAAATGCTTCCTTTTCACTCGGTAAAAAGATGAATAAAAGATTATTTCACTCGGTCAGTTTTTGGCGTCATTACAAGTTTTAGCACAATTTCATTGTTAATTTTCACAATGAAAACTGATAGCTTCATTGGTTCACTTATTAATAGAGAAAAATCTCTGCACTTCCGATGCCGGCGTTGACATTTTTCTGACAACTTTGAGTTGGAAAATAAGGCGTCGGCAACAAATTTATTCTATGATAATAAACGGAAGGCACATCAGACTCAAATTGTATCACGTCACACCGACCCTCATAAATGCATTCAAGTGAAAAACGATGCTGAATCAATTTGCATTTTATTCGCACTTGAAAGAGTTTTGTCGTGGAAAATGGCGGCTTCTCATGATGCCGTCCGGTGCTCGATACAAAGCAACGCTAGCAAGCACTCTGAATATGACTCAAATCTGGACCTTTTCAACTGAAAATTAATGTCTGTAGTCAAAAACTAGTATTTTATATCAGAGTTCATTTTTTGTGGCGCTGAACGTCACTTCATTATCGAAATCCGCAGAAAAATGCTGCATTTAGGAACACCGTAACATTTTCACTTAAAAATCCAATCAACTGAAAATAATGGCGATCTCTCTGCACCGACTAGATAGATAAACAGTAAATTATTTCAAAGCATCGATGAAACAGAATGTGAAAATAAAATCAACTCACTTTTTCATTGCGTAGCTTCCAGAAACAGTTTTTGCCATGCAAATACTGAATTTCCAGAATATTGTTGAGGAGCTATCAGGCTGCACACCTGCGATCAATTAAACCACATCAGGTAATGACGCTTGCCGGCGAAGACAACACTTTTTAAGACACAATTGGCATTCGTATTTGGTGTATATTATCAGATCACGCGGAATTAGAGATTTTTTTGTATAAAGGTTAAAATAAAAATTTAAATAAAGCCTAAGATCAGAAAATTTAAATTTAAGGGAGCATTTAGCTTAGGGCTATTATTATTATTATTATTATTACGATTTAAACTAATGAAGGTTAGTTCAGGCTCGGTTACCTCGGAACTTTTATAAGGGTTGTCATCACCGTTGTTCCTTTCATTAAAGATTCATAAAATTTTTAGTTACTTTTTTCAGATTCTAAGAACGTGGCATCTTTTCTGACTTGTCTTGCATTAATTCTAACAAACACTGAACAGAACAAATATTAACGCAGCGAAAGACGTGGAGTTCCAGAACGTCTTAGACACTGCATTGTGATGCTGAGATTTAGTAACTATGATACCAGCTTAGGTATGGGAATGTAATAAAGGCACTTGATTACTAAGCTAGGCACTGTTCTCCGTTCGAAGGTGACTATTTCGATCAAAATAACACAAAACTATTTCAGGAAGCTCAACATTTTACACAGGATTAACGAGATCAGCAGGAAAAGACGAATTACTTGTGATTTTAAGTACACAGACTCGCACGACTAGCACACAGCACAGCCCTAACCACGCAGCACGAAGCTCATCGGACGAACTAAGTTTGTCTGTTTGTTTACGACGCCGGTGGAATTAAACTTTAACCTCTTGGTCAAGGATTTATTTGAACTCTTCCTTCCGAGAGCAAAATCAATGTCTTAAATGAATAGAACCATGAAACTGCGCACCACTTCAATAAAAAAAGAATTCTAAAAGTATGTTGGAACGCCTTTCTAATGTAATCTTTTCATTTTATTTCTGTTCACTAACTTTTCGAGCTTAGAACGTAGTGTACCTTCACTCCAGAGATAAATGATTGTATATTTATTTCTATTATTTTTAAAGTTACACACCCTTTGACACCCGTCATCAACAGGTTTGGATATCATTAATACTATTAAACTTGTCCATCTATTTACGTAAAAATCGACTACAGCAAATACTTACTCAACATGGAGGCACTGGTATGTGCTCAGAATTTAGATTCAACCAATAAACGAAAAGCACAGAAAATGAAAGAAATTAATAAACTAACTTCATTCCATTTAGGTATTCATGAAATATTTAGTGGTTTTTTAATTCTTGATGCTAACATTTTAAGACTGGTCATGTTTACTGTGACTGCTTCTGTCCATCTTGTGACTTGAGGTAAAGAGGTAAGATATGTATAAATGCAGATGCAATGTGGCGTTTACCTGGAAGTTTGAGGAAATAGTCAGTATTTTGAGTCAGTCAGCATCAACCTACGTGATCTGTGCAAAATTCAACACACACAAGAGAAAATTTGAGAGTTGCGTGGGTATTCGAAACCTCGAAATCAGTACAGCACAAACATAGATAGCTCACCACTCAGCTACTGTTAAGGCTATAATTTTCATTAAAGACATAGAACGGATATCTTAACATCTTCTGTAACGATAACGGCGAACAACAATGAGTTTAACTGGATAATATTCATTTGTATATTAAAATTTACGTTAATCCAGCTTTAAAATCCAACTGATAGAAGAATAAAGCGTTCTCTATCGTTCTATTTAGCACTAACAGTTAAACGGAAGCATCTCAATTCCACAACAAGGGTGCTATGACAACAACTATGATAACACTATGATAACATTCATATGCAAATAAACTTATTAATTATACAGTGTTGGTAATGGGTGAACACGATGAATTGAATCCCTGAGCCAGAACTCAGAAGCAGGGTGAGAGAAATGTAGTACGACTGTGTCACGAAAATCCTATTTTCCTTCTATTGCTCTCATCAATTAAATTTCATGCCTGTCATAAGGCCTTGAACGCTTACATTGAAAGCTATAACTTAGGCCATGAAGTCGTGGTCACTTTACATACGTGAAATTGTTCCTAGGAAGGTAGTAAGTTCGCTGGGTTGACCAGATACATAAATATGTTTATACTCCTATAGATAATTGCAATGTGGTCCTTATTTATCTCCTTAGGATTTTGATGAGTTAATACATTTTGATACTTCACGCTCCCTAACTTCATTCGAATACTTTTTCCGTTTTTGCGGTTGCACCGATGTGTACTCTGTTTAATTTGTACAGAACACGCGATCATGAAACTAGAGGGGAATTTTCACGATTCCCTTTACCACGTTTTACTAGTTAAACACATTGTAAACAAAGGAAAAACTTAAGCTACCTTCTGACCTGGAGCTACATGGACTAGTTTTTGAAACGCCAAATAAACACGACATAGAAGACCATGAAACTAGAGGTTGCTATTTAAATTTTCCCTTCTTTCGCATCAATAATTTTAAGACGGTTACTTAATACTCATAAGCAGTGTTTTGTGTGGGTCAAAGCGACCTGCATCATAATGCTTTGATATCACGCGCACTATATGGAATATTGTTGCAATAAACGTCTTTATATTTCTATTTTCTTTGATTTTGACCTTTTGCTGAGACAGTTCAATTTTTTACCCTGCCCAGAGTTTGAGTTGAATAGGAAGAAATAATCGAAACAACAGATTAAAAATTGAAAACAGGTAAGGTAAAAATGCAGATGCAAATCTGAAGTATACAAATAAAAATTGAAGAAAGACCCCAGTATCAATAATGAAATGTTAAAAATGGGATCATGGAAACAATACAAAAATCAAAATCTACGTTCATGGCCAGGCTGACCACACACTCCTCAAATGTTCCACTCAAATGAGACAACGGAATCCCTCTCACTGCTATTTGCATAGTGATTCTGTGTTCGTCTACTGCTTCTGATGAAGAGATGCATCGTAGCAATGACAAAGCATTTATATTCAATACATAAGACCACCCTGTGACAGTACACAGGCCTGCACTTCCTATTCAAATTAAGCGACCACCAAACGAGCGAATGATACTGTAAGCGGGCATTCACGACTCAATTAAAGGATACACGCAGTGTGCAGTACACAGCAGCCTTGCTACTGCCATCTATTCATCAGTCCGAGCTGCAATATGAGCTAAGGCTGTTATCATGAACAGTATTCAATGCTGGAAGACCTGGGGTGGGTGGCCATGTGCTTTTCACGAATCCAATATTCTTCACAATGAAACGGCATTCAACTCCTATTAAAAGTGCATTTGTTATTATTGAAACAAATGCATTTATTTTATTCTAAATCGATGGTTTGTCTCTCTTTTAAACTCTTGCGTCATTTATGCTAACTCAAGTGTTTGTTTCCAGGAAAATTTAATTATTTTAGACTTAAACTGATTTGTTTCGCTATTCTCGTCAAAAGCTTATTTTTCGCTACTAAAAATATGCATTTTTCACAGCTGAAACGTGTTAGTACTCACTGTAAAAAAATGCAGTTGTTCCCAGTTTGCAAGACATTTGTCCTTTAGAAAATGAGCAGATGCAGACTGAAATTTACTTTAATATACTCTAAGGTGAACGCAATAATTCGTGTAGTGCTCTACATGTTTGTCAGACGTATCCTGGTTACTAAACGTAGTTCGGGTAGGAATCCTGAGCTCAGCGCGGGGAGAAAGAAGGTCGGCTGAAGGGCACTTGGTTGACAAAAAATCATGCAGTTCTTAATTAAAGTCATAATAGTTTTTTAAACATCACATTGATTGTGATAATCCATTTACATTTTGGTATCATAGTCTAGCTCCATGTTCGGTACGTGCAGCCATGACATTATTAAAACTTTATTTTATGTGTTAGCATAACATTACAGTTGAAAATCAGTTTCATAACTCAATTTCTGAGTTCCCTCAAAGTTTATTATTGAGCGAAACATTGCTTCAGTCGCTGTCAGAGAGAGAAGAGCTGTGCGAATAATTACTCAGCTAAACTCATTTGCTTCATCAATTAAAACCAGACTCGCTGATACTTTGAGACGAGTTCAGAAAAACTTTGAAAAGTATAAATGATGAAATCTGGAAAAAATCCGGATCGTGTGAGACTGATGAAGTTGTTAAGTCAAATAAAACTGTGAGGGTGGACCGAGGCAGTTGAAAACATTTATAGTCAGCAACTCATTCTAAGCATACAGGAAAATTACGTAAAGAGTGAGCAACTGGTAGCGTACAGAATTGAGCTGTAGAGAACATTTCGATAGTACAGCCATTCATAATTGTTCTTGATTTGTAATCGTGGTAGGTATGGTCCTAAAACGTGTCGATGGATTTCTTGAATTTGAGCTCAACGCATGACCATGCATATGAAGTTTATTTATACTATCGTAAATAAAGGCTAGAATATTATGCCAACGAGGACTCGTTCTTACATGTTTTCACTGAAGAAAATGGTTTGTGAAAAGGACAGACTTACTCCAAGGTTTACACATGCATGCAGATATACAGTAGTTTGTACTTGAAAACATTCGTGCCTCGTATTAGAATGTTCATAAAATCAAAATTGAAGCATGCATATAAGTGCAGCCACTGACTCATCTGTTGGGTTACAGAATTTCAGATGGAATGAAAAATTAACACTTCGTTGGTATTCAAAATTTAATCGTAACTAAAATTTGTTCCGTCCTTGTGTAACTTGTCTGATTTCTCTTTTTAGGGTCGTTGTGTCCCAGCTCGCAGACTTCTCTCCTATTCCGCAACGCTTGAATATTTTTCTCGAGTTACTTGAATACCTTTTGTATTGACTCGGAGTGTTTGTTGGAGTAAAGAAGGAGTGCCCGACATAACATAAATAACAATATTGAAACAATATTAACAATATTGATGCTCTACCTACAGCCGCGTTTGACGGCTGTGCTTCGTTGAGTCTGGACCCAGAAAGCTTCAAGCATCACGTGGTCGACGATTTAAAAAATATGTAATGAAGCATCAAATCTGAACTAGTTTAGACGTAGCAGTGGACAATGTCACCTAACAGCAGGTCTTGTTTTGTCCCTCAGAGGACCCTGCTGGTTGTGTTTGTTTGTGAGGAAAAATGACTGGGTACTCAGCTCCCTGAGGCTGATTCAGTAGTAATGGTTACAGATATCAATGTTAGGTTTGGGTTTATAATTAAGGAGACCCTATATTACCTCATTAGTGCTATGTAATCTAGGGGTTAAAGGTGAAATTCGCTGCCACTCAATGAAGTAATTTCATCAGCAAAAACTCAACAAAGTTTTAGTAGCTGGGTTTGCACAGCCTCCTTCAGCCGACGCAAGAGGCAACGGAAGTATCTCGAAGAAGTGGTAGTCGAAGCAAGGAAAAAAGATGAACGAAGGTGCACTCACGTTAGAGATAGACATACTGTCCCCTCACCACGAGAAAGAAAAAGGAGAAATTTTACCTGTAAACCCACAGCGGATTCTTGCAAGAGATGTTACTGATATTGCAGTGAGTAACCGAGGAAGGCTCTTTGAAACGTGATGCCCCAGAGAGAGCCTAAGATGTAGAGACACTAGAAGCGTGGTGGCCACTAGAAGGACGTCAGGTCCACCCTATCTTTTAGAAATAACGACGCTTCCGTGAAATTCTTAGCTACTTTCCGTTTTATCAGCAATTCCGCATTAGCATTGCATACTCTAACGCAGTGTTTCTCAAAGTGGTCCGTACCGCCGTCCTGGGGGCGTTGAGGAAATGCAAGGGGGTGGTAGGAGGGTACGCCTTGAATGGGGGGCGTATATTACTGTATAATATACAGTAATATAATCATTAGGGGGCGGTGGTAAATCAAATAGTGTCCTAAGTGATTGAAAAGGCTTTGAGAAACACAGCTCTAACGCATAAGAAAAAAGATGGCGATGATATGTTGTATTCATTTTTTTTATAAATACTGCACACGGATCATTACCCTGGCTGCTCTCTGGTCGAGGGCAATACTGTAACAGATGTTCTTGTTTTACTCTAAGCCTTCACTAGGCGGAACAACATTTAAGCCTCCGTTACATCCATGCCCAGAGAGAGCGCCAGTACTACAATAAGGTCAACACTAAATATTGAAGAGTCTGTTCGACAACTTCAGCTCAGATATTCTATTATTTCTTATATACAGTTGTCACTGAAGTAAATCTTGTGGCGGTGAAGTTCTGTGTC
The DNA here is from genome assembly GCA_006783055.1 of Trinorchestia longiramus. Taxonomy (NCBI): domain Eukaryota; kingdom Metazoa; phylum Arthropoda; class Malacostraca; order Amphipoda; family Talitridae; genus Trinorchestia; species Trinorchestia longiramus. The sequence continues at coordinate 115,907 of VCRD01000182.1, forward strand.
TATCATAATGAATCTTTTCGTGCTCCTATTGAGTGATTACAATTCTTTTCCTGTTGTTTCTTCGCTTGCTCTTTCATGGCAATGATGTTGTAGATGGAAGGGCTTTCATGCAAAAGGATTTCTCTCAATAAAAATGGACGGAAAAATTTCATTTTTTACTAAGCGTTTTGAAGTTACTCTATAGCTCATCCAACAAGATGAAAATATCCGAATAAATATTTAAGAATTTTAGAAAATTATTAGTTTTGGTGCAGCAGTCAAAGGTATAGTCATTCGTAGGAGAAAACAAACAATCCACAATTGAATTATAAGAATATTCACGAGAAACAAACTTCAACCAAGGTTACAAATCCGCAATTGAGAAGTAATATAACATTTGAAGTTCAGGGAAAATTCAGTAAATAATGAAGTACTCGCAACACATCTCTACTGTCCCTCGTAGTTTCCTATGATGTCTGACTGACCAACAATTATATAATTTACTATACTTAAATGTTATTATTTTCGTATTTTGCGTGTCCAATTCTCCAGAGATAAAATGTCTACATTGCGCAACATAAGTTTTAAAGAGGAGAAATCGAGTGCACATCTTCAATCAAATCAATCGTCGTTATCCGCTTGTTTGTCAAGTGATCCACATAGCATTTGACGGGCAACACTGGGTCCTAATTTCAACATAGCGTACAGTAAGAGTGCTTTATTCTTTACTTCGTCAGACTGACTCATCACACCGGCCCTCATGACCTGCACAAGCATCAGGTAACACTGTGCAGGTCTACACAGAAACACCCGTACCACGGTCGTCAGTAACAGGCACTGCGCCGTAGAAGACAGATGGTGTTGCTCAGCGAGAAGGGTTTCCAAGCAAGATATGGAACAATCGTCAAAAACTGTTGCCAAGGTTGAAACCACGTGTAATACGAGACAGGCATGTCCTTCTAGAATGGAGGGGCGGGATAAGGCTCTTGAAATAGAATCTTTCAAATTGATGGATAAACTCAAATCCTTGGGCTGAATGTTCTGATGTGTTTGACGCGGTTGAGGCTCTGGTTGACTAGAATAAGCGAGTTTACTTAACACACTGGCCGTGCTTTTGTTGCGATGCTCAGCAGAAAACAAAACATTACACGAAACGATAGTGAGCAGGCAATCCAGGGCGGCTGCAATTATGTCAGAACTCGGACTTTCCAGCAGTTCTGGTAACAAAGACAATACGTGATCTCTGGACAGTTCACACAGCTGACCAAGTACGCCTAGGCACTTTATGGCATCTGCGTAGCTGTTGAAATCCGAGCAAAAAGGGTATACGTTTGACACAAATTCCAAAACATTCGAGGGAAGAGCGACAAGCCCAAGTATTTCAAGTTTGCTTTTCTTCAAGTGATTAGGATCGTTGGGGTGCAGGAAGAAACACTTGTAATGAGGATTGAAAATATCTCGGGTGCAAGTTCCTAATGACTTGAAAAACTTAGTAAGCATTTCGTTCGTTTCTGAGCTTGTACATTTGAGGAAAACTTTACAAAATGCCGGTTGGATAACCCTCACAAGCTCAGCCTTTAAATGCGGATAAGGAGCCGTCCAATGTGCGAATAGGTTAACAGCAGCCACCAAGACAGGCGGGTATTCAGTCTGGAAGCACTCATCGAGGGGATTAAGCATTTCAAATCGTTCTTTGTCATCTTTTGGTGAATACTTCTTCAGAAAATCCAACACAGTCTTCAACGACGCACCCTTGAAATCCTTGAGCCTCTGGTACAGCAGATAATGGGCGATGGATCTGTTGATGACGACCCCACCCTCGGAAGTGAGAATGTGGTCTAGGGCCACAAGACTTCGGGCCACAACGAGGGGATCGGGATCCCGGAGGCTGGAATAGAGGCGGTCGGAGAGGCCGCTGCTGATCACGCTGTCAGGATGTGTCTCTGAGTACGAGAGGCTTGCTGATGCCGCACACTGACGTACCTGCACACACAGATGCAATGTAAATTGTGGTGTGACTAGTACCAACTTACAGGAACTCTCACAAGCGTTGATTTTACACGCATGATGGCCTCTCACTATTGTCATTCTAAAGCGAGCTACACGTATAAAGATAATGTAATTTAATACCAGATACACATCATTCATAGCATTTGTTGCACACCTCTAACTCACGCTAGTTTCCCTCACAGTCACTTTATTTTTCCATCGAAAGTAACATTTGATAAAGGGAAAACGTCACTGCATTGTTCCTACAGCGTTCATCTAATCTATTTCAAGTAAGCTATGGGTAGTGGTGTTTACAGCAAGATAAGAAGAATCTAAGTATGTATTGATGCAAAAGGAGAGTTCCTATCAATAGTGTTTATGATAGTTATTAATTTTTACCTCCTGTATTCTAAATTGAAACGATTAATAAAAATATTGGTAATCTTTCTATTCGACACTACATTTGAACTCTCCATCGCTGAGGATGAGTTAGGTTAGTTCTTACTGATTTGCCATTAATGACCTTTAATTCACTTCAGTACTGCTATACAAATGGGCACCAACGAGCGGTTACTGCAGATGATTGTTACAGCAGCTTTTGAGAGCTGTCTGATTCCTCATATCCTCACCCATGAACAATTACATGGAGTTCCATTCACAAATCTCGAGGGATTATTTCACTTCAGCATGAAGCAAACTACAGTACAGACAGATTAAGAAACAGTCAGGAACAGGCACACAAAAATCTATTGGTGTGCTCACTTTAGTGTGCTGGCTGTCCAGAGAATAGAGAATGGCAGCAAGCGCTTCCTCCTGAGCGGTCTGCAGCACAGCCAGGGCACTGACAGCGCTGGCTGCCACTGCTGGGTTTGGGTCGTGGCAGTCACGAGACAACAAGTTGGTCACCAGCAAGCTCAAGTCCTCTCGTCCACTGGAAAAACATGATAATCTTAACCACTATATATAATAAAATGGAAGAGGGATCTAATTTAGAATCTAGCTAAAATCTTAAGCATATATTTTGGTAAAAACTGAGATAGTTAAAGTGTCACATATGATTAGGATAACATGAGCATAATCACTGAATTATTGCTTAGATTACAAACTAGCACTATGTGAAATTTTTCAGACTAATCAAGTAAGATTAATAACTATGATTTGACACAAATTGATTAAAATATTTTCAAATGGTAAAAAATTGATTACAAATTACCAATGACACACAGGTGATCAGGTAGTAAGCAACACCACTAGTCAGGCAGCTCCAGACATTTTTGCACATTTTTATAACTACAATGCAATTGTTCTACAGATGGAAAAACTCTTCAGTGTTTAATAGAAAATGATCTTTTGCATAAACCAAAAGAGGACATTTAAATTATATAATTAGTGTCATTAAGATTTAAACAGCAAGTTTGGTTATGTAAGGGACACTCTGTAAAATGAAATGTTCAACAATTCAAATTTATACTTAACAACAATGATCATTTTGGGCCAAAAAATTATTTTTAGCCTCAAAAGGACTTTTTGCAATTAAATTTTACTTCAACAACCATGAGAATAACAATTTTATTAAATGATTAGAAACTATGAGTACCTTATAGAGTGCATATGAGCCACATAGTCTGCAGTGAGTATCTTCACTTCAGGGTTGTTGGATGCAAGCAGCTCCACCAGTTGGTTGGTGGCTACGGGCTCTCTTCTCATCACCTGCATCATAACACAACCAATTATGCAAAATTCAGGTCAACTGGAATGTATAATTCAGAAAAATTCAGGTCAATTGGAAATTATAATTCAGAAAAATTCAGGTCAATTGGAAATTATAATTCAGAAAAATTTAGGTCAATTAAAAATTACAATTCAGAAAATTTCAGATCAATTGGAAATTACACCAGTTATAGAATATATTGAATACAGCAAACACAACTTAAGACATAAATAATAAAATATAGCAAGCCAGTAACTCAAAAAATGTACCTGTTGATAAGAAAAACAATGCATTCACTACTAAAGTGCACAGCAGACTATTGGTAGTTTTCTACAGCTGCTAACAATTTTGCTATTGGCTATAAAATCTAAATCTTAGCAATTCATTTTCATTTTATTTAAAAAATATTATAAAATTACAAGGTATTTTTTATAAAAAAAAATTTCTTCAAGCATTCATATAATGTACAAAGGTAGAACATAATTGAGGAAGTTTGCATTAGCTCACCCAGAGTGGCCCTTAACAAATTATTTTAGACAACCTTGGCACACAGACAAAAAACTTTGGAATGCCATCCTGTTGTATGCAAGTGTCTTAGAGATCATTAAAGACTGCAACAAAGGCCCTATTTACAGTAAGCCTTGAAGTTTAAGCTAAGTTAAGTCATATTTTGCAGGCTAGCTTAGGTAATGCTTTTTGTAATTGCACAGTTTCAAACTAAAAATAAGGAAAAACTCATAATTTATTTAACAATACCTTTTTTAGTGCATCAGAAGACATCTTGAAACGAAAGTATTATTATATTCTTGCTATTACAGTGTATTTTTCTGACCCTGGAGCACCGTTCATCCGAGTTCTGGGTGAGGCAGACTTCAGATCAGGAGTCGCTGTAAATAAGCCGTAGTGACGGACCGGACGCTGTGTCACTAAAAATAATTGGTATCTCCGATTGAACTTCAGCAAAGAAGGGATTTTGATTATAATTGAGGAACAAAGAATTAACTACTGTTTTTTCTGAATAAGACTACTAGAAACAAGGTTCTTAATACTCTTTGACTGAGGGAATCATGCCCATGTTTTTAAACATAGTGAAGAGACAAATCCACAGACTTATACAATAAAATATATCAAAATGAGGCATAAAAATCATATAAATTCCGTAAAATAACTTTATTCGAAAATAAACAACTTTCTATTCATACGGAAAAACACATCGAACGAGTTTCAGCGAATCTTTGCACAACAATTCCAATTTTTTGTAATACATATATGGATGAAATTGTTCTTTCATATCTAACGAATTTCTCTTTAAATCTAGCCAAAATACATTAAACTCTTTTTATTCTTTCTTTAGGTACTAGCTAATATTAAATGAATAAATTATACAGTTATTGAATATTACATTCAAATTTCAATTGATATAACATAGGTCTGTAGGGCCGCTAAAATATTCACGATATTTTAGCGGCCCTACAGGTCTACGAGCCGCTACAATGGGTGAGGGTGAACATTCCTCCCGCTCGTGAATGACTAGGCTTCTGGTTTAAAAAAAGATATATATTTAAAGTCTACATTATAGATACATTGGATTTTTAATTCTTTATCTTAACAGTTTGAGAGTAGAAATTATGTTCTAAGTGACTGTTTCTCGTCAATTGTGCTGTTTATGGAAGTAGAGGTTTGTGAACAGTTTCGAAGAGCAGTTTTCCCAGACGATACCCTCGCCCTACCAGACGACGCCCTCGTCCTACCAGACGACGCTCTCGCCCTCTCAGACGACACCTACTCCCTACAAGACGACGCTCTCGCCCTACCAGATGACGCCCTCGCCCTACCAGACGACGCCCTCGCCCTCTCAGATTATGCCTTCTCCCTACCAGACAACACCCTCGCCCTACCAGATGACGTCCTCGCCCTACCAGACGACGTCCTCGCCCTACCAGACGACGCCCTCGCCCTCTCAGACGATGCCCTCGCCCTCTCAGACGATGCCCTCGCCCTCTCAGACGATGCCTTCTCCCTACCAGACGACGCCCTCGCCCTTTCAGACGACGTCCTCGCCCTCCCAAACGACGCCCTCACCCTCTCAGACGATGCCCTCGCCTCACCCAGACGATACCCTTGCTCTTCCAGACGATGCACCCCTTCAGAAATCAAGCTATCTAGCAAATATTCACCATTTGCACTGAAGAAGAAACTTAAGGAGAGACTTTGTCGAGTAGTGTAAATAAAAAAGAGAAGGTAATGTGCATGGAACTTATATGATTTTCTTGAGCACCAAACTACCAAGTAAATGTTACCATTTTTTGTGCCCAAATGAAGCATATTTTGTTCACACATGCATATGAAGATTAATTTCCTAGGTTGAAAGATGATATGATCATCACCTCAATAGTCTGACTGAGGTCATTCGCTTATTTGTTCTCATATTTTCAAGGAATTAAAGGTATTGGTTATTGATTTTATGTTTTGTACCGATTTAGCGAATGTATTTCTTATGTTCCACATTGATTCACTATTTTTTGTATTTTGATGAAGCAAAGTTTGATGAACCTGCATACTGTGTTTCTCAAATTTAACAGCATTTGGAGCACTTGTTGATTTTAGTCATTGAACAGTTTATCCTGGAATTTTTTTTGTAAAACCTAAGCGAAAGAAAGTTTAAGTGAACTAACTCTTTTCGACCACTGTGATACATGTGTTACTTGAAGTATGCATTAGTTCGCATAATGTGATCTTTGTTTGTCACAGTTTAGCAACAGACAAATTAATTTGAAATTAGAACTCATGCTACAGGAACTATAAATAGAGTAACTGATTCTATGTTGCGTAAACTAGGGAATATAAATTAATACATCATTTTCGCGAATCACTTCAGTTCATTCGTTCACATAGTTTTTCAGTATTAACTATAATGCATTTTCGACTTAGATGAATAGAAAATATATTTTTTGCATGTATGCAATGGTTCTAGCGAGGTTACGTTGGTAATGCCTTCATGACGACATCGTGTGACGTCAATGTTTCAGTATAAGTTAAAAATTTACCATAAGGCTTCACCGTCTTCTGTGAGTAAGCAGCTGTGTTTTAAGTTCACGAGAAATCTGTACAAAAAAAATTTGAAAGATTATTTTCACGATTTCATTCTTTACTTATTAAAGAAACTTTAAAAGATCAAAAACATTTATTGTTTTCTAAAAGGTTACCCAATTATAGTTATGACAGCTATACACGACTGAAAAAACTCGATATATATATATCATTATAATAAAGTATTATCCAAATTAGCTGCTGAAAAAAGTTTAAAAGTCTAGAGGGCTTAGGAGAATGTTGGAAAATTATTGTTATATGACTTTTTTCATGTAAAAATATTGCTGATTTGGAAAAGTTGCTCCATCAACATGGAATAATGTATAAATTATTTAAGTGCACGCTGTTTTCATGCTGTAAAGAGTTAAAAACTGAAGGATGACGCACATCAAAGACATGATTTTATTCCACTTCGAAGTTTTAATATTCAAAGATAGTGCACTGCTCTCTTAATAATTCAACATTGGCCAATTTTCTAAATGAGGTTTACAGACTATATATATATTGAGGACGTGAAATTTTATAACTCATCATCTTACGACCGTGTCATTAATTCAGACCAGTGACATCACAACATCAGGGAGAGGATATCGGAACATCAGTTGGGCAGCTGCCGAGGCATGTCACGGAGTCTTTCACTATTTTAAACACAAACAGCTGCTCATTCTGTTTTTTTTTATAATAACTATTAAACAGGGAATTAGGAATAAAAACAAAGTACAAAAGAATGAACGCATCAGAACGCCGGGGAAAATCTTATATGGAGATGCTAAAAAAGTAAATTAAATATATGGTGTAAAATCCGTAGACTATCAATAATTATACACATCTGAATTTTTTAATACTCGTACGAGAAAAGTAGGTACGTCCTATTAAGTGAAGTAAGAGCCGTTGGTTACACCATACGACAGTGCTTGAATACATGAAATGTCTGTGTGTAGCTGTTGATATTCATGCTGGGTAGACCAACTAGGGGACTCCATTTCTCAAAACATTTTTTGTTGAATTCTCCCTATGCTGAGAGAATTCAGTATACCTTTAAGCTGTACGTAGAGGACGCTGCTCGAACATGACACAAGTTATAGGCACATTGTAATGTTGTTGAGTCACACGCTGCTGTATCCCAAAACTTTCATATAGGATGCAGCAACATGACTTCTTCTTTTTCAAAGCAATAGCCTTTGAAAAAAGGAAGTTATGTTGCCGCACCCTGTATTTGCATTGTCTTATTCAAGCTGAAGACGTCTTCCATGTTCCTATTCTATTCTATCCATGTCAGTTGACCCAGGGGACTGTGCACTCCACAGGCTCGTCATCATTACCATGTCGTGCATCTATTAACTCTGGCTGGGAGAATGCATCCTTGATTAAATTAATTTATTAGAATATAATGAAAGTGGGGAAAAGCATGGTTTTCAACTTGCAGTTTAAAAAAAAAGTATTTCGAGTTAATAGGGTGCTCATATTATGTAGGGCTTTCATATTAGCAGTATGAATATTCTGTGAACAGTAAAAAATGATCTGTTTTTCTGATTGAAACGTTGAAAATCCTGAATATGATTGTCGAGAAGACACAAACACCCAAATAACAAAGGGTGGCATCCCCAGAAAATTACAGCAGTCTTTTAAAGTCTTTCACCCTTTAATTCAAGCTTCTCTTCTCTATTCCTGCCGTCGCTCAGACACACTAACGTATGTTGTAAATTTGACACAGAATTCACTGCTAATGTTCTTAAGTTTCATTCAACTGCGTACATAGTTTTCACATTATCGGAAGGTTCATGTAACCACAGGTAAAACTGTAGAATTTTTTGAACGGCAAGCTCACACATGTATACTCATACGCGTATTTAAAATTTAGGCTTTGTTCCCTCCAAGTAAAACCGTGCAACATTCATCAAGCTTTCGCGCTATGAGAATTGAGTATTTGGTTGTAGATAGTACGTGATTGATTCGTTTCTTCTCAATATATGCCATTGATATGATTTTGATGGATTTTGATTCATCTCTTCGCCTACAGAGAACTACGCAAACACACAGACCTCGAAGGCAATTGAATTCGCCTACGGAAAACGCTGAATGCATATCGCAATCCTGAAATTAATTTGCTAGGATCAATAGCTGCTGATCTATAGCAGCTCGTTAGCGCCTCGTGCATGCAGCCATAAACACTCATTTCTATGTTCATGCTTTGACTGCGTGTGCATCAGTCCTACACAATGCGGCTCTTGCGTTCCAGTTAATAGTTATAATTTCAGACACTAAAACCTACAGTTTCATCCACGGACTCTGCCTTCCTGTACCCGTATCTATGAATCAAATTACTTCGAATCAGTTGTATCTGAGAAGAAACATTGAGGGATACCTAGTAATTTCTTTGTTGCCAATTGTTGACCGTGTTTTTGTAACACATAATTTTGGTTGCCAGAGCCGCCTCACAAGAATTGAAGATTTGTGGCGTGTATTATCCTTGAGAATATTATTCTTTAAACATGGGCAATGACGAGAATAATAATTGCACTTTAATATCAGATATTTTTCCATAGTTAATATGTGAACAGTGGAAACACTCAATCACAATTCCAGTAGTCCCTAGCGGGATCAAACTTCTAGAAATTTCATCTGGCACACTCAGAATGTGCTTCTAAATGGCAAACATCGGCTGTTTGTAACTGGCCAATCTCACGTTTGTTTTTAACGGACAGACGTAGTATGTGATTCTCACTGGCAGACTTCGAATACGTTTTAAGGGACAGAACTTGGGTGTGTTTCAACGGGCCTATTTTAGCTTTCTAGTTAAAAATAAAACCTCGAATATCTAGTTTCTAACTATAAGACTTAAATTGCTTCTTACTGAAGAACATATTACATGTTTCTAACTCAGAGACTTTAGCCTTTTGGCAAACCTTGAATATGCTTTGAATTTGATGAGCTCGAATACGGTTTAAACTGGCAGGCCTCGTTCCTACATGTGAATTCAGCTGATATCGGACATGGAGCTCTCAGCATCATTATTTATTAACATGTTTACTAATTATAGTCGTGACGCAATATAAATTTTTGGTTGATTCACCCTTTCCAGGAAGTGCGTACAGCTTGACACCAACTCGTACTATGCTGGTATTTTCCGTGTTATGCAGGGTGATGTACTTAATTATTTTACTCAAGCATGAAAATCTTGCATTATTGACCCCATTTTCATGTAATTTTCCTTTTTCAATAATTTACGTCAAAGATTTTTTTTTGAGTTGTGTGTATATAAACATATTGTATCAGATTATTTTCCCCATTATTTTTTATTTTATAGTTGAGTTTGACTTGGCTTAGTAAATGTTTTTCTTCATATTATGTTCCCTTGATATACTTGCACCCTGCAATAAACATTCTTTGTAGTCTTTCACCAATTTTATCAAATCATACTTTCCATCTGAATTGACATACCCACGCTACCTCACTCTCACAGGCTGAACCTCATTTCCTCATCAAAGACTTTCATTTCCTCATCAAAGGCTTCCGACCCCCATACGTCCGACGAATCTTTACCCGACACTCGATTAGCTCTTCTTCTTTCATGCTTGACTCGACGTCCCAGTCACCAGTTCTAACTCAACTCCAGCCAAAATTGCGTCTGCAATATCACAGCTTCAAAGCATGACAGGGAATTTTAGCCCACTCATCGAATTTGAAAACAGCGTTCTAGAGACCTTCTTTTCTAATTGGTCGTAAATGTTCCTTGTTGTATGTCATAACGAATGCATATTTGAATTAAAAGCCTTCTTATTGAATGAAGCAGTGCATACAAGAAAGTACTATCCTCTAAGAGCAGTACTTCTTCGAACGAGTACTTGAAACGAGGATTGTGCAGAAGCAGCAGTTCTCTCAATTACTATCAATTCTTGCAGTTTAATAATTGTGCTACAAAGCTGTCTAGTACTTCAATTCATTAAATGCAAATGCATATATTAATTTTGTAACATGGAGGCAAGCATCCTAACGAAAATTTATTAAAAAACATGGGCTCCCGACGCTGCTCTTGAAGGACTGCTTCTATTAATTGATTTTTGCATACACCAGTACAGAGTATATCAACAATTTCACTAAGAATATTATATCGTTGCATTAACTTTCGATTGTAAGAGCTGTTTAGCTAGAGAACAGTATAGTTTTTAAATATTTCGAAGTAATTTCTGATTTTAATATTTTGAGCTTTAGAGAAACTACGAGTTTTGATATTTTGAAAAATATGGAGTCAGATTTTGATACTTGGCTCATAGCTCACACTGACTGAATAAAGTACTTGCATTTGATGTCAGATGTCAGATTTGAGAGTCAAATGAAAATTTTTGTTTCCCATTACAATATATTAACGGGAAGATAAAATACAAGCAGCCATTTGCTGAGAAGGTGAAACGTTGGGTTACTCATTTAATTGTCTGTATAATTTCATGCTATTCATAAAAATACGCGAATCAAATTACTCAAGTAGTCATCACACCAGCGATGGTACGGAAAATAGTGACCTAATAAGGATGTAGATTCTATTTAGCAATTGAACTATGTTTCAATCTGAAAATGTAAAACAAAATTGCAATCGAATTCTGTTTCGATAAACTGGTTCCTCGATCGTTGTATGGATAACTGCACACTTAAATACCCAGTTCACTGTATTGTACTTCTGTACGAAGAAATGTATCGTACGAAGTGCGTTCGAAACAAGTCCCTGTGTGTTTATCCATTGGAATTTGATATTGGATTACTGCCTAACTAGCAGAATATTCGCTATGAGCTTCTGAAAACACACTTATTGACAAGACATTAGCTTCTGTTTACGACTCTCAGCACGGAAGAGCTGCATAGCAAATTGACATGAAACTCAGATTTTTTTTCGTGAGAGCCAAACTTGAAGAATAATATGATGTCAAAGCTCGAGATGATTTAACGTCAAATGAAAACTTATTGATCTTGTAGAGGAAAAAATTTGCACAAGGTCGAAGTTATGAGGCAATAGAGAAATTAAAAAAAAATTTAAATGCTAATAACCAATTTCTGTCCCAATCTCACAACTTATGGAAGAATATCTAGAACGTGAGGACGTATCTGGCTGTCACTTGATGAAAATGGTGAGTCATCAGCGTTATTATAGTTCGAAAAATGTACGGGTTAAAACCATTGCGTGTTTAAATGCTGGTGAAAGATATTAGATGCGCAACTGAACATCGATATGTGTGAATAAAACACGAACACAGCCGGAGATTATCGAGGTTATGTACAAAGTGTACAATAACTGCGTTTAGAACATTTAGAGCCCATGTTTGGTAAACAAACAATTGAAAACAAATGCAACAAAAGAAAGTAATAGCTACATAATTATTATTCCTTGTTAGAAATTGACATATTTTATTCTATATGCCCTCCATCTTCAGCGATTAAAAGCTAAAGAGGCTTAGAGAATGACTTGCACATGTCAACTAACAGATTCCTAGTTCTCTGTACTCAAGGATCATGTGCAGTTGCTCGTGGCGAGAGATGATCGAAAACCAGATTGCGATTAAGATGATAGTATCTAAGAATTAGAGTTCATACAATTAGTAATATAATTTCCTATAGCTGAACAGCATGCTCATCATAAAGATGTACAAAAATGTAAAAAAGGAAGAGGTTATTTCATTGAAAACATGTAAAAATTGAAAGGCTGGTAAGCAAAAAAGGAAAACTAAGACTTGAGTCTTAAGGTGATAAATATAAGTGACATTCAAACACTCTTGAGGAACTTCTGGATCATTTTTATTCTGATATCAGCTCAAGAACTTTATAAATCGGTGCTCAAGCTCTGAAAAATAATTCAATCTATCATCACCGCATTTTAAAAAAAATACCAGCGATAATACCCAACATTTCTGTTCAACGGCCGACGAAACAGTCAAAAAAATTGTCCATCGTATCTCAAAGCACCAGAGCGCATTCTCTCATGTCAATTTATCACATCATATCATTTACAATTATTTCATCCAGATCGAATTATTGCAGAGTTCCATCAATATTTGCTCTAAAGTGTTGACCTTGAGAAATCAATCAGTCTGGGTGAACGGTGACAGTGACCTGTAATTGGGACTACACGTGCTAGCTAGGCGTGTTATTAATTTGTTAAATATTTCATATTCGAGTGAAATGGAACTTGTTCATCAGTGTTTTGAAAAACACGGCGTGTAATTGCTATGCTACGTTAAATTATACTAGTGTTGAGGGTATACTATCGAGTAGAAACGTTTTGAGATTTTTTGAATCGTAACACAAGAATCTAAATTTTGAGTTATCGAGATTGATATAGAGATAATTTCGTATTTATTCCTTTATTTGGCCCATTGATATTTCAAGCAAACAAAAATTTTAACAGTCCTAGAAAAAACAAATAAATACATCCTAAAAGAAACATGGAAACGAGGGATGATAGGAATAAAAACGTTGAAATTAAAAAATGTTCTATAAATCGCTGCTGCCAAGGGTGTGGTGTTAATCATTTGAGGGAATAGGCACACATAAGAAAGTAACAAATTAAATTTTACGATAAGCATAAGATTAGCGAACTGTGTGGTTGCTCAGATCAAACTTATTTGTTACAATCATACTCCACGTATTGTATATTCAAGGGTTTTAGAACGTTCGCAGTTAGGTTACTCAAAAAGGTACGAAAGAAAAGACTGTTCGATATCAGTTAGATAAATTTCCCATCGTTCGAAAAAGAACGAAATTGAGTACACGAAATGACTTCTATTGAGGAAGAAGCGAGAGAATCTGTGTGACTGTTTCCACGACTGAATGACATACTTGAGAGATCATCGAAGTATAGATGGGCAAATATACGCTCCTGTAGTGACAGCGGTCTCTTCTGGAGCGCGAAACATGAACAAGGAGACCGAGTCCAAAATGATTTCAGTCAACAGCTCAAGTAAGGAAACTAGTGACTGCAGCAGCTGCAGCTGGGCAGAATCCATTGCATGTCAGCTGTTCAAACTAGGCAAAATAGAGGCAGCTGCAACTGATTTGAGTCCACACCATGAAGGAAGGCTAGGAAGAAGTGCAATGGTATGCTTGAGTTTGTACACAGAGTTTACTGCAAAAGTTAATTAATACAGGGTGTCTAAAAAAATGTACTTACCCTTTAACCGTTGCTAACATGCTGTCTTCTTTGTGTTGCAGGTGTGAGGTTCGAACCTTTGCGAACATGATTAAATGTGATTAAAGAATCATGTTCGCAAAGGTTCGAACCTCACACCTGCAGCACAAAGAAGACAGCATGTTAGCAACGGTTAAAGGGTGAGTACATTTTTTTGAGACACCCTGTATATTGTATTTACAACCCCATTATTATAGTCTCCATTATTAATGTGACTTTCATTTTTATTATTGCGCCCACGAAAAAACTGATGATAGAAAAATAAATACATTTTTTGGTGGTTATTTGGGCAGATGAAAGATCATACATGATGAAAAACAACCATTGGTTTCATACAATTTTTACGATAATTAAGCCTATGTTCTTGTGATGATACAGCAATACGTTCACTAAATTTTGCCTGTAGTATTTTAAAAGAAGAAAAATATAAATAATAGAGTTTTATTGTGAATCATTTGATCTCATTGGGAATTATGAGTTGTTTATGAGTCGTGTTTATGAGTTGAGAAAGTTATTTTTGTTGATGATCCAGCAATACAAGCAAATAAAATTTGAGCATCTATGCAGTAACTGTTAACCATATATTTTAGGGACAGCCCCATAGTGGGAAATATTCCATACTGTTCAGGGACACACTCATGTTGTGGTAGAGGTGTTACGCACACTTCCATGGCTGTAATGTGCGTCACACTCATGTTGTGTTTGTAAGCGTAAAGCACTATGAGTTGTGTTCGAGCGTATTGTCGCGCTCAGATTGCGTTGAAAAAGTTGAAATACACAAATGGTATTCGAGAGTGTGAGGAGCGTCGATATTATAGGAGACCCGAGCGAGGGACAGGGAGAGAGAGGGAGAAACAAGAGTCACATTACGGGCTGCAATTTGCTGCGTGGGGAGTGTAGCGCCCTTCTAATGATCAGCAATAAATCGGAACTGAGCCACAATTGGCGTTAGTCAGTTTGGTTCTCTTGACGTGAGGCTGATATATCGTCTTTAAACGGGATATTGCTCATCAATCCTATACAGGGAAAGGTGTAATTATCAAAGACTAAACCCTAGAGGATGTTTTATTTTGAGCTTGAGCAATGGTAAACAATAACACCGAATAAGGAACGTTTTTAAAGTTAAGCTGGTTTTCTCGATGTTTATAGCTGGAATGTGCTTCTAACTTTCGAAAAATAGATTATAACAGGTGATGTTGCGGAATCCTTCGGGTGTACATGGACCATGCCGAAGGTGTGACAATGACGAGGTGATCCTATGTGCAGCAGGTAATTTCAAAGAGACCACCGCGTTCCGCTTGTTTGGCTCCAGTCATGTATCTTATGGAGACAGTCCCAGCGGGCGCCCAAACAATGTTGAAAATTGTTCAATATTTTCGTGAACCGTTAAGTAATCACCCTCTTGCTTCTTTTAAAAACACCTTACATACTTACTTTCACACCGAAAATGATTTTTTAAGATGAAAAGTTCAGCGTTGCGCTTCACGGAATTTGAACGTCTTAGATATGTGAATGACATTCATCCTATTTTATCAGCACCCAGTCCTGCGACAAAAATTTATCACCTGTAAAAATACATCTTCCACTTGTATCAAATTTTAATCTCACAGAGTTCGGTATTTTCTATCCTTAATTATTTATGTTGCAGCATTTGTCTATGCTTTGCTCTACATTTTTAATCCCCTGAAGCCAGAAAGCAAACTCATGATGTGCTTAGTTCCTGATACCTGGAATTCAGTGCTATTTTTGTGGTCGATTGAGCTAATCTCAATTCTCAGCTGATAACCCTCTCCGATTGTGTAAAAATGACGATTTTGGACGATCCCTTGAAATCAACTGCCTGTTTTAAGATTTTTCGAGCACTACCTTCATCGCATTCTCTGATATTCACTACATTACATCGCTTTATATAGACCACTTTACTCCAGGTCAACTCTCCTGCCAGATTCCGTACCGGATGATCGCAGGCTGCATTTGCAGGGCTTCTCTCTATAAAGTCATGCCCGAGTCCGACGTGCTCTAGCCATTATAATGTCATAGGCGTATCAAGAGCAATATATTGGTAGCACATTGAATTTTCCCGTGCAAATTGTGTTTGCCTGTGAGAGCGAAAACAAATTTTCGCTTTGAAAAGGCAGCTGCGGGTCACTTCATCTCCAAACTCACCTAACGTTACGCATCTCTGTCTCTGAAGCCAGTCCATAACCTCTACTCCTTGATCTTTAAGATAGCCTATAAGGAGCTTTGTCTTGTGGCAGGGGCATTATCCTACATAAAAAAACAAGATTATCAATTCCAAAACTCTTAAAAACTGGCACAATATGTTGTTCTAACATATTCTTATAAACAGCGGTATTAACTTTACTGTTTAAACGCACTAGAGATGATGCACCCTTGCTTGATCTCACACCAAAACTATCACGCTTTCCGCACCAAACTTTATAATTTTCTTTATTCAGTTTGATTTCAAACTTCTGCCAATTCTTCTTCTAACAAACTATTTACTCTCACTACCAAATTAATTAAATTTAGATTCATTACTGAAAAATACTTTCTTCCATTCGCCTTTTGACCAATTGACATGTTTCCTCGTAAATGTCAATCTTGGTTCTTTTTACCTATCAGTGGCTATTTCCTAGAAGATCTTGCATAAAGACTTATTTCAAGAAATACAGGAGGTCTCCAAAAAATGTACTCACTTTTAGACCGCCCATTACTCATATATTTTGTTTTAATTGCAGTATTTATTAACATAGATGCAAGACTAACGAGTTAAATTAAAGGGAAAAAACATTGAATTCAAAAAAATGAAATGCCGTAAAAGAAAACTTCAATATTCTTCCCGTATTCTAGTTTTCCTTTAGTAATGGGCAGTCAAAGCGGGAGCACATATTTTTGGGACACTCTGTAGTATGGACACAGTTTGCCGTGAAATGTTTTTACTATCTTCAATTTGGTTAGAAATTTTACCCAAAGTTAGAAAAAATTCTTTTGGTGCAAGGCGTTGCATAACCCTGTCTTCTCTTATTGTAGTTTTCTTGGTATACCCGGATTCTTTGTATTAGTTAGCGTACCAGTTTCATTGTAAAGTTTCAGAATACAGATCACAACACTTTTAGAACGATTTATCTCTTGAGTAACTTATTCAACTGTATGATTTTTTTTTGCAATTTCAACACCTGCATCAAAATTTTCCGATTTTGTTGTAGAGCTACTTCATTAACGGGAACTGCAATGGACGCAAGAAAGCTGGATGGCTCAAGGAGTCAGATTTAATAGTTTGGATGGCATTTTTTTTCTCAACACACGCAATTCAATTTCATACAAGAAAAAAAAATTAGAGCATAGAGAACAGCTGTTCGTGAACCGCAACAATCACAGCTTTGCATCATGATTCATGCTCGCTCAACGCGCACAGCTATTTACTGCAAACAATTTCTCACATTTTGCTTCAGACGTAGAATAAATTGAACAATTGAAAGTCGAGTGTGAGGTCTCTTAAATTCCCCTGTCACAGCAAAGAATGCAATTCAGAGTTTTCCTATGCAGGGCTTTTTAGCAGCAAAGTTTAAACGAGAGTGTCGGGTCACAGGCAAGAGTTTCTCTGGCTGGTCAAATAAAGTTCTACTGCATTGTAAACATGTTTCATTAGATCGTTAGGAAAAAACTTGTTCCGACTGGTTATGTGTATTAAGTATTTCTGGAATTAATCATTTCATACCGTTCCGGAAAAAAATCTAGGAGTACATTCTTTGAGTCAAATTCGAGACCTTTAAAGCTTACGATCAAGGATTGCCTTGAGCCAATGTAAAAGTAGGGATCTTTTCCCTATGAGTTTTATTTTAGACCATCTCTTGATAGCATCGTACTTCTGAGCTGAAGAAAAGCGAACTCTTTCTGAAGTAAATCCAAGACATCTTCGTAAATTTACTAACCATTGCGTCTTCGTAGTTTTGCTTATTATCCTCAATCGTAAAACTATGAAGATGATAGTAATAGAGTTTAATACATAAAAGAAATAATAATTGTCCTTAAGGCACAAGGGAGATAATAATTGCCTGTAAGACGAGAGAGATAGTAAAGGAAGTTGGATGCTCTTCAAAAGGCGCTGCATTCTATTGTACTTGCTAACTTACCATGTATTCGAGAAATAGACTATGATAGAGTTTTAACAAGAAGTCTTCGTTTCGGATTATTTCAATCAGGATAATCCTAGAAAATAATAAGAGAAGGACTAATGTGGAGTTAATGTGATCGTAAGATAGACGAACTACATGATTACTCCGAAAATAGTTGTCATAAAACTTCTGGCATAAATACAGGGTGTCTCAAAAAAATGTACTCACCGTTTAACCGTTGCTAACATGCTGTCTTCTTTGTGTTGCAGGTGTGAGGTTCGAACCTTTGCGAACATGATTAAATGTGATTAAAGAATCATGTTTGCAAAGGTTCAAACCTCACATCTGCAACACAAAGAAGACAGCATGTTAGCAACGGTTAAAAGGTGAGTACATTTTTTTGAGACACCCTGTAGTTGTCATAAAACTTCTGGCATAAATATTTACAGTCACCAACTGTGTGTGGGGAATTAAAAACTCATTTAATTCTTTGAGGTACTCATGCTCGGTAAATTTGGAAACCAGTGCAGTTTTACCAGGCACTTTGGCAGAGGCAGAGACTCCACACTTCTGTATATTTCTTTCACTTGTGTTCTTCACGAGGCAAATCAACTTCAAATTCACTTACGAGCCCGAATAGCTTCTCGAATTTGAAACCGAAAACAAGATCAAGTAAGACTTCAAAACAATTTTCGAATATGGGAGTATAGTACTAGATTTAAAATACTCGGAAAATATGCGCCGACAATCACAAGCGAGCAAAGAACTGGGAGTCAGAAATTGTTTTTTAATTCTTCAGAAATGAAGGTTCATCAACGGTAGATTCGGCAAAGAAACACAAATATAATGAGTCATTGTCACCAGTGTTTAGTTCTAATATATGTATGTGGAATGTTTCAAATTATGTTTCCAGTTATGTTTTATTTCGTTAAAATCTTTACTCCAATTTTGTATCACTTACCAGCAAAAGAAGAAGAAATTTTGGTGCATTGTACATAAGAAATAGATTAACTTTAAAATATTACAATTGCATCTAGAATTAAAACTATATCTAGAACACAGTTATATGCACAACATCTCAGCAGTTTCCTTACCTTCCCGAAATTTCGTATTCTAATTTATTCACTTCTAAATCTTCTGCTGCTTGGACGCCAGCGGGATTCATGGTTTACATCTATTTCGACATCGATCGTTACGCATGAAGTCTCATGAAGGCAGTATCTGTATTTTTTTGTGATTCTTCGCATAAAGCTTTTTCATTCATACAACAGCGTCATTGTTACGGAATATGTACGTAGTTGAGCTGGCATTTTTTGAAGCCTTACGAATGTATGCAGTGCTAGTACGGGTTTTAGATGTTAAAGTATTTAACGGTTGTATTCATGTGTTAATACTGATGCAAGTCTAACGAAAACAATATTGGCTCGTAGTCTTCATATAATCTTAAAATAACAAGCAAATTTTGACATTGAAGTGGAAGAATTTTGTATTATCTAAGGAATTTCACTCGCGATTTCGTTATTACTTTTAAGAAACAACTTCTCATTTTCTATCCATTTTCTTCAGTATGTTCCGGATAAACATATTTCTTCTTTTCTTTGGATTCCTGAGTATTACCGTTCAAATGAAGGGCTTTTCCCAGCTTTTTTAACTTTCACTAGAGTAATTATTGACGCTGATCTCTTA
This sequence comes from Trinorchestia longiramus, assembly GCA_006783055.1. Classification (NCBI taxonomy): domain Eukaryota; kingdom Metazoa; phylum Arthropoda; class Malacostraca; order Amphipoda; family Talitridae; genus Trinorchestia; species Trinorchestia longiramus. Next base: position 135,654 of record VCRD01000182.1, read on the forward strand.
GCTTACACATTAGTTATGGTATAACTTGTTTAGAAAAATAATCGCTCCACCATTTCCAAACACATTATTCTGCCTTCTAATGACGTTGACCTAAAACTTCCTCCTAACCACTTCCATTTGGGACAAGTTCAATTTTGTTTCCATTTTTAATCACGTGAGCACAGTGTCTCTCTGTCTACCTGTTTTTAGCATCTCTGTACACTTGCGAAACATTGGCTTTTCCATCTTTTTAAATTCCGACGATGCGTGAACATATGCTCCTTTCAAAATTTTCTGTAGGTAAAGCATGCATGATTTTTCTATTCTAGCCATGTTTGTCCAACGTTAAAATTATAATTTCACGACTTAAGACTTTCGTGATTTTGTACTATATCTTGTGCAATGTTTCTATGTATTCCACTACTTCGTTTTTAATTCGTAAACTGTCCATCTACTTGATATTCACAATTTCTATGACCCAAAAGCCCATCCGTCGATGCAATGTATAAATATATTCATACTTACCTTAAGTTCTGGGCACATGAACGCATCTTTTGAGCCTGGATAACCTGCATTTTTACAGATAGAGAGAATTTCAAACCTCAACAGAGTTAGCTTTTTATTACCTGCTTTTCCTGATATTGTACGTGTATTCTGGTAACTGACCTCCTGCATTTCATGTTGCCTTGCCTTCAGCTTCCAAACTCCTAAACGTTCGAGCAATATCAGCCCATCGTATAGGCTTTACATCAGTAATTTGCTGGCACCAAAGTGATTCCATTGGCTTACGAAGGTAAGGCCCTCGTTTAGCCTTCTGGCGTCGGGGAAGAGGCGTCTCAACTGAACCAAGTCGCCGAAGAGAAAAGTCGTTTTTCCCTCTCCGTTGAAGCGAAGGAAGACCGATGAGGGAGAGGGGCTAGGCCTTCAAAAGAAGGCAGTGGCTGTCATTTGTTTCCATTTGGCCCAGTGAGTGACACAGATGGTTGCCAGTCCTGCACAACCAGGCATGTTGCTACCGATACTTTCAACTTTTCATTTCTTAGTCGGACCTCGTCGCCGATGTCAGGTAAGTTACAGTACATTCCCAGTGCCTCGTTTTTTGACGAGTTTTTAGCTCATTCCGGGTGAAGCTTACTTGCTTCTAAAGTTAATATATTAAATTTTACTTTCATGCGTTCATGAAGTGCGTTCGCTAATTTCAATATTTTTTTAGTAGAAAGTAAAGTGAACAATAAATATTTTGAGCCAAATAAAACCGCAATTATTACTGCTTAGTCATGATGTACTAAATGTTATTTATCTGAAATTTACACTAAATATTTTTTATCACACCTGTTTTATGGGCCATACATGGACATTTTTCAATGCATGTTTGTGCTGTTTTTTATTTCAATATGTATACCTTCGATTTTTATTAATGCTATGAATGTAATTATTTTCTTATACAGCTTCGTCGATTAGATCCTTGGGTCTTGAATTTTTGGCCTTCAATCGGTATTAAGTCTGTAAAATGTGACGAAAATTCTAATTTCTACTTAAAAGCCTTGTGGTAGAAGGTCAGTGAACTCGGCATGTTTACTACTTCAAAATATTGCCATTCACCACTAAATAAGTTTCGCATGAGTCAGTCCTGCTACAATTCTTACTCATTTCATTTCTCTTCAAGGCATGCAAAGCTTATTAAAACTGACGAAAAACGCTGCAACCACTGGGCTTAACAGTGCGATGCTATTAACGATGCCATATGAACTGTGGATGCAGTGAGTTCATGTACGGTATTCACGGAAGGAAGATGTGGAGTAACTCTGAAAATACTCTTCCATAGCTATGATGGCCAAACTTTCAATGTCGCTTCAACAAATGAAACATTATTCAACTGCAACATAGCACTTTGAGCCAAACTTGTTGCTTCAAACGTTCCATTCGATTTATCATAGTTAATACAGTAGTATCGCAGTGAAAATAAATTTTGTGCTTTATCAAAACAGTCCCATATCTGTAACCATTTGAATATCCTGACAAGCCCAGCTTTAGTTGACTTGACATACCCAGTATTGGTTCACTTGACGTGCCCAGCATCGGCTTACTTAATGCACGTCCTGCTGCTATTTGTGAAACGTACAAAAAATTAAAATTTTTGAGTTCTATTCAGTAGCATTTAATGACGTTCTAGCGACCTCTACGGAACTTTTAATCGAGCTCGCAGAACAGTAATTTACCATAGCTCGCTGTGTTGCTTCTCATATTGCTGTGAGTTCGGCTGCGTAATTAATCCAATTTTTTCTGTACAATGAAGCCGAAGATTGAAAACTGGACTAACGCAATAGCCCACTTTGCTGCAAACGAAACGTGCGCTCGAGTATCATTCGTGTGACGCTATTTCTGATGGTGGTGCTGAAAGAGAACTTAACGAGAAGTGAGGGGTCGTCATTTATGAAGGTTGCAGCGCCAGGACGCTTAATTAGCACTTGATACTCTCATTAGCTGCGGATATCGAGGCGGGGCTTAAATGCTGGTCCCATGGATTTGCTTCTTAATTTAATTCATTAATGACTGGAGCTGCACGGCGTGTTAGGATTGTATGCTTACTGAGTAAGATTCACTTCTTCCAATGCTCAAATAATTTTTTCTTTGTTAGAATCTCTACGAGCAAGTTGATGTGTTCTAGGTTAACCTTGTTGGTAAACCTAGCTCTGAAAATCTTGCATTGTTGAATTCACCGATCAGTGAAGCCAAATCGTCTTCGGGTATGTTGGTCATGAAAATTTAATTTCTGATCAAGAGGCTGACAATTTTCTCATTTTCTCATTAGTTAGTTGTATTATCTTCATAAGAACTTTTAGTTTGAATAAATTGAATTACATTGGTAGCAAGAAAGAACTCTAAAATCGTTTAAAAGGTCTACCATTCTTATTGATTTTCATACGCTACTGTAATTAACGTGCAGTAGATCTTAGTTCTTGCACTTCTCATCTGGACTAACATGACGTGGGCGTAGACTTTTTTACTGTCCAAGAATTTACTGGAATAAGCAGTCCAAGTTTTTGAATTCTACAGCGCTGTGAGCTTCACACTAGGGGAGTATTTGTTGACAGTCTCTGTAGTCCTGAATCCACTCTGTTAGGGTCAGCTGCAGAACAATTTTTCCTCTTAACAGTCAATTTGTTTCACAGACGACTGACCGATATTTCGAATTTTTGCTCCACTAACTTTCTTTCAATTTCGTGTATCATTTCGCTTCGCTTTTTCGTCGCTTCATGATGCATACGCCGCATTTTTGTCGTTTCATGATGCATACGCTGTATTTTTGTCGTTTCATGATGCATACGGTGCATTTTTGTCGCTTCATGATGCATACGCCGCATTTTTGTCGTTTCATGATGCATACGCTGTATTTTTGTCGTTTCATGATGCATACGGTGCATTTTTGTCGTTTCATGATGCATACGCTGCATTTTTGTCGTTTCATGATGCATACGCTACATTTTTGTCGCTTCATGATGCATACGCCGCATTTTTGTCAGTTTTTGAGAGCTAGTCAACTGCGACAAGCAGACTTTACACGAGCTGATTTCGACGTCAGCGAATTTCGATGTAACTTCAGATTTAATTGAGCAAGAACTCAACGGTGATGAACGAACTCAATTATTAGAAGAATGCTATGATGAATAAATTTTATTGATGGGGAATCTTTGGATCAAAATTTTGTATGTGTCTCTGTACTTTGTGATGAAATTAATTAATTCAAGCTTTTATTTCACGCCTCTGCTCTTCCTCTCATTTTGTCGTTTTTGATCAGGCTTTGATTATTATTTAAATCCTATTTTTGTGCCCGTAATTCATTGATGTTCATCAGAGCTCGAACATCAGCGTATGAAGTCTTGATGTTTCTTTCGGCCCTCAAGCTCGGCTCATCGATCGTTTAAACTTTTATTTCCATTCCATTAATTCGTGAGCTAAGGGCCGGGTAATTTTGCTCCATACCAAGAACTGATGTGGATAATTTGCGAGACTTTTATAACGAATCTGAGGTTTAATTTTACTCAGTGCTTTAAAACTCTAGTTATTTGAGGAATTTTCAACTCAAAAGCTTGCAAAAAATGCGAATACATAACAAAAATTTATAATGGCTTTGAGTACAACTGCGTTCATTAAAAATTTCTGTAGGTTAGAGGAAAGTGTTGTTTATTAATAAAGACTTTGAATTAAAACATGCAATTTATGCAAATGATGAACTACAAATTGTTGAATTATGTATGTGACAGGTACCACCATATTTATTTTTAATACTATTTTATGAAGTAAAATTCAAGAATTGCTTATTAATAATGTAAATAAAATTATTTCAGCACACATTTCCTTGTATTTTGACCGTACATGAAAGTGTTTAATTCAAGGCATCTATTATATTTCATCTATTTTATCTATTTTGTTAATGATGATGCGCTCTCAGCCTTAAAGTAATTTTGAAAGCAGCGATAAAAATCAAGTTCTCTCCCAGTACTTAAATGAAGGCTGGCAAATTAATTCTCAGCAAGTGCACATTAAATAACGATATTCTACGCAACATTTTCACTGCTGCCTTCTGATGTTGACGCTTCATTGTTTCCTTTTCTTTTTAAGACTCAATAACAATCAGTGAAAAATATTCAAAAGTATGACCTAAATTATCTTTTTATTTTGAGCCACCAAGCATCACCAGCTTGGTCAACTATCACCAGCTTGGTCGATTGGTGAGCGAATCTGCTTGCGAGCAGAAAGACCCGGGTTCGAATCCCGCTGCCGACATGGTTGACGCGGCTAGAAATACGGCATGGGACTTGGGTAAACAACCGAATAATTATCGAAGTAATTATCCGATCCAAGAATGGGCCAGGAGGTTCGTTCTTATAGCCTAATTCTATTCTATTCTTATATTTATCAGGTAACCGGAAGAGTTTAGTCGAATTCACAGATTCTTTTTGGTGATAAGTATTTTTTTTGAGGGTGTTAGTGTTGTAGTAATGAACCTGAATAATGTTGTATCATAAATATGGGAGCTACTGCAAGATATTCTTGGTTGTTGACTAAATTCTCTGAGGGTCAGTTATTTATTAATTTTTTATTAATTATTGAATTGTCACGAATGCTTGTCATGGAGATGGTCGGGTATGTGTAGGCATCAAACGTCATCATAACATCAATAGAATGTAAAATAATGGATATTACAGCCTGTGAAATTCAAACCGAGAAAATCACTCATGAAATCCAGGTAGAAACAACTACTTTAATTCTTTCGTATGAATCGGAAGAAAGAATTACTATTAAAGTGAACAAAAATTGACGTTTTGCTTGAGGGACTGGTTCCAGTTTTAAGTATTCCATCATGAAAAAGCACAGTTTATCAATCCTAACTTTTATTTTAAGCTCTCCTGAAAAATAATTTTGATTCACAATTTGCATTGACAAAAATATCATATGACGTTGGACATGACACATGTCTAAGAATACCTAGTTTTCCTAGATTACTAACGAATATTTAGAAAAATATTAACGGGTACGCAAACGTAAACCAGAAAAATAGTGACGGGTAACCAAGCGTAAAACAGAACGATATTAATAAATCGGTTCCTCGTATGTGTTACCTTCAATGAAGTTTACGATGCGTGTAACCCATTATTCGTGCCTAGATCTGTTTGGTCCTTCCTTATTTTTGCCTTAAATTTGCATGTTGTCGAGAGCCACGGTTATAATACATTAGAGACGATAAAACTGCCTACTAGCCCAATTTCCGAAATTTTGTTTACCCCACAACGACGAGAGCAATTAAATACATTGATAAAATTAGATGCACTGAAACCATATTTCGCTCTCCTCAGGTATGATTTGTATTATATATATATATATATATATATATATATATATATATATATATATATATAGATTACATTTTGCATAGAAACAGCACGACCAGCAAGAGAGAGCGAATATTCCCCGGGGACTTCATTTAGCGTTGTCGTTCTGTGGTTCGTATTCGCTCAGGTTACCCCGCGTCCCCGCTTCTCATGCTGTAATTTAGGAGACTTTGAAGGAACTTTGGCTGATCTTAGGGACAATTTGAGGCGCTAACTCCTGTTACAGAGCAACCATCTCTTGTTAAACAAGAATTAGCCTCTAATTCTATTTGCCTCAGTTTGCATACAATAACCTGGTGGCCTTGAAAGTCAGTCTATGACACATCGTCGGTTTATGCCGTGGCCGTCGTTTATGGAACATTTGTTACTCATCCTATTTTCAATAAAAATAACGAGTAAGTTAAACCCAAAAAGGGAAATTTGAAAAAAATCGGTTATATCAAAGAAATGGGTAAATTAAAAAGATAGATCAACCGTAAAGTAGGTGTAATTAACAAATGGGCATATTAAATTTTATTTGGCTTTATTCTCATACATTTACAGCCCTAGTTGCAAATGGACGCGTAATGATTGCTTTTGAAAAGTAATACTCCAGTTAACACTGACTATTTGTTGCAAATATTTGAGTTTCATTTTGAAACATCACGACCTAATGCAATAGTGTGCACTAGCTCACATTTTTCACTCATAAATCGTTTATTCTGTTAAATCCTTTGCTTTTTGTCTTACAATTTAAATGCTACACTTCTCGAGGTCCTCCAGTCCGTACTACACTTACGAGCAACCACCGTGCAATATATGTACACGTGCACTGGACTCTGTAGCACGTGCACTGGACTCTGCAGCACGTGTACTGGACTCTGTAGCACGTGCACTGGACTCTGCAGCACGTGTACTGTACTCTGCAGCACGTGTACTGTACTCTGCAGCACGTGCACTGGACTCTGCAGCACGTGCACAGAACTATGAACTAAATTTTCCATTCTTCTTCCGTACGCTGTCTTGGCGTCATCAGGAATGGGCTTTGAAATGCATAGAAACGGTATCTTAGTCTCGCGGTCTGCTAGTGCTTTATGCGGCCTGTGTTATCACAACTAGAATCTGCCCACAACGTAATTTGAATGTTATCGAGTGCGGTCGACAGAGAAGAGATCTATTCGAGCCCCAAGGCTCGCTCTTCTTATCGGAACTAAATGCACGCAATCAAACATCAAAGACCTAGCGATGAATTTAAGCATCGAAGAGAACATATTTTACCTGTTTCTAATGGTTGACCTGTATTTTCCTTGTCATACATCTATTTTTCTCTCGTTTGAGAGGTCGGCGATTTTTTCGGCCAACCAACATTCGATACTTTATCTATTATACTTCATTTATGAGTTTAACACCTTGTTGAGTTTTTTGCTAGTGTTAGAATTGTCTTTGGAGGAAATTAGTTAAGCCCATGTATGAAAATAATAATAATTATTCAAAGAGCTTTGTCACGACGAGTTTAATTGGCTCTAGTGTCACTGCTGCTCTTTTTTGTCTAGCCACCTTTCAATATTTTTAGAAATTACTGACTTTTTTCTTTCTATTCCCTTCAAGTCCTGCAGCTCATTTTCATCTCTCGTTTTCCACCAGCACCACTGCATTCATACTAAAGTGTTTCTTCAGTTATTTCTTCCTACATTTTCACCCAATGTCAAAACACTATTGACTTTTTTTGAAGGCAATCCAACTAATACCTAGTTTGTAGCAGAGCATGTGAAATATGCTTCACTTTCATCCCAATATCCAAGTATTGACTCTTTGATTATCCAGACGATGCTAAAACCTTGGCGATCCACTCTGTTTTTTTAACTCGTGGATTCAATGGCGTCTTCAATTCTTGCTATCCTATTCCTCCAAGACCTGCTCTACGTTACGTTTCTATTTCGACGGCAAGCTTAATGGAGCCATACACTTCACAAGCCAATATTCCCAGACAATGCAGTGTTGAGCATTTTTTATGTTCCATGATAGAGTTGAAATTATTCGGAAATCCAATTCCTGTGCTAAGTTTATTTCGTCTAAGCTACAAAATAAGAATATACGCAATCAGTTGAAAGAAATTGAATATTTTCGTTTTGAAATAGATTAGATATAATTTAAAAATTAGATATATATTCTAAAAAATAATATAAATACATTAAGATACAAATCACAGCTCCGTTAATTTCTCAGAAAGTAACTGTGAAATTTATTAAAGCAACCTAATTTCAATATGTGTTAAGGAACTCATAATTTCCCTCAGGTAATCAAAAGGAGTTTGTATGATAGGGCTTTTATGTTGACTGTGCTGTCTGTCTATCTTTTGTGTCGAATTAAAATTCATCTGTGAGCATCTGACTGTGAGAGCGTCTTTAATTTTTTTTTCAGTTTGACTGTAGACCCTTAAAATTTGATACGCATTTGAGATGCGTATTTTTCTGTAAAACTTTTCTTATAAACAGCTACTTGTTTGACTTACAGGACAAATATCACTGTTCACGGTATGTTTAGCGTGACAAGTTATCACCGTATTTGAGGTAAAGTTGTAGCAGTGTATTAATAGTTTATTTACCAGAAGTTGATCATAATTGAAAAAGTGAGTTAAGTGTCAGGAAAACATGCAAATAATATTAGGAAACTTATATAATTTAAGACAGAGAGTTAAAAACGATCAGCTGATAATCCAATACATAATATCACCAAATGTGTAGTACTAAGTGGGCCATTGGATAAAGGGATGTAGGCATTAACTAATTTTATCACAATAATCGTATTTCATTTTCGTCTTTGGCGTTTCTCGCGAACGGCATCAAGGTCCCTTCAATAAAATTAGTTAATAATGGTTTCTTGAATTTATGATCTGCTCCAGAGTTTCTGTGCTGAAGGTGCGAGAGTAACTAATAAGTGAGAACAACAATAGTGACTTGGGTTAACACAGTGATTGGGGTTAACAATAGAGTTAATTATAACATAAAGATATGCATCTTAATTATATAATTTGGCAAATGTTTTACTGTACTGAATGCTTTTGGTTTCCATCGTATTTCTACCATTTAGGTTAACTCGAGAGACTCTCGACACAAAATTGCAAAAAAGTGTCGTTCTAGGTTGTGCGCTTAAAATTTTGTAATGACTTGCATTCTTTGGACCTTCTTTGGGGTATTCTAAATTTTGCTTAAGACAAGACTCTCTTGACGGTAAATTGTACGGAAGTTTGGAGCCACTAGAGGCTCAGCGAATTTTTGATCGCTTTTACGGTCGCGCTTCAGTGGGGACAATATTGTGTACTCTGTGAAGTGTTGTTGTGTGTGTGTGTGTGCATACACAGCAACACTCTGTGAAGTGTTGTTGTGTGTGTGTGTGCATACACAGCAACACTCTGTGAAGTGTTGTTGTGTGTGTGTGCATACACAGCAACACTCTGTGAAGTGTTGTTGTGTGTGTCTGTGCATACACAGCAACACTCTGTGAAGTGTTGTTGTGTGTGTGTCTGTGCATACACAGCAACACTCTGTGAAGTGTTGTTGTGTATGCAGCACAAGCCTGCAGAGAATTTTAGCCATGAGTTGTTGCATGTTCATGCTATTAATGGTGTAGAAGAATATGTGCTAACTATGCAATAACAAGCGCAGTTTGTTTCAGAAACTGTTTTGATGTCACAGTATTGCAA
>VCRD01000182.1:146109-168097 GCA_006783055.1 Trinorchestia longiramus
TGGATCGAACACATACGAGTATAAAATGTATTTAATACAACTATAGCAACATAATATTGAATCATTCGTGGCATAAAATTAACGCACGAAACATTAGTAATTCAGACACTACACCAGAACACAATAGAATATAACAGTAATATTGTACAGTTGTATGCAGTACAATGTAACAGTGGACCAGCATACAATTCAAATGAAGCCTCATGTCACAAGCTGTAACTACAGTACCTTTACAAACAACAACAAGCTGATACCTTGGATGTTTTAGTAATTATCAAGGAAAAATCCTCAAAAGGAAAAGTATAGGTAAGACCTTAGGAGAAACAAAAGTTAAAATCGATGCAATCATAAGTTAACTGCGTAGGCCCAGTCGCATCAGCTTCCAGTAGCTTGGATCTCCAATCACGCAGCATTTGCTGCGTCAGCAGAAACTGGGGAATTGGAGACTATTCTTCGTAGAGCTCGTAACCTAATTTTCGAAAACTCTACGGTAGAATAAATTGAGAAAATAAAAATTCATATTCAGCTACGTAAATTTCTTCGCATAGATTACCGTCAAAAGTAATCGGAAGACTCCGACCCACCTGTGTTTAAAAAAAAGACTGCTCAGCTTTTAAGAAAACTTGTATTGTTAATTACTGACTCTGACCTAGCGTTCTAAATGGAACACATTGTGCTACGCATCTTTTTAATGGACTGTTTACTATTGAACAAAACACACAAACATGTCAGGAACAAATACACCAGAACAGGTTCGTCTGAAATATTTCATTGATCCATAGCTGTAAAATTACTCTTGGCGAGCAATGTTGAAGTTCCAAATTGAATGAAGATAAAGTTGCTCTCATTTTATAAATTCGTTACTTCTTAGTTACTTGTTGTCAAAGACTCTGCCATTTAAGACACCTATTGCCCGATTGTAGGAGCAAAGGCAACAGTTCATACAAGTGCAATAAATTGACCTGGGACCTTTGTTCGAAATCTCAGCCTCGTTTCAAAACCAGCACTTTGAAAAGTCGTTTCTGTTGAGTTGCCACCGAGGTTAACTATTGTAGGCGCTCTGAAGCTCGACAACTGTCGTCCAACATCGATCGAACAGCTAGCGCGCGGCCCATAAAGCGTATTGCTGCAGGCCTGGGAGTCTTTGTCCGAGATGTCACAGAATGTTGGTGTCGGCAATGACAGGAACCGTACGGCCTCGGGCAAAGCAATTTGCTCGACAGCAGCTCCTCAAAAGCCTGCACTTTCTTAGTGTTATCTGGGAGAAAAGAAACGTTGCGTAGAAGGTGTTTACCGACCTAAAGAAAACCCTATATAACTTTGATGTCTAGCTCAGTTTCTTTAGCACCTGTTGATGTCATTTGGAAGTGAAAGACGACAACTAGATCGTGCTACACATTATCTTATAAGTGGTACAGGAAATTTACCGTAAACATTATCCAAGTATTTTTGTAGAAGAAAGCATTACTGCTGCTGTCTTGAGGGCAGAGAGATAAGTATTTTTTCTAAGTTTCTAGTATCAACAGAAGACCTGTCAAAACAATACTTCGCTGATGTACCTTATTCTTCGTGGAAAATTAGCAACACTTGTTGCTTGAAGTTACTGTGAGTTTAGTTGTGTGTTAATTATTTTATATGGTTTTTTCTACTTCTCTGTTTCTTGCTGGGAAGACCAGCATTCTGTGCAACCGACTTTTTATGTTAGTGTCTTGAAAACTTTCGTCCTCTTCTGCCTCCACTTTTTTGTGTAATTGAAATGCTCCCAGTTCTTGTTGCAAGTCTTCGACCTGATATGGCTTCTGAAACTTTTATTAAATTATGGAAGTATTGAGAAATTAGGCCAAACAATAATATAAAAGAGTTTTCAACGAAGAATTAACGCTTTCTTGCTTTATAGAGGCAACAGTAATAGACAAAAATAAATGTTTTTTATAGCTGCGACACAACTAAACGCTTGAATAAGCATTCAAGTGTTAGAATTTTCAATAAAAAGAAGCAGGCGTAGATATTATCATAAGCCTTGCATGTAAAAAAAGAGAAAGGTGAATTTAATATTTTATTTATTGCTGTTGCTGTATTGTTCAATGTTCGATACTTTTAGTAAGAACGTATGTAGATTGAATAGAACGTGTAGGTGACATGTAGGCGTCATGTTCTATACTTTGCCGTACTATCGATTCAATAATACATATTCCAAAGAAATGATGATAACTCTTATGATATTCCACATAGAGGTTCTTTTTTTCCAAACGCATTTAAGTTAACGGCTCAAATATTTTCGACTGGAAACAATCGAGATTTTTGAAAAGTAGTTCCAAAGACGTGCTCTAAATTTTAGTTGAAAATTGAAAATATTTTGTCAACTGAATTTCATGTGCTTTTGCTGAAAGCCCCAAATTGATTTTAATATACAAGTTATTAATTTTATTTTGCTGCTAATTTTCAGTAAGGTAGGAAGTTGATACAAGTCATGTGATGTAAGAATATTTACTCACCTGCGGTAGGAATAATACTCATTATATTTAAATTCAATCATGTGTTCGGAAATCATTTGATTCAGGCAAACGAAATGAACATTGTGTTCAGTTATACGCAAAGATCATGTTCCCCAAAGAATATAAATGAATATACTTATTTCCTGAGTTGGTGTACATTGCATGACGGGTTCATGAAAGTAGGTGTGGTGAAAGAGGCCAACTTGCCGTCCTGGTGAGAGCCAATTTACTGAGGTTCATTAATTATACTCAGGGGAGACGAAGAGGAAGTGAGTATAGAGTGTTTGTTCTCATCAACAGTTCGTATGGACTTAGCGTCCTCCTTTATATCCTAATCCATGTATTATACATGAGGATCAGTAATACTCACAGCGTCAGTCTGTTACTAGTGTAAGACAAGGGTTATGTCTATTTGTACTCATTTCTCAATTGTGTGCATAGCTTGATGACACTGATCTCGAATTATTTTGAAACTGGAAACCAATCTTTGAAAAGCTCAATTTAAAAAAAAATTCGTACTTCATTGGGTGCAGATGTCACCCACGAACAATTTCGTTTTAATGGGTATGAATACATAAGCCCTTCAGTGTTTTATGAATAATTTATTCGTATTACTCATTCGACAACCCTCGGCAACTGCGTGCGAATGCTTTCATGTAACATTCATACTGCCATGTATGTTTTGATTTCCTCGGTAGCAGAAAAAAAGTGTGTAACTTTGTCAGGCCATGAAGGCCGGGCATCTCCCCAGATTAACCTCCTGTGATGCGCGCCATAAGCCGCAAGTGTGTCGTAAAAGTCGTCAAGTTCATCCTTGTAGCCACAGAACCACCGATCGCTTACATGGGTACCCTTTTTTTAGGCTAGTTGCAGGAAATATATTTACCGTGTAATTTTTCATTGTTTATTTCAAGAGCTATCGGTATTTTAGAAATTATTTCACGGAAAGTACCGTTATTTCAGAATACTTTGTTATTTTTAAATCGTGCTGATAAATTTAATAATAATACATAATAATAGTCACAGGCTTTCCATCCAATGTTTCATGGCAAATTTTTAACTTGAGTATATGAAGGTATAAAGGAGAAGGCATAGGATCGCTCACAAAAATTTTAATTAGCACGTCGATAATATACAAGTAATTTATTTGTGGGTAGCCAAATTACATATATTCTCATTTTCACTATTCATATTTTCAGATTCATGGCACTGCTTCATTATCACGCATGCTCACACTAGCATAATGTTTGTAACGTAAACGTAGTTTGAACTTGATAACTAGAGGTTCTGTGCTGCTGCTTTAGTGCAAACGTGACTGTTCACAAACAAAGAACAAAGTCCAGAGATTCTACTGCTCTGGTTAGAAAGTGTAGCAGGTCCTGGAATGTCAGAGGTTCATACATAGTCGGAAATTTTCATCAAACGTAGCAGCCTGTTGTCGAAGAAAGTTGTGACTTTGCATGACAATAAAGTCAGGCAATATATTCACGCACGAAAACTCCTTATCGCCTTCTGTGTCCCTCAGATGATCGGAAGCTCAGATATCAGGATTCCGACTATCACCTCTTTAGGAATACTCATGCATACTTTACAAGTTTGTTATCTTTCTGCTAGTAAATAAGAGTGCAAGGCAGCGCATAAATGGTGACGTGATAAAGCCATCAACTTTGTTGGAAAGAATACGAAAACTTGTGGACCGCTGGACCGAATGCGTCATAACGAAAAGAGGCTATAAAATAATCTGCATAATTCCTGGTTTCGTGTAAAAGAATTAAAAATCTCTCACATTCAGCTTCGGGCTTTTACCTTCATCCTTGTTATATAAGTTTATTTTTTCGTGTTTTTGCTAATCATATTTAAGACACATTTTTCACTGACATTTTTTTAATGTGAAATAACTTTTGAAAATTTTGACACATCATTCTCATATTACAGAGTAATAAAACACAAATTTCAAATTCATTCAAAACTCATAAAATGATTGTAACACTTCAAAGTAGAACTCAGTTGAAAACTCTTGAGCGCTGCAAAAACAGCGCTATTCATTGTAACAAAAGTGCTTCTTGTCAACATGTTCAACAAAAGAGAGGATAACAAACGCAGCAAACTGAGTGGATGGAGAGCTTCTGAGAGTCCATTAGTTTGCTAGGGATCCTTCACTTGCTATTGAGTGGTTCTGTACACTCGGCTGTAGCAAATTCCTCTCGCAAGACTCCTAGTTCTTTGAGTGAGGGAAACATGCATGCATAGACTTCCATTCTCCAAAGGAGGGTGTTTTCCTCAGGAGAGCCGACACTTTTGTTAGACAAGTTCGTGGAGGGAAACGCTGCAGCGCCACAGAGCGACCCGTCTGTTTGGCAAGCGTTCTTTACGTACCTCATTTGGTCTTTGGCCGACCCTTGGTTCACTGTTAACACCAACTGATGATAATATAACATAAATGACATTTTTTGGTTGGTTCAGACCCAAGCGTAATATTTTGAAACAACACCGCCCCTTAAATAGCTTATTTTGCACCGTTGTGGGCAAGTTTCATGAAACGTTTTCTGAAAAACCAAAGGTTTTGAAGTTTTGTGTAATCATTCTGTTATTTACGACAAGTTTTTGTTAAATAAACTGTGACATCAGAAAATAAATAGAAACTGAGTCTTCTCACTATAGTACAAATTAATCGTATTCCGTATGTCAGATTCATGTTCTTTAATTGACTTGCTTACAATTGGCGGCAAGTTTTGACTATAGTTTTCAAACTCTCCAGTTCTTTGTTAACAAGCACCGGGCGATGCGACAGAGCAGCGCCACTGAACCATTTCAAAAGTTCTCTCAGAATCATTATGATGTTCCAGCTACTGGGGAATAAAATACGGTAACGTTTGATCTTGACTGAGAATAATGACATTCAATATTAATGTCTAGATATTTGTTCTATTCTTTGAACTTTGAAGATTTTTGCTTTCGTTACGAGTGTTACAATTGTTCATTTTATTTCTTTTTTACACCTTTTCAAATATTTAAATTGTAACGTTATTACAATTCGTATTACTATCATTTGCATTAAGAGAATATGAGATGTATAATATTATCTATAGGGTAAAACTAAAAGCATAATGTTATTGCTATTACTGCGATACCACAATTGAAATTTTCATTTATATTTGTTATTATTATTGATACTTTTTATTTTATTAGTACCATTATTATCATTCATACTATCATACTATTTTCTCGAAGGCAATAGGCTTGATATTCGAATTCTCCCTTTGGTTTTGAATTTGTCATAGTCTCAGAAGAAATGCTGAAGCCCTAGAAAGCTTTGCTTTCTAGTTCTTTGTTCATGCTTTGCGGTTCCGTGCGGAAGGGGATCGCGGAAGATACACAAGAAGTTTTTCCATTCGAAAAATTTCGTTATAATTGGCTACTCGCTTGATTGAGAGGAAGTACGGTTAATGCACGCAGTGAATTTGTTCTCATAGGGACCTGGACATAACCCGTTGAAATGCAGCACCCAAAATAGGGATAATTTTGCAATGAAAAATGTATCGTACATGCACAAAAACAGAAGCAAAGATATTGAAGTTATCAATCGAGTCATCTCCTCCTTGAAAAGAATAGGGAAAATAAAGACTCAAGCCTAAGTACTGCAACTCAAGAACTACAATTCACAGCATATGGTGACAACCAATGTTGCTACATGTGTTACTTGAGTTATTTCTTGGTAATACCACTTCTGTTCCAGACGCTAACGAGGACGAACTCAATTAGTGGAGTCTTTTTGAAAGATGCTTCGGAATTTTTTCGTATCCTTGAATTCTCGAGGATCACTAATTCCTCAAGATACGCTGGAACACAATTCCTTCAGCGCATCCTCCAGGCGAGTCTAGCAAACAGGGGGAATTCCTTAACATATTTCTTTATTATTTACTTTTGTTCATGACTTTATATGTTGCATCCTTTTATTATCTACTACTAGGATTAATTGAAAGAAATTGTTTCAGAATCGTTTAGTATCAACCGAGTTCATGTTATTCAGCTGAACCAACATGGGAATTTCTGCTCAACATTTTGTGCTATGGAAATAAATTAAATCTGATCATTACTCGTTTACAAGCATTAACATATTATACGTATTTTACAGAAAGCAACAGTTGAAGTATGTTATTAATCTTGTTACATTATTTAGATTGAGAACAACATACCTTCGTCCATGTTATTAAATACGTGGCTGCGAGTTCGTGCTCAGTGTTGCCACCACTTTCCAAAGAAATTTTCCTTTCCTAGAATTTTTCTGCCATTATTGAACTTACAGACTTTGACAATTGTGAAGCTTTGTACTAAAAAAATAAAAACTCACTCAAGACGTGATTTATTTTTCATAAAATTCTACAAATAAATTCCTTTAATAAAATTTGTGAGAAAAATTAATTCGTCTTCCCTTAATTTGTTTTAGTAATTTACTTTCATCGATTGTAGGGAAATGCAACTCATGCTGGTCAAATCTTCCTGAACTCGCGCACGAAACAAAAATTGTTGATTCAGCAAAATATCTGAAAAGATTGAACTTGGGTCTACATTATAAAAATATTGAATTTTTTCGGTACAAAATTTGACTTTGGCTCGGCTTCTAACGCTCCTCAGGAGAGGCAGAATTTCTGAGCTACGACTTATGGAGAAGAAGGACTACAAGTGTTGTACCTGTTCTCATCACTGTTCATATAATTAAGTTCGTCAGAGTATGAAATAACCTCCCAATAGTTCTACACTACAGAATCAGCAACACGAGTTACAAGAGTTTTTTTACATCAGTTACAAATCGTCAGGCTTCCATTCCTTTTCTACTTTTTTAATCTCTTGCGTGAAGGTCCAGTGTGTTGATTTTTGTGCAGGCTATCTAGTTAGCTCCACTTCGTTGGAATTGGTGCTGCTCCAAGTGTAGTACTCCTGAGCTCTTTTCGAAGGACATGGTTGTGGTGTCAGTCCTTGCTGTTGTACAATATGTACAATAAGGAATCGGCGTTCCTCTACTGTATATCTCTTTCCTCACAGCAGAATTAGCATTTTGTTATTTCAGTTTACTCTACATTTAGGTGGCTAACTTTAACATTTCTTTCTACTCTTCTGTGCATATAGTATAGAATGGGAGTCTGTGCACCGTGCTGCCGACCCTATGTTCAGGAGTCTCCGTGTGTGTTTTTTTCTCCTCACCTTCCTTTATTGTTAATTTAAGAGCCTTACGCTGTATTTTGGCCCTGTTGCGCCGAGGTAAGCTGACCGAGACGCCAATATGTTGCGCCTTTGTGATGCCACTCAAACCAAATGACCTCGGACCCTCGCAGTGATGACCACCTAAATTTGGAAGAAATAGTCAAGCCCTACCATAATTAACATTTCTTAAAAGTAAATTATTAACAAATTCAAATTCTTTTCGGGATTTTCTTTTTCATTTCATTTCAGATATTTGCCATTATTTTGATGTGCAGTAATACTAGTTTGAACGTGCTGCCCTTCATCTGGACGTCTTAGACTACACGAAAGATCGCTGCCGAGATGCCAGGGGAATATTAGTTAGTATAACTGACGAACTTTCACCCACTGAACTGCATGCTTTATGTGTATGTGATACGCGTAGATGTTTAGCTATGGGTAACGTGAGTCGTGTTTTCCGAAGCGAGTGACTGAAAACATGTATCATATTATGTGGTCAAAATGTTTAAACCTTCGATGACAAAGGGTTGTCAATTTTTAGATTTGGCACATTGTAAATAATATGAGCAAATGAGCTACAGATTATTATATATTTGATCGAATAGATGTGTAAATGAAATAAAGATAAGATCATATCACGGTTAGCCTCACACCACGTACATAATGAGCGACTTGATTAAGAAGCCTCTGCTTCATCTTCAATAAATGGTGACAACTCGCTTCGAGAACATGATTGTGCTCAACTAATGAGGAGATCTACCAATTAATAGTAAGGAAAATCGGATTATGAAATTGTCCTGAATTTATACGCACAAAATTACGCTACGAGCTGTCATTAAACAGACATCAATTAGCTGTTAGAGTTTAACAGATCTCCGATCTGATGGGAGTTCTGATTTAAATCGGCACATGGCGAGATTTTTTCTTACTCCTGAGAGTATGATTTTAATTTAAAGTTTTTTGAGTTTCTTGAGGTGCGGACAACGCAGGAATGATGTTACTGTGCGCAAATTAATTCCGTCTTCGTAAGTCATCAGTGGGACCATGTTTACACGCTTAAAATCTCCACATCGTTCTTGTAACTTTGCAGCTAACGTATTAACTTAAAAGTAAGCCATAACTTTCCACACGCAACTGCGACTTAAAGATGTGAACTTAGGAAGGAAATGCTCAAATTTTCAATAGACCTTCATGTATGTCTACATACGCTTTTGAATCTTTGTAAATGTAATTTGAGAGGAAAATTATATTTTTTTATTCATTCCCGATATGTTAATATCTACGGATGTAGGTTTATACATTTAATTTGATCATTTTTGAACTTTTAATTGTTTTTCAAGTATTTTGATATTGACTGGTAAAATCTTTCTAGCATATCTTTGTTAATATTTGATCATGACAGTTAAATTTAGGTGAATCATTGGTCTGAAATTCCGTAATCATTGAATTGGGAGAATTTATGTATTATTTTTGGGTGAAAATTGAATTCAACTTTGACATGTATTTACATATTTATTAGTCTTAATTTCCATTATTGTATGTCCTAGCAATCATGCGTTTTCAGGTAAAAATAGTTGTGATTGGTGAAATTTCTTTATAAAATTGAACAAGTTAAATGAAACTGATTTACAAATGCGTCAATGACTGACCTAAATTAGTTTACTTATATCTACGTCATTGACCTTAACCTCATAATTTTCAGTAAAGTTAAAAAGTTCGCAGACGACCCAGAACTCAGCCACATAGCGTTCAATACATAATCGAAGACTCCAGTCGATAGTTCAAATGGACTGCAGCCCGATACGTGAGCTTTAACGTGAAGAAATGTTCAGTAATATACATTAGTGCGTGCTAATAACCATCATTTCCATCATACAATGGACAACGCATCCATGTATTAAACCAGTGCAACAACACAGAGATAATTAGATCAGTATCACTAAAGATCTCAAGCACGACAAGCAAACAGAATAAAGCGTAAAAAAAGCGAGCAAAATTCTTTTTACGATATGAAGAAGACTGTAACTAAAAGAACAACAATCTCCGTCTTTATAAAGCGTACCCGCATAAATTCACCACGAAACAAGCAACAAACTTTTATCTCTGAACCTCTAGTTCCATGGGCGACCATCACCAGGACAAGTGACAGAATTGCGTTTTCAGAAACACTTGCGCTCCTCTCTGTAGCCTTGCCACGTACGCTTGAAAGACGCAGCCGGGCAGCTGTGATTAATGGTTTATTTTCAGACAATACACGAGCTTACGCTGGAACACGCTCAGTTCTAACCACGAACTGCTCAAAACGGAAGGAACCAGCAGAAGGGATTTTCTGGCCACATTGTCTATGTTGAAGCACTCAACTCTCAAATGGTTGAGCACTCGAATACTCAAGCATTCAACAAGAAGACAAGGCAACTGTGTAGCAGATAATTGAGCTAACATTGTATTTTGAACATAAATATAATGTATCTCCTCTCTGTGTTGTCTTCTCCCGCTAGGTTCAATCTTTCTTTATCAATCCAGACACTCACACCAAGACGACTCCAAAAATATATACAATGAAATTACGTAAAAAAGATTTTCAGCGAGTGGGAATATAGAGTGTCCCAAAAATATGTGCTCCCGCTTTGACTGCCCATTACTAAAGGAAAACTAGAATACGGGAAGAATATTGAAGTTTTCTTTTACGGCATTTCATTTTTTTTTTGCATTCAATGTTTTTCAATGTTTTTTCCCTTTAATTCAACTCGTTAGTCTTGCATCTATGTCAATAAATACTGCAATTAAAACAAAATATATGAATTATGGGCGGTCTAAAGGTGAGTATATTTTTTGGCGACACCCTGTATAGTATAACCATGGGGTACAGCCCTGTGATGCACAAGTTCCTTGATTTATCTTACTCTTCTTACTTCACTCCTTCTCTTGCGTGTGCATGATCGGGGTCTGACAGCAAAGGACTTTGGTATGTAGCAGCACAAGAATAAGCAGTTGATGGTTTTTGTGGATTTGATACCCATATTTTCCCTTAAATTTTATTATTTCGAACCCATGGACGAGTTGCGTGGAAATATCAGATACATTAGACATTTTTGTCCTTGCGCAGTACATATAGCGTTGCTGCAACCTCCAGGAGAGATTGTTCTTCAGTGTAAATTGGGAACTGAGCGATCCACGTGGGACATTCAGAATTCCTGAGCTTTATTCGGGAAGAAATGGCAGACTGGTGGGCTTAGTTTTGTAGCTAGACAGGGTTTATCTTCCGTTTTATTTGTTCTCTTTCAGACATTGAAGAGGATGGCAGTCGAAGCAATCGACAAGCTGAATAGTGCGTTCGATACTTCATCTGTCTACTCATTCTTCAATTCTTCATCTCATTGAGAGGCTCCTTTTCACTGTTAGACCACTCTTCACACAAAAACGAGTTTTCGAAAAGAGTTTTTGGTCGAATTTCGGGCTACAAATACATTGGCTCTCTCGCCAAGTAGGCAAGGCCTGAGTAACTGAATCTATTGCTGATAATTACATAATCAAGACCCAGAATAATTTAGGCACGATTTGTAAGTTCATGGACAGCCTTATAGTCCGTCGTACTCCCACTGGAAGTGCGTTTAATAAGATTACCCTCCTTCTCAAGTTGTGCACGTGCCATTTCGTAATTAGAAGTAGCAAGCAATTCCAACCTTCTTCCCTCTACAGCGAATACAACAGCAGGGATTGTTAAAACTTGCAAGGGGAATTAAGCTAACAATCTTCAAACAATTATCTTCCTTCAGAAGGGTCAATAAGAAAGAATAATTGTCCTTAGTTCATCTGAGGGACTTGGTGCTCCTACACGATATGTAGGATTCTCAAGTTCTAGGCGAGGAGCTGTGCTCATTATTTATCTTTAGTATGCCATGAGCAATGAGTGTTTCTTGATGCTATCACCAATTTTCTGCAGTAAAATCAGTAACAAAAACAGTGGCCGTCTGAAGTTTTTACAAGCTAACTTGACTTCACTTTTCTAATTTTTATTTTCGAGTCTAGACCGGTAAGAGTTAAACGAGCAAAAGTCTAGTGTGTTCTTCAGGTATTTCGGAATTTTCTTTTTTGTTTCGGAAAAAAACACATGTGTGGGACTACTAGTATTTATTCATTGTGTTTTTGACGTCCAGGTATACATTCCTTTGGTTGAAGCAAAATTATAGTAATCAACTAATACTGTTTCAATTATAATTATGTATCTTAACCCACTATCTTATAGTGTTGTATCTATACAACACTTAAACATAAATATAATTATACTATAATTCAGTTTTTAATTATATTTCGATATAATAGTATAGTATTTTATGGTAAATTAATGTAATAGTAAAAATAATAACATTTTATTGTGATTCATGAAACGAAAGTATTTTCTATGATGAACACGACGTTTAACTTTTATTAAAATTTTTAAATCAAATCATTTGGGCACAACGTGCCTTGAAGAGAAACCTTATTTGTTGGTTAGTCACAACCTTGACAAAATATTGGGTTAAGTCATAAGTAATTTTTGTTTTGGAGACATATAGTTAGTTATAAATATTAAGATAATTAAATAATTTCAGGCAATGGTATATTCACCATTTATATCAATCACTTCTTGCCATTTTGTAGGTAGCTCATGTTGCTTTTGATTTGCGACCTTCTTCGTTCTCACTAAATGCGTGAACCACTAACGCCTGGACCAACTTACTTTTCAAAGGCTCTTAAGAAATGCCAGATTATTGGTTGGGATGCGCTGATTTCAAGCACTAAACCTCGAGTGCTTTGCATGAACTGCATTCCACAAGTTAGTCATCTTAATTGAAGTCTGACACTCGTCCTGGTCTGGGTTCAGTTGCTCAATTTTAGATCAATTGATCAGTAATGACACTTTACTCAAAAACATTGTAATTTTTCTTCGCAATTTTTGAAGCGTTTGGTTCTGCTTAAATTTTCACATCCTCATACGTCTAATAATACATTTTTAGTTTCTTTACTTCAGGGAAGTATATTTTTGTTGAAATCTTGATGCACACTTACTCACTGCTGCTGTAATAATGCTGCTGTAATAATGGTTCTGTTGTAATGCTGCTATAATAATGCTGCTGTAATAATGGTTATGTAGTAATGCTGCTATAATAATACTGCTATAATAATGGTACTGTAGTAATGCTGCTATAATAATGCTGCTGTAATAATGGTTCTGTAGTAATGCTGCTATAATAATGCTGCTGTAATAATGGTTCTGTAGTAATGCTGCTATAATTATACTGCTATAATAATGGTAATGTAGTAATGCTGCTGTAATAATGCTGCTATAATAATTCTATTGTTCTCATGTTGCCTTAATAATGACGGTTAGCGCTGTTTTTAATTAGGGAATTCCCAGTTGAGGTATAACACTGCAACTTCCAAACATATCGTTTCATTTTACTTCTAGAGAATAAAAAGAACGCATGACTCGAATCAACGCGTTGATGTACCTCGAAAGCCTAATTAATCTGTACACTTCAACCTTGAAAAATAACTTTATTGACCCTAACGACCTTAATGACTTTGACGACTCTAAAGACTCTAAAAATGTAAACCAACAAACTTCAGGTTGCATAATCTTTGTCTCGTGTCTGCAAAAGAATTACAATGAGCAGAGAACTACAAGTCTGCTAATATGTTCAGTACACGAAACAATCACACGGGCATTTCTTGTTGTAATTTTAGTGTGGCCAGCGTTGAACATGGGGAGAATGGTTTTACTTTCTTTAATGGTTTTGTATTACGAATGCATTTAAGCGTTGCAGGCTTCGTTACCTCCATCCAATGCACACAAAGAGCTTCATTCGAGTGTTTTGGTTTCGTTTTGCTCCCTCGTGTGATTTAAATTTCTGAACGCGGACTGCCATACGACGCCCGCCAGTCTCCATTGTTTTGGGGCAGCAAAGAGTTCATTTATCTGAGAGCGCACGAGTGCCCACCCTCCGCTGGGTGCTTTAAGGTGACTGGTGCTTCATTTTGCTGCACTTTTCCTGTAAATAAACTCATGGGTCTCTTATTCCTCGGCTTATTGTTAACTTTCGCTGGCACTGCGCCAAGTTTGCGTGTAATTAGGAATTTCAGACCGGGATCTTATTTCTAAGTTCAAGTCTCAACGTAGAGGTAAATCTCTACGCGTACGAGTCCTGAAGAGAAGTTTTACGCATATGTTTACTTACAATATTCTTCACGAGTAAAATATTCATTTCATAAATTGTTAAAAAATTTCATGTTGGCACTCAAAATAAGGAGGATATCAAACGGAGGATTACCTTTTAAACCTATATTCGGCAGACCCTTTTTCATGAAATAAAATTATTTTTCAAGTAATTGCCTCCGTATGCCAGCTTTTCTTGAGCTCGAATTATAGCTGATGGTGTTCTTTTTCCAAGCTTCTACGGATTTTTTTGTAATGAGGTAAGGCGGTTAATTGTTTGTCAGAGCTTCTTGAAAGGCCGCCATTTTCTAGACCCGCTCTTGCAGTTATTTAAATACAATGAAAATGATAATAGTTTAACAGCACAAATTTTTCTATCACGTTATGCTCTCCAACGGTAATAGTTTCATCACCAAAATATTTCTATTATGAATGCAGCTATAATGGAACATTATGACATTCGTTATAATTAATCCCCGAAAAACTGGCCAATTTAACACCAATTTACTTGTTAGGTATTGAGGACCAAAGAAGGTATAGTGTGTTCTGTTTGTAAAGATTGTAGATCATTAAACATTCTTCAGAGTTAATTAGTTTATGTCCTATTCAGGGAGACGTTAACGATTTTGATTCATATATTGGTTATTTAACGGCTATCGCTGTCTTTTGATCACTTTGAGTGCTTCTTGGTAATTCGGTATTTTTTATTCCAACAATTTCGCGTTAGTTGCTGAAACTAGTTCACTATTTCCAAAAACATATGTACAAATATAATGTACTTTGTGTTCAGTGCTTCCAACCATGTTTTTGCATACAGATTTTTTTATTTTCCCCTTGGCAATCTACGTTTTTCTTCATGAATAGCAGCAGAACATATTTTTCCAATTGATATTCATGAAGCTCGTAGCCCTAACAGTTTTATGCCATTTTTACCGTCCGTGATCGGCATCTGTTTCTTGCTCAATAAAGCGAGGCTTAATTCGAAAAAAGAACCCTGCTTGGAATTACCGCTATTGAAATATTTCCTTCCTGCTTTCGAATAAAAGACTCTTTAAGGGGCACAAGGGAAATAAGAGGGTAAGCCCCTAAAGCCTTAGAGCCAAGTCAAGCTCATAGTTGTAGGCATCATAGTGAGACATTCCAGCCTTGCCATTTGGTGTTACACGTCATAGTGAGACATTCCAGCCTTGCCATCTGGTGTTACACGTCATAGTGAGACATTCCAGCCTTGCCACCTGGTGTTACACGTCATAGTGAGACATTCCAGCCTTGCCATCTGGTGTTACACGTCATAGTGAGACATTCCAGCCTTGCCATCTGGTGTTACACGTCATAGTGAGACATTCCAGCCTTGCCATCTGGTGTTACACGTCATAGTGAGACATTCTGACCTTGGCTCCCTGTTGTGCTATCAGATGTTCTTGGTCTGAAATACAATGAAACATTTGAAATATTTCATTAAGTCATATTGTACATTTAGTCTTCGAAAGTTACTTCCATCAATCACTTGTTACAAAATTTCTTTGTCTTAAATGTTACTCATATATTGTAATAGACATTGATTTTCCCCCCTTTCAATAATTCCAAACTTTTGTTAGCAAGGTGTTCAAAATAATTTTACTTTTCCCTGGAAATTCATATTTTTTCGCTCTTATATACCTACAAGTGTGTTCAAGTCAAAGCTATGGAGAAAAAGCCGCAAAAATTGACGTTCTACCCTCGAAGAATTTTCAACTACTGTACAAATCCGCAAAAAAATTGAAGAAAAAACACTCGATTAATTTTCGTCTCTTAAACAATAAATTTTGGGCAGAGTAAGAAAGAAAGAAAGAAAGAAAGCAACTGCATTCCGTTCACGTACACATGTAGTATGCAATGGTGTTGAAATATTTATGCTAAGATCTTAAGTCTAGTAATCATGTTTCCAGCGCCCATTCCCGTCCATCTTGTGACTTGAGGTAGAGGCTCGAACACATTGCAGTGATATGCAAGTTTGAGGAAATGGTCGCCTTAAGTCAAGCCGGTGTGTCAATCTACGTAGCTTCCACGTCACAAGCACAGAAAATTCGACAGTCGTGTGGGTATTCGAACAGTATGAACTCCGCTACAGTTGGAGTTGACAACAGAAAAAGAACAGGGTTGTCGGTTAGGTCCATTGCTTTCTTGCTCTAGCAGAGAGCAGCATTTCTCAAATGTTCTTTAGTAGGTCAATGTACTATAGAAACATTAAAGTCATTCTGTTTGCTGAATATTAAATTTAAATTGATATTCACTCAGTTTTTGGATTCCAAACCTACTGCTACTACTTTCATATTTTGTGATGTACATATTTTAAGATTTATTTCTATCTGGGTATATTTGCTTAATATTGCGTAACTCTAGATGTGAATTTTCATGCATTAATTCAATTTTTCATCACCGAATTTTCATTGAGCCCTCGAACATTAATGGGAAATATTTTTCCAGTTTCTCTTCATCGTGCTTTTTATTGTTCAATTGCTCCACTAAATACAACTGTTTCTAACCTCATTGACATTATAAAAAAACATCACAACTCATAAAATTCTGACGAACATTAACAGATTTGTAGAACCCCTCATCCTTTTTTGGAAAGCTAACGTCTGAACTTCACTAGTTCTAAAGTTATGGAAGTTATAGTTCTGGAATTTATAAATAGCTGAATTTCTTCATCATAACAGTTCAACACTCATTTGAACTAACAATGCCAGGTAAGAAATGTCGAGCTTCACGTGTACGTCATAAATGAATGCATGAATAAGATTCCTGGGTAAATGATGAAAACGATATTCCAAAGCCTCGTTGCTGAACAATTGTCTAACTAACCAGCTTTAGTTTGCCCTCCATCCTGCCGCTAGATGTCCATCTTCTTCTATTCCTGATACTCGATCTACGCCAGGGTCGTCTTTCTGAAATATTTCCCCGTCAGCATTTCTCAGGAACTCGATGTTTTTCAAAATTGCAAGAAATCCTCTTCCATGAACTTTTTTTGCTCGACTCCACTTTTTGACTTTTATTGAACACTTTATCGTCTATAGATTTTCAAATGCTCGATTTTTCAGTGTTTAACTTAGTTCGTGTTGAATTTTCTTCTTCATCCCTTAATCTTAAATCAAAATTCTTTTTTCTTTATAATGTTTTTGGGAGGCTCTTTTTCAGTTCTTCTGACTCTATTATCTGTGTTGTCTACGGGAACTCACATTTTTCATCCTTTAGTCAGAAATTTAAACTCTTTTTCTTATTAAATTCTTCGAAGAACGTGCGACCTTTACGGAGATATCCTCTCCGATAAACTCGGGGTCTGCACGTGTAAAGTTCAAGTCTTCACTGAACTTCCTCGCTCAATTCCAGTTTCTCGCTCACAACATGGGCCACTTTCTCCACATGTTGCTGAGGAGTGACTTCATTGCGTGATTTGCTGTCGTTCCGCCAAAAGCCTATTTATTTCCTATTCAGGAAATAAATGTTTCAACACATAGTTTGCTCCAGCATGACAAGGCCATTTCAAGAGGTGCTTGGTGCTTCATACATGCCCTGATCTATTTCTGCTCACGTGTTCACTGTCGATTAAAATGAAATAAATGCAACATTTCCAGAAACCAGAGTAGCTGACACTTACCACATCAATAATACAGTAGTTTTACTTGAATTTTCAGCAAAATTTTAGTTATTTTTACTCATTGATACTATCAATGTATCAGCTACGACACAAAATTTTATTTCATGTTTCGTCTTCTCTCCTCTTCCTCCACTCTCCCGTAAAAAGCCTCTTACATTGCTGCGCTGACTCTACATTGCTGAGTTCTTCTGATGAAAATATTTCTACCACAATATGATAGGAGAGAAATTTTTGATAGTTCAGTTGACTTATGAAATTTTTCAGTTGGACATAAACTAGTTATCACGTCACTAGTGATACAGTTTCATCTTTCAGTTAAATAGAAACAGTTTTTTGACCACAGTGGTGCACTGCACCTGCAGGGTTGCTCAGCATTACTGTAAGCTGCTTGGAAATTATGTGGCTGCTTGTAATCCTCAAGTTTCAAAATGACATGCGTCTTTTGTCACTTTGATTAGTGCTACTGAGGTTTATTCTATGACAATTGCTGCTAATTCAGCATCAGCTAATGCCGTCATTTTAACTTTTACTTATATCGCTGCAACAGGAACTGGTGCCATCACCTCAACAGAAACTACTGTTGCTATCACCTCTACCATAACTGTTGTCATGACCTCAACATAAACTGAACTGTTGCTATCACCTCAACCATAACTGTTGTCATGACCTCAACATAAACTGAACTGTTGCTATCACCTCAACCATAACTGTTGTCATGACCTCAACATAAACTGAACTGTTGCTATCACCTCAACCATAACTGTTGCTGCAGAAGGCGCTGCGGTAGGGGAGCTGCAACTCCACGGACATGACACCCCCAGTCTCGCTGCTGTGTTCACTAGGCGAGGCTGTCGCTCCGCGGTTTCTGTCGCTTCAGCAACTCGCTCATCACTCAGTGAACGCGAATTTTTGTGCCCTCATCTCGGGAGAAATTACTGATAATCGCGCCAATAACATTTTCCGGTCTCGCATTTTTACGTGTTCGTTCAGACCGACGTCCCTTAGCCTTGGGCCAGTCCTGACGGAATTGTGGTCTTATTCGTCACCTACATTGACATTTAAAGTTGAAGTCCAGCGGTGAGTTTTCCAGGGTCTGAAAATGGCATGGTTTCCTTGGCCAACTTTTCTTGAAGGTCTGCGCTATGCAAGTTAAGGAACTGTTCTACCACCTCAGCCTGAATGCCATTGTCCGAGTTTTCTCTAGAAAAGTGACTTGTTTGTTTTTTATTCTTCTCTTGTATGCCTTGACGTGTGTCTTGTCTAGTTATTCAAATATTAATGCCAAGATTCTAGACTAGAGCAGGAATTTTTTCATTTGATGACAGTATCATAAATTCTAGAACACATTCCTGCATTTTATCAATGTACGGGAAGTAAGTCGGACCATTCGATTACTTTTGATATAAACTATTTGCAGACAAATGCTTCCCTAGGAATCATGAATACGTAATTTTAGAATTAGTAAAATGCTCATAGTCATATAAAAAATATTATTATTTTAAACATTATTATATTACATAACTGAAGTAGAGGTCACATCAGAGATTGTTACTTTCGGTTGGTTTGCTCTTAGAGCTCCAGTTAAGAATGCACTTTTCGTTCAGGTATTTAATTTTGTATTCACGTTCTCCCTATACATTCTAGAAGAAGAAGTTTATGGGGACAGTGTGTCACAATGAATGAGCTTGAGTGCATTTGTGGTTTTGTTGCTCCTAGAGACATACTGGGTCTCATGTACGCCACTCTGCACGCATCCTCATTGTGTCTGCCCTCGTCACTAGACTTGTGGACCTAAGCGGCTCTCCGAGTTGTTGTACTTACCTCGTGCCATAGAACTAGAACACTGCTGCCAGAGACTGCCATTAAAAAGCTTTTCTATTCCTAACAGCTGATTTTCGCAAGAAAAATGTAGAATAGTATACAGGAAGTTTTTTAGCCAAAAAATTTCACTGAAGATTATGAAAAACTATAAGAGTTTACTTTGAACCTAGCAGCATCATTGTAACAATTTTTCCTTCTCGTTGGCACTCATGTTGAAGGCCGGGATTTCACTCAAAAGACTTCCAAAGTATTTGAAATACTGCAAATACTTTGTAGCATTTTAAATACTTTATACGTGTGCCTCATGCTTCAATGTCTTATTTTCGATCGACATGCTAACCGCTACAGCTTGACAATTTTCTTCGAGCGACTGTTCTAGTAAATATTTACTTTTAATTATTCGATTCGTCTTCCATGAAAGATTTGCATAGGAAGCGTCCCTCTGAAATGAAGCAATCCTCATCGATGCAAGGCGAATTTGATTGTGTTGTGATAAAATCTCAGATCCAATTTAGGATCTATTCATTATTCTTTCACTTTTTTAAAAAAAGACGTAGATGCGAATACTTGTTACGCTGTAAATAAAACGAAGGCCTTTGTTCTGTATGTCTCTATTGAACTGCACTCAGACCACGTGTTTTCGTTTGTGTTACAGAAATGAAGAAAGAAAAGTTTACATTTTTGTTAGAGGTTTTGGTCGATTTCTGAGAATGTTCTGCACGCTGTTTCCTCTAAAGCTGGAGTGATAAATATCATATCCCTGAAGAAGTAATTTTGTTTTTCTATCTTCGTAAACAATTATATAACAATTTAGTTCAAAATAAACGGGAGAAAATCGAATACTGGAGCATCAAAGTGGATAATTCATGTTTTCTTTCTTTTCAAAGAAGTCACTACGAGTTACTACTACCACAGTGCAGATTTTTGGCATTTTTGCCAGTAAGGTATTAAAGTATGTTGGTCAAAATGATTCTCAAGTGTCTTGGAAATTTTTTGATAACTCTTTTTTATTCTTAGGCACTTTATTTCGAAATTAACGTCCAATTTGATCAGAGGCAACTTCCATAGGTAAAAAAATATGCAGACTGAAGAGTCAAGTTATAGTTTGCAATATTTTATGATCTTCTTTTGATTTGAAATAATTTCTATTCAGTTTATGGGTCTGTTCTAGATCATTATTCTAGTGAAAAAGCTAAAATTGTATCCAATAATGCGACAACTAGAGGGGATTACATGCCTTTGCAGTACTAAATATTTCTTTTTTGAATTTTGCTTTTCATTTTGAAAAGATCTTCAGTAATCTCGCCTCCATATCATCTCCATATCATAACATTTTTAGAAAAGAGTATTTTTCTCTTCAATTGAGTTCACATATGCAAACTTAAACTGTCAAGCTCAAGGTGAGTGGCTTTAAATTGAGTGCTCTTAAATAGAATGGCCTTAAATGCCAAAGTACTTCCAGCAAAAAGGTTCATGTTTCTATGTAGAGCAATGTTCACAATTTATGCAAGATAAATATTAAATATTGCTTCAGAAATCTTCTTGAAATGTGTCCAAGGATTTAAATGATATAGTGTGAGCTTATTTACTTTTTTAAGCACAGAGATTTTGCGAACATGGTGAAAAATTCCGGGGTGGTACCAAACTTTTGGCTGATACTGAATGAGTGTCGCTATAAAAATTTTGTCCATTGATACAATCTTGTTTGACACTGCAATTGTTTTTAACATGTTCATGATAACAAATTTTTTTTGAGATGTAGGATATTTACAAATGCTTCCCTTGGTATAAGCAATGCCGTAGTCCAATGGAACGTTTACATGGATCATTTTATTAAAGAATGTAGTTATTATTAAGCGAGAGTCTGTACCTGCACAGAATGACTTTCACCGAGATGTCAGAGATGACGAATCGACTTTTTCCGTGAGCAATTTTACTCAATAGATTTTACTTCAAGAGGCATAATTTTCTATTCGTGAGAAGGTTCTCTCCAGTGAACTTATCCACTTTCGTGCTTCGACGCTTCCGAATAGATCAATATTTTTTTGTCACTGTTTTTGCATGACCTGCCCTTACTGCTGCTGCTGCTGCTGATGATGATGATGATGGTGATGATGATAATGATGATGATGGTTATGATTACATTACTGAATTGACTTAGCCGTATTTCTTGTCTTATGTCCGTCATGAGCTCAGCATGACACTAATTGACCTGTTTTGGCTGGGGTCATGTAGAGTTGACGTCTTAATGCATCACTAAAGAGAGGAATGATTTTGCAGCATTCCACTTCATTACGACTTTTGAAGAGAAAGTAACTGGTCCAATGCCATTTCTAATTATCCATTAATTTTGCATTGTTGGTCAAAAAGAGACTGGCTATTGAGTTTAAATTTGTGACGTTAGCGAGGACTACAACATCCGCGTATCAGGATCTACGGGAAGTGGACAGTAGAAGTACTGTTGTAGTGGTCATGACAGTAGTTGTGGTCATGACAGTAGTTGTGGTCATGACAGTAGTTGTGGTCATGACAGTAGTTGTGGTCATGACAGTAGTTGTGGTCATGACAGTAGTTGTGGTCATGACAGTAGTTGTGGTCATGACAGTACTTGTGGTCATGACAGTAGTTGTGGTCATG
>VCRD01000182.1:168156-201814 GCA_006783055.1 Trinorchestia longiramus
AGTAGTTGTGGTCATGACAGTAGTTGTGGTCATGACAGTAGTTGTGGTCATGACAGTAGTTGTGGTCATGACAGTAGTTAGAACTCAAGATCTATTATGATGGAATGTTTCATCAATTTAAAGCACATTCGAGTACAAATATAAATTTTACCACCAATCAATACTCAAAATACGGATTGGGAAGAATAATACCAATAAATATTAAAATTTATGTACTTTCTCCTGTATAATTTTAACTAGGGAGTTCCTTTGAGATTCATTTTTGAAATATTGTTTTTGGATGGAAAATATAATACGCCTACTAATATAATAAAGGGATCAAATAACTTTAGTGACTCAGAAGTAAGTCTCAATGGGAAATTGATGATGAAATAGTCTTAATAAAATATAATGTTCAAGCAATCTTTCCATCATTTGATGTGTTCGTAGTGAATAATTTTTTTCAGTTATTAGTGATACTCATTGTAAACGTATACATATATAGTTTGCATTTTCAACGAAATCAATTGCATACTTTTAGAAAATGGTTTTAAAACATGCCAAGCAAGTGATTACTTATCCAGCATTTGATGGCAAGACACGTACAGCACTTGATGGCAAGACACGTACAGCACTTGATGGCAAGACACGTACAGCACTTGATGGCAAGACACGTACAGCACTTGATGGCAAGACACGTACAGCACTTGATGGCAAGACACATTCAATTGCATGATTTCTGAGGATCAACTCGAACGTTTTCAGTATGAAGGTTGAGGCTGATGAGGGATGCTCAGATGAGTAAACCTTCAGTGCATTTCGATACTAGTAGCATTCTTATGACTTGCTGTATCGAATTTATTTTCACATATTTATAAATTATTACTAATGCATGCCGCTTGCTGAACAAGTTCTCAGACATTCAACAAGCGGTGTACCTCAAACTTTTCTCACATTCTGTTTAACTTTTGAAGCTTGGATTTTGCCTCCAGGCCGCTCGGCCCGCATTTACTAGCAGAATATCCAGATTCGTACTGGAGCGCCATGCAGATGTGAAACGTAGATTACTTTACCGCCTACCCTATTTTAAGATAAGTAGTTGTGCACCAGAAGTATTTTTAGCAATTATTCACTGTAACACTTCTTTGAGCAATATTTTGTAGGCTGCTGAAGTTTATACACTTGGAAAGCGTATGAGCCTCTTGCAATTGAGTGACACTAATTAAGTACATACGTATGCAAAGTATCAGGTTGTCGTGCAAGAAATGTCGTGTTTGAACGGCAAACAATAAATTCTTTCAGAGGAGTGAAAAGTCTATTTTATCTTAGCAAACTATGATCCATGTTCACTAACGACCTTTCCTAACTTTTTTCAAAACTATACATCTCATCTGTAAGACAATTTTCATATTTTTCTGTGATTAACCGTCCGAGTGCTTTAGTTACCTCTTTTGTATTAATGTATATTTTACCGCACATAAAAAGCTCAGAGTGCTTAAATAAGTAACAATAATAATTAGGAGAGATATCAGGACAATAGAGTTGCAGAATCTCGTTCAAGTTTTGCAACTTTTTGACCGTAGCTTGAGAAGTGTGAGGACGTGCCTTGTCGTGCAGCAAAATTGACCATCTCTATTCGCCAGTGAGGGTTGCTTCTTTTTAAAATTTTCATGCACATAATCAATTTCCTAGCCATAAGATGTTGCTGTTACCGTTTTACTGCTACGAAACAGAGTAATGAAATTGAAAGGCTGAAATAACAAACTAAAAATACATTTCATGTATGTAGTGTATGTTATGCAATTTTTGAGGGAGCTTATTTTGAACTAAGTTAGATTTTTTAAGCGGGAGGCGCACAGTTTCTTTGACTAAATTATTAGGCTAAAATTTATTTGTGACCACTCTATAGTTATTTTAATTATTTCATGAACTGTATATAGAGTTAATATTTTGCAAGCTATTTCTCTCGAAGTCGCGTGAGATCCTGCCAGCTATGGTTCTATATGAATTTCAATGATCACACAATTCAGTAACTGAGATGCAAATGCAAATGCTCTCAGAAGACGTACGGTTTATACTTTCAGAAAGGATTTTCTGAAGCTTATCTCTCATAATTTACTCAGAAATCTCTCGGTTGAAACATTCTTACTTCATTCACAGAGATAAATTAAAATCTCTAACTGAAATGAATCTGTCTCTCTGCAATATCATTAAATGAGGTCTACTGGCCGGCAAAATATGCGACTTTAATATAACGCTTAATGAAATTTGGCATTCGACTTTATCCGAGAAATTAAATGACGTTGCCCGTTTGTTCCTTGGCCTGTTTTGAGCTGCTAGAGGCGAGGGTTTACTTTGCTCCGCAGTTGGCAAAGAATTTTGCGGCGATGGCCAAGTCCAATGTGATCTTTTTTTTTATATTGCACAAGTATTGCAGTCGTGGTCTCAACTTTACATGGAGAAATTTTGGGCGAATTCGCTGGCGGACTCTTTTACACTTCGTAAAGTATTCAAGGCTGATCACATGTCAAGCCGAAGCATATTCTCCTGAATAGAAGATACCTTCAATTTTTTCGTCTGAATATCGCACCTATTATCACTCCAAATCTCATTTAACTTGAATAGCGTTTGCAGAAAGATAGCTGTGGGCTTCAGATTATTTTCAAATTTATTTTTTCACTTTTCAACCAGCAATTGTAGTTTTATTTCTACCTATTTCCATTTTGATCAACATATATTGTTGGTAATAGTAAGTTAGGAACAATTTTGTTGTGCTCTAAGAGATTATTCACTCAGTTCTTTTATCCGCCTGATTAATTTTATTAGTATAAATTTCCAGAAAATCAAATGCAACTTAACTTGGCTCCAAATATCACAACTGCATGGTGATTTACTAGGTGATATTGTACTTATAAATAGTGAGCGCAAGATGTAGATGTTTAAGAAAGTCAAAGTGGATTAGGCTTCAAAATATCGTTTTTCACTTTTGTTATTCATGTTTTTGCTCTCTTCAGGGTGGGAAAGATTCCAGAGCTCTTTTCAAGGTGTGCCATTAGTGTTGGTAACATAGAAGTTAACTTAACGGATCAGAGCGATGTGGCAATCTGCAGGGAAATCTTTACATACGTAAAACAGATTCAGTTGCACTGTAGTATGCCTAGTTTTTGGTTGGACTGACTTGGATTTAAATTCCTCGGATTTATGTAAAGGAGCTGATGTGTAATCATAGTGAATTCTCCCTCGTAAACAACGTTTTTCTTCCCATCTTCCTTTATTTTTCAGTCTGTTCATTGAGGTCTTTGTTTGTCTGAGAGCCTCGTTTGAAAGAGGACGCTCCTGACCCTCATTATTATAATGATAGTCCTTATGTTATTCAAGCATAACCTTTCCGCTTTCCTCAGCATTTGCTCGCTCAAACGCTTGATATTTCCTTTTCATTTCTCATGGTTGATCCGCCCAAGCAAATTTTTCCTTAAAGCTTTGATTCGACACCCTTTCGACACAGCAGCGTATGAACGCTACGGGGAGAACTTTTCTGTGAACTCGGTGTACTCTTGCCCACCCTTCAGCAAGACTTGCCTCGAGACTCCACTTGGGTTTTTTGCAACCACAGAACGTGATTTTGTACAGCAAAAGCCTTTCTAGTAATACGTTTGTTTGACAAGGGAAGTGCGGTAACAGGAACCGTGTTTCAGTGTATTTAGAGGCCCTAAAGCTCGTCGCAGAATACGTAGCATTCCTGAGCACTGCATGAAGAATGCCAGCAGGGTTTGACCTCGTCAGTTGACCTTGTGGACTCTGTGATAAGTTTTAAATTGAGTCGTAAAAATGAGGGCACAGCTTGAATTGATCTGGTTGCACAGGTTCTCAGTTTATTCTCAAATTGAATACTTTGAAAAATATGCTCAATGTTTTGAAGTTTCAAATGAATCAAAAAATCAGGAAACTCTGATACTACTTCCATCAGTCTGAAATCAGACAATAATTTCATTGTAATTAATTTTGATAGAACGTTCAATAGTTGCAAGGCTTTATTTGCGAGGAACTGACAACCACTGAAAGTACTGAAATAATTGCTTCATAAACATTGCTAACTTCACACATTGCTTCATGTGCCTCAAACAGTAAACAACTAAAGCTTAATTTGGTATAAAAAATTTAAATCGTAACAATCAAAACAATGATCGCCAAAATTTTATAACATGCTTAGGGATTATACCTATCTGACAGTTTTTAATATGTATTTAAAATTTCAAGAACAACTTTTACAAGTACAATTTTTTACGTCTTTATTTTTGTATACTCATTTTTATTCCTAAAAATATGGCTTAATTTTTTGTCAAATGAAATTGCTGATTTTGTCTTTTTGGACAAATTTTAATGCAACTTTTCCAAAGTTTGTCTTTTTCTCTGATATATTTATTGACTAAATATCCTTGCTTAAGATTAAGAATAATTTGTTGCCTTCCTAGTTGGAATTTTTCTTTTTCAAATGACTGATCTTAGTGAGGTCGTAGAAAAAAAAAGAAAGAAACTTTATTCTAATCAGATGTACATGTGATATGCAATGATTTTTTAAATTATTAATGCTAACATCTAAAGACTAGTGATCATGTTTCCCGTGACTCTTTCTGCCTATTTTCAAACGTGAGTTAGAAGCTCGTAGGGATAGGTTGCAATGATCTGGATGATTGAACAAATACATAGTTTAGGTCCACCAATCCGTCAGTCTATCTGGTCCTTGCGTCACACGCAGAGAAAATTCCGGGGCTTCATGGGAATTCAAACCCTCAAAAAAAGGGATCTGGCAGCACAAGCACAGATCGCTAATCATATACGAGTAGTTACAGTGGAAACTAGTAGACAGGCTTTTTCTTGTCCCACCACAGTCTACCCCAGCCATTCAATATCGCGTCACTGTGACTCAGAAGATGTCTAGAATTATGATCTCAATACCGGTGACATCATTGGTGAGCTTGCTGGTTATATCCATTCACAATCTTAGCAATTGATGCAACCCGAAGACCTATTCTTGCGAACGATTTATCCACTGGACCCTAACTACTTTCATATGCCCACAAGAGGCGGGTAATTTTCTTCGCAACGCTCACTGAGTGCGTCGTGTTTGCTGGAGTTGGAGTACAATCTGAAGCGCTCACAAACCAAAGACCTGATCGATCAAACGGAGCTCGTAATCTCGACATGTTCAGAACCAGAGCTTCAGGGACGGTGATGTCTTACGTGAAGGGTGGACTTTTGCCGTCGTCAGAAGCAGGATTTTAATGTTATTCAGGTTCTGTTTGCAGTGTTTGATTTCGATGTTGTCGAAAAAATTCTGATTAGACGTATTTATTACTTAGTCGTGAAAGAAGCAATACTTTTTGAACATAAGTTTTATTTTATTCAACAGTCTTTGAAACCAGCCCCGATGAAGTACAAAATTCCATTCATCAGTGAAAATCAATGTATGATTCAAGACGTACATGTGGTAGATATTCTCATTTTTTGCTCGCGAAGAACGGTAACCTATAAATTGCGCTTCAAAGATGTAAACATTACCAAGTGCAGCACATTTCGTTTGTTTCATGGTTACATACTTTTATAAGATCTCCGGACTTGCTGGACACGTCTATTATTTTTATGAGTAAAATATTGCAACTAACAATGAATGCAATTCTTTTCGTTCATTGAGTGTGATTGATTTGACACACAGTATTATGTGGGACTGTTGATGTGAGACTGTTGATATGAGACTGTTGATGTGAGACTGTTGATATGAGACTGTTCATTTCACTATTGCATTTATACAATCTTACTTCAAAGCCCTTAAGATTTAAATTCAACGCTACATCTCTACATACAACTGAGACCGTCACCAGCGACGTATTGCTAGTACCAGCAACCTGGATTATCAAACGAAAGAATTCTTTCGAAAAATTCAGGCGGGAAAAATGTCAAACTATTCGCTTCCAATCAGGTTTATTTTGCCTCCTGCCCCAACTCAAGTATTGCTCCTGAATAACAGGAATTTATAACACTGCATATGCGCTGCAAAATATGAGCAGGTTTTTCATTCAGTTTCAACCCTGCCAATCTTTCGTCTGTTTTTATGGGTTTCCAATTCTTCCATAACGATGCACCAGCGCTCAGCATTCCAGGCGCATTTCAAGATCGATGTTCCGAGTTGACATTTGTGGCTTCCTCAAGCGATGCTTGTGTCCCTGTCGTCCCTAGCATCCATCCATGCATGGCAACAAGGCTCTTGTTTTTCACCAGGACGTTCTCTTCGTGAATGATGTGCTGACATTGATTATAATGCTATGTGCACAAAGTTCACAGAAAATGACGGTGCTTTTCGCTTAGGGTTAGGTTGATGCGTTCACTGCGACTAATTTTGGTCGGTAAAAATGGGATGAAATTATATCACACGTTGATCTTAAGAACAAGCACAATTATAACGGTTTTCACATTCAAATGGAAATAATGTAATCTTACTTGGATTTTCCCACCAAGATTGCCTTAGAATCTATTACTCGGAAACTTGTATTCTCATGTAGTCGCGCAAGACGGGTCTTTTACTGAAGACTTAATTTACCAGCATCGCGCGTCTTGAATTACAAGCAAGTGATTCCAAACTGGTCTAACTTTAATGAACCAACTCTTCGTATTGATTTCGCTGTGCATCACAGGAGTTAGTCAGTAATTACCACGAATGCAGTTCAGCGTATTTTTTATATCGAGAGACAAAGTAAGCTCGAACGCGTCCTTTCATGTAATATTAACTTGCTACACCGTAGGAATAAGCCGTGAATGTTCACATAACATATTTAAACTGCGTGAAAGATGAACAGCTTTCTTCTCTCTATAGCTGGAGGTCTAATTTATAATGAGTTATTTCCTGCAGAAGTGTACATAAAATTCGAATGGTTTACAATTTTACTTGCATGTTTCTAGTAACACCACATGCGTACAGAATGCATACATCACGTCTCAGACGTTTGTCGATTTATGCATATCTCTTTTTGCCTTCTGTTTGATGCTCGTTATTAATGCATTGCTCTTTTTTATGGTAAAATACTTTACTTCTATTTTGTTCGAATTTCATATAAGATTTTAGCACCTGTTGCATTTTTAACCTTGACATGGGGTCGTTGCTCTTCAATGATGATATTTTGTGTTAGGATTGTGATATTGTAAAGAATCTTACAATATTAAAGCTCCTCAAATGCAATAGATAGAAACACTGCTTCACAGTGACTGAAAAGTGAGAGTCCTGTAGTAAAAGTATAATCAAATTAGGATAACCTGATGAACCCTCTTACGCAATCTTTCTATTTTAGGTATTGTACCCAGAATTGTTACGATAAATAATGAACTTTGTCATAAAATTTTCTCAAGTATCGTTCTTTTATTTGTAAATGTTTAAAATTTCTGTTTCCTGAACAGAACATTGTGATGAAACTTTTTCATGCCCACAGAATGGACTGAACAAACGAACTTGTAAAATGAAGAGTGAAATTAATGAGCTTGATATTCGTTTGACTGTGAATCGAAATTCAGCAGGAAGGTATTAATGATTTACCACGAAATTTTTACTCACATCATAAAGTTGACAATTACAGCAAAGTTTATACACAGAAACTGATTCAAAGTTCCCCCTGCTCGGTTCTCATGTACATTGGTTCAGTGCGCCAACAACGAAGAGTGGGCGACGGGCGTCAGCAATTTTTGAAACAAGGTTTTTATTCGTGTGGCGTTGAACATCTCTGTCATATGCCCCGGAGTTTGCACATCAGAAGTGCTGCTAATAAGAAGAACTGTTGTAGTTCTAGGCTCTCAGTGTCACTTGGACATTTACAAAAGCAGCACTCGTGGGCTGCAAAAGAACATGAGCTTTCTGGACGCTGAGAGGTGATCAAACTTTCAGAGGAAGTGCTGCAACTTTTTTCTGATTAATGGAGACGGAAGACTAGTGGAGACAGAGGACTAGTGGAGACGGAGGACTAGTGGAGATGGAGGACTAGTGGAGATGGAGGACTAGTGGAGAAGGAGGACTAGTGGAGACGGAGGACTAGTGGAGACGGAGGACTAGTGGAGACGGAGGACTAGTGGAGACGGAGGACTAGTGGAGATGGAGGACTAGTGGAGACGGAGGACTAGTGGAGATGGAGGACTAGTGGAGACGGAGGACTAGTGGAGTTGGAGTTGTGGACTTGAGGGGCTGAATGCACTCTGCTTTGAAGTGAAGTTCTTTTTGCTTCTCTTTGATGCGCCGACGTAGCTAGTCGAGCAGGGTGGGGGACTTGGTGGGGGCGTTAGGAGGGGTTCATATCGTAATCAGTATTCTGCAGACGATAAAACTTGTTGACAAAATTTTATGTGGTGACATACGAGTTACTTGTCCAAAAATTTCGTTGAGCTCAGAAGGCATTAAGATCTTTGTCATGCAATATTGTGAACATGTGTTCTGTGCTCAGATGTACATTCATTTCTAAAAAATAATTAAGAAATGATATTAATGGAGTGAAATTTTGTATGCAATTATTATTATCTTCGAATTTTAAAACTGCCTGATTGTGATCCGTAAGTAGAATTATAAGCAAATTTTTAAATCGTTGTACACAATTGCTTATTAAGTAACTCAAACATGACCGGCAAAAACTAACTCTTTAATTGGAAATTCGTCAATGGTCTAGTTAACCCTTACTGCCTAGCGTACCGAATTCGATATACATACTCAATTCGGAACAAATTTGTCATTTTTTCATCTAATGTGGCCTAGGGGAGCTATAAAAAGGTTATGTATCATACCTGATACGACAGTTATTGATCACCTAAAACATAATTTTGGCAGTAAAGGATTAATTTCTGTAACTTGAAAGCCACGTACATTCCATGTCCTGAGAAAGTAAATGTAAGGACATGCTTCATGAGATGTAAAATGTGGAAATAACAAGACGGAAAAACCACTTTACTACCCCAACAAGTTGGTACCATTTGTTCAACTGACTTTCAGCTCATGCTTAGTTTAGTTCCAGTAAAGGAATCTTACAATATTCCGTTACTATTATACTATTCCATTCTTGCATGCCTCAGTGGGGGTAAGAGTGAGCAGCGTGGGCCAGAGTGTCGTGTACACACTACGCCATAACTCCAACTCTTCAATCCATCTTAATTTCATCAGCTTGTTTTAACAAAATGTTGAGTTTATTCAGAGCAATAACTCTCTATAACAAGATTCAATATTGTGCGGTATGGTGCTTCATCAAACTTAATGCGTATGCAAAACAGATACAATGAGTACCATTGCGTTCAGCATTGGACTGCGTGCTCGAGTTTCACTGCCCAAACCCAATAGCTTGCAATATGTACTCCGTTGGCGGCATATGCTGGGACTGTTCTGTCGCCACGCTATAACTTCCAATATCAGAAGTGGCTTGTTTCTCTCGGGCTCAGAATCTTCATCGACGATCCAATCGTGGTCTGCCATGTCATCATGCAAAATCAATGACCTGTGGGCCAAGTTCTTCTCAATGCACTGCAGGGAGTGCCTCCAAATTCGTGGAATTATTTGAAAGTAATCATAATGCATGCTGGCATGACCTTCTACATCTATGAATCCTCTAAGGTGCATTGCAGCGGATTTGCCCTCAACATATCTCGAAGGCTTAGTGCTCTTCGTAGGATATATAAGGTTTCTCTGGCCTATTCAGAGAAAGGCATATAGACAGTGCCTGGCTCTCGGTGTAGCTTGGGGTATTTGCGTTGCTCAATAGTATTCGTAGCTTCTTGCAGAAAACAAGCAGCATTTGTTGTAGGAGGCTTACGGAAGTTCAGTTTTGTAAATGGATATGCTCTATCTTTTTTCTTTCGTGGAGGAGACTAGCGTACTTGGCTAATATTTTCTTCTCGGGTATCGTGGGGGCTTTGTGCAGTAATCATGTCATCTTGTAGTGTGCCTTGGGGCTGACATGTCACTACACCAGATATATTCCTCTTACCGCAAGGTTTACGTTACACATCAAGAGATTTGCGTGTTACATGACGAGAATTGCGTCTTATATTAGGAGGTTATAGGTCTTGTCAAAAAAATGTCACGTCTGATCGAAGAGTGTTCATGTTAGGCCAAGTACTCGTGTTATACGAGGAACATATTGCCAATTTAAGGATTTTTCGAATGGTGCCAAGGACATATAGAATAGAATGAGGCTATAGGAACGAACCTTCGGGCCCATTCTTGGGTCGGATAATTACTTCGATCATTATTCGGTTGTTTACCCAAGTCCCATGCCGTATTTCTAGCTGCGTCAACCATGTTGGCAGCGGGATTCGAACCCGGGTCTTTCCGCTCGCAAGCAGATTCGCTCACCAGTCGACCAAGCTGGTGATACCAGTCGACCATGCTGGTGATTATATATTAAGGAGTTTGCGTGACACGTCAAAGAGTTGTATGACATATCA
The DNA here is from genome assembly GCA_006783055.1 of Trinorchestia longiramus. NCBI lineage: Eukaryota > Metazoa > Arthropoda > Malacostraca > Amphipoda > Talitridae > Trinorchestia > Trinorchestia longiramus. Next base: position 178,597 of record VCRD01000182.1, read on the forward strand.
AGGAATATGCATAACATCAAGTAGTTTGCATGACATACCAAAGGTATTAAGTTTCACATGAAGGAATCTTGAATTTACATGTTGTTCACAAGTATCATCATAATCATTGTTTAAGCACGAGAACTAACATGATCAATATCTCACAAGCAGAGAAACTGTACTGTGAGTATATGCAGTCTAGCAGTTACTGCAGCGAGGGTCACATTCTGTTGAGCGTTGAAGACAAGTTGCCAGCTGATATAATTTAAGTGGAATATGTGTGACGGCGACATCATCGGCCAAACCCTTGTCATTGATTTAGTCTCTATCGTTGACCTAGGTTCGTCAATGATTTAGCCTCTATCATTGACCTAGTCTTCGTCAATAAGGTGATACAAATAAATGTGATAAAATCATTTCCATAGTGATTGTGATTATTCGGAAAAGACAATCGTTTTGCATTGTTGTAAATGCATTTGATGTGAAAAAATGGTATATACCTTAGAAGACTTATTTTACCTCGTTACATACACCAGAACTAAATTGAACTCATTCATGTTGAATTTTTAAATGATTAACTGAGTGCGGATTTGACATTTATATGAATATAATAGAGCTATTAGTCGATGCAAAGACAAGCCATTGGGAACAGTCTTCACGAAAGATAGTAAATATAATTTTCAACAACTTCTTCTTTAAACGAACGAATTCTCAAACCGGTAGTCTTCAGACGCAATGTAAAAAAACACATCATTTTGCATTTCTAAAAAATCTCAGAAGAATTTCATTTTACACTACCCCTATATTTCCACTCCCACTTTAATTGGATTTTCAAGCTTTGAAGACCCTGCTTCCAAGCAATAACGCTGTTGCCTGCTGAAATTGTTCGACAGTTATCGCCTCCGTAGGAAAGAATCACATTTCCTTGGAGTCATTACTAGATATCTCCTGGAAATAAGTGTCCAGATTTCGTATTTCAAGTCATTGAAGCAGAACAGTAGATCCAGTATTTACACAAGACCGTACTTGTTACCCGCAAGCAGCGACGGTCGATATTCACAAGAGATGGAGTTTGCATGGTACTCGTCTTGTTCAAGCCCGTTATTTGCATCACAAACAGTGAGTGCTGTGAGCAGAGCTGGAGGAAGACTCTGCGTCATCTAGTCTAGACGCTTTAGCAGACGCTGTGTCTCCTGACACGGAAAATACGTCAGCTCCATGTTCATATCTACGTCAGCCCCATGTTGATATCCACGTCAGCTCCATGTTGATATCTACGTCAGCCCCATGTTGATATCTACGTCAGCCCCATGTTGATATGTCCGTCAGCCCTATGTTGATATCAACGTCAGCCCCATGTTGATATCTACGTCAGCTCCATGTTGATATCTACGTCAGTCCCATGTTGATATCAACGTCAGCCTAATGTTGATATCAACGTCAGCCCCATGTTGATATCTACGTTAGTCCCATGTTGATGTGTTCGTCAGTCCCATGTTGATATCAACGTCAGCCTGATGTTGGTATCGGACCCATGTTACGCCGAGCAGCATAAGCAATGCATTGCTTATGAGTGATATTTTTCAGTTTCTTCTAATTTATTAAATCATAGGTTTCATTAAGCTCTTGTTTAACAATAGGTGCTTAAGAGGGACAAATTTTGCCATTATGTTAAATATTTCCACTTACAGCAGATTTCCATACCAAATAGGAATTTTACGCTTGAAATGATAAAATTGTGAGGGTTTCCTTCAATGCAGGCATATTTTTATATTGGCACGGGGTGTCAAGTCTTTGTTAGTAAAGTAAACAATTACTTCCCCATTCCGACAGCATACGAAGGTTTGACTGTTTTCCAAATGTATTGTCAACCATGAATAAACACAGATATTTACACCATCGATAAGTTTGAGAGTCACCTCTTTCTGCAAATACCAGTAGAGTCCGTCCTATATAGGAGCACTTATCGGATAAACGAAAATCCATCGTTTCCTTGCTTTTCCTCTGTGGGCTTGGTATACTTTGTCTCTCACTGAAGCAGCGGAGTAAATAGTTTTCTGGACAGCCTTTCATGTCCATGAACACGAGTGTACCTTAAAATTCTGCAGTCAGTATCTACGTGGAATTTTAATTAGGTTTCCAAATTTTGTTTCAATGCAGACTTTTTCGGATGAATTGACGATTGTCTTTCACAATTTGTTACGCCTTTGAGTAGAAGTCTCCCGATTCAACTGCTCTCTGCTCGAATAGTTTGAACAATGGGAGCTTACTAAAGTTCAATTTGCCCTAAAAGTGACGATTCGCATTCAATGTTTTTATTAAAAATGACACAAGAAACAGAGTCTATTCAAGCTTTTAGCAACAACTAAGGAGTCATTGTAGTTTTATCCGTTAAACTTGCCGTATCAATAACTAGCTGTGTACTTCTACATCAGCACCTTTATTTTCGATAATATTCAAGCACCTTCGGATTCGAGCCTTTCCGATGTTTTGCAGTATTTTTTCCCTGATCTCATTGTAAGCCGTTCGGATTCTTCCTTCTCGCTGCGTTAGATCATAGTGCTCATTTGGCATACATCTAGCTTTTGATAAAGCATCATGGATGCAGTCACACGGTGTATGGTCGGGCGAGCGTGGAACGTCCTCAAGAGGATCCTTTCAACCAATCCATCGGCCTGAAACTTGATGTCCATAATATCCCTCATGAATTTAGCAAAGTGGAGAACGGTTTTGTTGTTTTGAAAAAGGACAATGGCATGGCCACTCATTGCCTGAAGGTGCAGCACAGCACACTTATGCAGATCTAAGTACTCCCATCATTTTCTTCTTATCTTTGGTCGGGTTACAGGATGCATCGCAGAAACCATTTGTTCCAATCATCCCATTGCTTACGCATGACACACCAAATTACTAACTTTGAAGAGGATTGTTGATGCTCCAAATTTCTGCTGAGCTCTCTAAATTCGACAGTTTTGTTGATATACCCGACCAGAGAGATGAAAAATAATCTCATCGCTGATTTATGATTTTATCCAGAGCTGAAGGTTGTTTTTGCAATGATGGAGGAATTCGTACCTTTTTACACAAGCGTCATTTTTTGCTTAGAAAGTGTGAATAACTTGAATTCACCACGCGTAGAGTATTCTCTCTCTTTGAAAGATCATATGTATAGATATTTTAGTGGTGATTGGTTCTAGATCGACTTCTAAAACGACTTTTTTTGTGTGAATGCTTGCTTCAGAAGTTCCGTGTTTTTACTAGCAGTTGGGTAGTAGCAAGCCTTAAACTGCGTGTTTTTCAAGAGCAAATCCTTATATAAGAACTTATCACAGCTAGCTCAAATTCTCCTACGGTTTAAAGTAGTGTGACTGTCATAGAGCTTCCCAAAGTCGCGTTGAGCGGTAATCAGGAACTGAAAAATTTCTTGCCGGCCAGCAATTTTGCGATGCTGCTCGAACGTCAATTAGCGAGCCATAGCTGAGTTTATACGATTTTCAAAGCGTACACGGCCAAGTGCTGATAACATCACGTCTGTTTAAATGATATCTAACACGAATTAGAAACGAAAGAGTGTAGAGTGACTTTTGGAGCACTTCGCCCATTGTGTGTTCCTTGGGTGCATAGAAGTACCCATGAACTTTCCTCGCAAAAAGAAAATCGCGTATTCGTCTGCAGTGACGTCGCTACCATAATCCATTAATTATACGACGCAGAGAATATCGATAGGAAATGAAGCTGTTTCCTTTGAGGATATTGGCTGATTACGATGAGCATGTATTAGACCGACAGCTCCACCAAATTGTTTGCTCTGGAGCAAAGTCCTTGGAGTGCACTAGGCAGACGGAAATTTAATTTCCTTGTGCCTTAGAAGTTTCACAGTGAAGCGGCTGATGCCTCGCCAATTCTAACGATCCAATATGCAGTCCTGCATTGGATAAGGCAAAGTAGTCATGAGAGATTTGCATAAAATGCACGGATTTCTATTTCACTAAGTACTAATTATATAAGAGGATATAACTTCTTGTCGATTATCATGTCGGGTCTACTGCTAACGCCTATTGAAAATGTGTAACTTTTACTCCGGATCAAGAGCTAACAATAATAGCATAAAAACGATGCTACATAGATAAAAAGAACATGCTGTGAATACATGAATGTATGTAAATGTAGCATTATGGGGTACCGGATTAATGCCTCATCGTATTTCAAAATCAATCAAGAAGTTTTTAGTCTCCGCTGGCTGGTTGAAGTTTCAAGGCTACGAATAAATCCATCAATGTCGATGAATTCAAAATGAGTTATGAAAGGGATCCTTGAAGTGGAAGTGCATTTCGTGGAAGTCATTCATAGTACTGCATACAACAAAACGAAGCGGGAGTGTAAAAAAGTGTAGACTTTTTTATATGGTGCCAAAAAAATGTACATTATGGGTACATCATGGAAATAGCTACTGAACGGACAACTTTAACTGCAGAAGAAGCTATTCAATTTTTTCACTCCCAACGTCTAGCTATTTTTGATTGCAAAAGAAGCGTCGAACATTGAAATTTAACATTGGCATTCATTATGAAAATTTAGCGGGCCCTAACCATAAGTCATTTGTCGGCCATTCGTACTTAACTGTCAATGACGTTTTCACACGAGTTTTAAATTAGAGCTGATCAACACCTTCTATTACAATTTTGCTCTTTAAATGAGGTCAATGAGTAATCAGTAATCATAACGCTTAATTTTTATTAAATTTTGATTTGAGGTGTAGGGTATATGTGAATGATGAAGTGAAACAATTCATTGATAGATTTTGATGGAGAATAATAAAATTGGGAGCTCTGAGTACAGCATGAAATTAATTTATTTCTTTATTTTATTTCTTAGAAATATGTTTTACATTCTACTGTTACCGCACTTCGAGAAATCATGTCATTTAGATTAGACTATCGGTGTAGACTCTACGTTGAAGTGTCTTTTCCATGCACCCAATATATTCGCGAGTGAAATTCATCGATATTGAATTAATTACGGTGGAATCAGCGTGGATCAGTCTTCCTGTATATGCGGAGTTCAATATACGGGTGAGCGTTGCGATGATTTGCATGGGAGAGAGTAAGGAGAGTTGTTCGAGAACATGTGGGTCTGTTATGCGTCTCCTTAACTTCGAACATCTTTCCACCTGCTGCTCCAGGACATCTTGGACATCTGGTTGACATGATGGGCTTTGCATACTCTTCACCTGACATGATGAGCTTTGCATATTCCTCGGCTGACATGATAAGCAATGCCCGTATTTTGGCTGACATGATGGGCCTTATACCTGCTTCGACGGACGTGATAGGCTTTGCGTATTCCACAGCGGGTCCACGAATGAGGACGAGGATTATGGAACATTTGGGTCTCTCCCATACGCCTAAATCAATTCCGAATTGCAGAACAGGTGATACGCTCAACTTGCAAATGAGGTGTTCGTTGGTCGTACGTGTGATTCCGCATAAATGTCAGTAAACAAGCGGTGCAGTGTTGTTCTTCAGAATGATTGTATTTTTGTGGGGAGAAAGGTTTTTGCAGATGGTTAATATTTGAAGCTTTCAAATTTTATCCGTCGATGTCTTATATTAACAGTACAAACGAAGAAATTTTTTTCTACTGTAGTTCTTGACATTGACTCTAGTATCCAGGGACAAACAATCAAGCTTAGAAGAAATCATCACTTCGTCCAAGAAATTAATGTTCTTTTATATGAGATCAGGTAGGAAATAGCTAGACAATATAAATTGCTTGTAATATCGGTGAATGAAGTACGTTACCAAAATAATGGTTGTTATACATTCTACAATATTTTCAGAATTCAAAAAAATTAATCAGGGTTCTAAAAATCAGTATAAATTATTACATACGGACATTATTTCATAAAAAAGTATTAAATACAGTGAATTGGGAGGGGAAAAATGCATAAAAGGAAAATGACGAAAATTAAAATGAAAGTTGAAAACTGTGCAGCTGAATCACATGCATTTATTAAAAACTTCATTTGAAACTAAATAAGGATCCTGAATGGCGCAGAACTGGAGTGGTGCAGTCATGCTTTACAACATGTATGATAACAATAATTTTTGCTTCCAAGCTAACATGACTGTTGATGAAGCAGCGTTCCCTGATTGGTGAGTTGGGAGGCAATAATAGCACTTGTAACATTTTATTCAAATTCTGACGTGCATAAGGTTTCTCTTGTGAACTTTGTCCCAGAAGAGCGGGTGGAAACTTGTCAAAATGTAATTTCTTACAACACTAATATGGAATTTCTCTCAGCGTCCCGAAATACGTTAATGCGTCAATTTGCAACAAAATTAACTCCTTTCAATGAAATATATTTTTTAGTTATAACTTATGTTACAGGCATTCAAGCAGGGAAGCAGACATGCACAGTATACACGCAGCGTCGAAAAATATTAAAAATTGTGGAGTTGTGCGAAATTTTCGGCTCTACAATCCATCAGTGGAAAGACGGTGTCAAGCTAGCATGCATTTATGTTGTAAAAACGCTTGACTTTGTAAGCGAGCGACTAGAGAAGTTTGTTCTGAATGGAAGGAGTCGAGTTTGTGTGCCGCCAAATATCTTTTTATAGGCTACAGATGAGCGTTAATTTTCATGCATTATTGAATGTAATATTGTGAATAGGATATTAAATTATTATGCGTTTATATGATGATACAATCTTGTATTTCATGTTTACGCAGTCCGATAGGTTCTTGAAGCTTGCTTCTCGGGCTGTACTTGATTTTGTTAAAACCCCTTACACGTTCCATAACTGGTATTTACACATTTACCCTTGTTCGTGCGTGAAATTTACACGCGTAGGTCCATATTTCAACGACACTCATTCACACAGGCTGAAACGACGAAGTTAAATGAAGTGGATGGGGTCAGGAGGAGGCCCACGAGAGGAAGTCGACTTTTAAGGTCTCCTCATGGAAAACGTGAAAGGGTCTTTCCTAGTCGGTGTGTCTCGTAAATTTAATCTTTTTTAACCTCACTCACGTCCATAGTCTTGTCTGCATTCGTAACTCTTTCTGTGCACATTGCTCACTATTTTTAAAGTATAAAATGGCGTAGAATGCTTTCAGGATGCCATAAAGCACAACAGAGCTAGGCCAGAAATTATTTAGCTTATCAATTGTATACCTAACAGCTTCTGGCTGCTCACATTTCACAAAATTTTGATAAGGAATGACCAGTTACGGCGAGGCAGCTGTGAGAACGGATTTCTTTTAATCGAGTGTAAGTTTTGAAAATTAGAATGACATCATGTACCAAATTAGTGAGCTGTATAATTTCTCACCGACAAATTAATTTCAGTAAGAAAAATACAGTTCTACGAAGGCTTCTAATTTAGAACGCCATCGCCTTAAAATACTTTCCTTGTTTCAAGGTTAGTGTTGAAACGTGTTTAATAAATCCTATCGTAAAGACAGTTCATATTTATTCATTCTATATAAAGAGTAAAATTAATTTTAGTGTTTGCTAATTCAGAACTGAAAACGCAAACAAAAGACACATTCTAAGGCTGATATGCTGCCCCTTCAGCGTAGCTGGACGATCGCAGAAACTAAAATGAAGTTTTCTTTGTGTACAGTGTCGTCTTACAATTTCAGCTTCACGATCAATAATTCTACGTAGCCAATAAACGAAATATATCGTTGCTTACAGTGTCCTAAAATATCAGCTTCACAATCAATAATTGAAAGTAGTCTTCAACCACACGTGTAATGGAAAGACCTTAAGATATTTTTGGCTGACTCATAAAAAACGTAAAATTAAAGAAAATTTCGTTGTTGTCGAGGTGTCGCGACCGCATTAATCGCGGTTTTCGTCGCTGTCGAGACTGCATTAATTCTATTTGGCAAACGTTCTTGATTGACCTGGGACTTGCAATAACTTGTAGAGAATGCATCAAACATTTATTGTTTACCGTCCACTCTCTAAACAATGAGTGGTGTGGTAATTATATTGGTGCTCTAGCAGGCTTGGACGTGCAATGTTTTTCTAAGTATTTATAGAATCAGTAGAGAAAAGATATGGTATTTCTTTTTCCTCTCAAATTTAGGAAACATGGTAAAAAATATAAATGCATGTGTTTAGTTTATTCAGGAATTCAAGTTTTATTGTATTCGTTCATTATTTAATACTAGTTCTACTAATACGTTGGAGTAAACTCAGTTAAAGTGTTCAAGACACGTTTCTTCAAAGTTAAGAACAGGAAAAGACAACATATAAGAAAAGCAGTAAAAAAAAGTTTACTGAGAACATCGTCGTTAAAGTATCACTGGAATGGAATGACAAAAGCACGAAGAGAAAATACGAGCACCTTTCCTATGAACACAAACTAATTGCGCAGGATTTTCTCTCAAACCATTACTATAGAATTTGCAGTCGGTCACTGAGAACGTTCTTCAAAAGATTGAAGTTTAGTGCATGATGCTTAGGTGGATGAATTGAAAGGTCCTCAAATGTCTGTTGTAGCTATCAAAGTTAGCTAGAACAGGATAATACAATAATGTATGATACTTCTATGATAAGATAAAATGTTCATCAATTTTTATGAGGTGCTTATATTCAGAGTAAGCTTAGGTAACTTTGCAGATGGCGAGGAAATTTTTAGGTTATTGTAAGTAGGAAGTCCACGTTGGGATATAAGTGAGCCGAAATTTTAGTATGCTCTTGATGCTCGACTTGTGTTTTCAATTTCGGTTAGCAGGATTTCAACACTTAAGTAATAGGAAACATAACAATAATTATTATTGTTTCCTGTTACTTGCGTCGCTTGGGCGGAGCAGTCGGTCGCTTTGGAGGAGAGTAATCTTGCTAAGGTGCTCGTAACAGATCAAGACGCAGCAGCACGGTCGAATGCAATTCACCCGAAACGATTTCTGTAATCTCTTCGATCGCTTCCCTATTCTTTGTCAACTGACAGGCATTCGATCAATGCTTGTTACATGCAATCTTGCGTGGTACTTAGTTCTTCCTCAACCGAGCTTAACAACTTGCTGGGATATTCTGCCGGGAATTTTTAAAATACGAGTGTAAATGTGCTCTTGTTAGCATATTGAGCTGTTTTAACTCTAGCAGTAAAGAGCTAACTAACTAGTAGCTACTGTTTACAAATTTTCCTAATACTTGAAGCTGCTTGGTCCGAAGTTTGAGGTTCAACCGTATATGTATTCATTAGTGATTAACTGAAGCTGAAAATCAACGAGTTAGTTTACAATAATGCTTCCTTTAACTCGAAAATTGCTTATAATTCTGTCCTCTATTCATTCGCTAGCACAGACTAAATCAAAACCTTATGTTCCGTAATGTATACGAAGGCTTTGTTCTTTTCACGTCGAGCACTGAGCTTTGTGTTGCTTTTATTTTTAAACGCGGAACAATTACTATTTGTCTCCCCATCAGACCTTGAGGGTTCTCTCTTCCTTTTTATTCGATATTGCCCCACGAAGAATAATCTGTTACAACTATATAAGCTTACTCGTACAATTAAACGAAATTTTCCTGATTGTTGAGATTGAGTGAATATTTGCTTTAGCAGCGCATTCGTCATGCAGTTGAACTTGATAGACCGTAAAATCTATAGCCTCACTAGTCTAGATAATGTTTGCATGTGCTAAGCTTTATAAGAGTAATATCTGTTGGCAATGAGCGGAAAAAGTATGTAGTACTTTGCGCAGACAATGAGCGTAGTAGTGAGTATGTGGTGATGCACGTGTGTCTCACCACATTACTATGTGATGTGAATCCATGTTGCACATACTGCTTTTATGACTGCAGCGCTCGAGATCTCACCGTCCTTTGTGTAGAAAAATATGTTGCTTTTCTCGTATAATACATTTCGAACATAAACGCCATTATCAAGTAATGTACTATTTTTTAATATAGATATTATGGGAAATTGTTAACTCCGTTAACGATTTCAAGTGATCCATGTGTGCACATATATCAGGAAAGAACTTGTATCATCATTACGATTTTATTTTGCTGAAGTGGATTATCTTTCAACGCACTTAGGCCTTCAAGAGAGAGAGAGAGAGAGAGCTGAAAGGGATTGTCCATCAACATACCTTGGAGACTGAGCCATAAAGAAATACAGGATTTTTTGACGCCACGCAAAGACGTTTGCTTAGGCTGCTTGTCCTATTCGTAGTACCAAGCGAAATTAAGTCCTCAACACTATTTTCTAGAGCATGTGACCTTAAAATGAGCTTCAATTCTTGCAGTAGGCGATTATAAGTATTGTCTCATAGTTATGCAATGTCATCTTTCCTTTCTCTACTTCTCTTTCTCTCTCGAGGAGGACGCTTGCGTTCCAAGCAACCTGCCTTGCGCATGTCTTCGATACTTCCTGTCTTCTTGATCCTTTAATTTTCATTTTGTTGAGAAGCTCCTTGTTACCGTTAAAATATCCGTCAGGTATACTCGTATACTGGTTTATATACTAAATATAAGAATTTTCAATTTACTACGAGGGCTTAGCAATTTTTAGAAGTGAGGGAAACTTCTGTTTCCTTCAAGAGCGTATGCTGACGGTAGGATTTTCCTTACGGAATTTCGCACTCGCTACAAAAATTTGCCACTTTTGTTTATTTTCTACACGGCGAATGTTTTTTACATCAAGTTACCTTGCCAAATGTTGGTGCAAATTTTAAGCCGAGTGAAAGTTCCTCATTATAATAAGCACTTGAACTAGAGTCTGGGAAGTGTACTTGAAGTACACATCCTTGCAGAGGGTGTCCCAAAAAAATGTGCACATTTTTATAAAGCTGTAGTTCGAATACTACTAGTGGACTTGAATGCAATGCTGATTAAGGATGTTAAAAATCCAAATACTACTAAACACACACGTGGAAAAATTCACGTGTTTTTCCTGAATTTTTTTTTGGTTTGATTTGCCAGTGGACGCGGGCTTTGTGGAGTTTCCGCATTGAAGGATGTGCCTTTGCTAATCACAATACAATACTTACATTACATACATGTATTACTCGTTCCAGTGAGAATTCAGTACTCAGCATAACATAAACAGTTTATTTTAGCATGCAGTATTTCGACTTTCGAGCATAAATACCAGAAAGTATATTTACCTTCATAATTCAGGGAAGAAATTTCATGGTATCTTATCTTGTCATTTAATAGACGCATATTCTCCTATCTGAATTCTTAAGAGCGTGACAGAGAGACGGACCAAACAAGCAAGCAAGCTAGCAAACAAGCCACAAACTGTGTATCATTATATAGTGGGATTCACGAATGCCAATTGTCTTAAAATATTGATGATTGTAATTACGCAGTTCAATTGCCGCAATAGCCTGTCTCACGGCAAAGACCAAAGAACCTGCCAATGACTAGAAAAACATTCTTAATTTCCTTACTGATGGGCTAAGCAACTGGAAGATTTGTAGGAAAGGGGAAGGTTCTTTCAGACCATTGACTCGGTTATTTTATCGGTGAAGGGGATGGAGGTAACTGACTCCCTTCAAGGTTCAGGAGCTCTTGAATTGTTTGGCGCAGAGTTGTTCGGTAAATACTTAGAAAAATTAAGGTAGCTCCTGTAAAATCCTTTAGGAAAATCAAAGAGGCTGCATCGATACATCGCAAAGTAGATATCGCTGCCACTGCTGTTGTCACTGCCGCAGCGGCAGCAGACGTGGATATGCACGCTTGAAATCTGCTCGTAAATATCTAAAGAAACTTTCAAAACTTCGGTTAAATGAGACAAAATTATTTTTTTCTAATACTCAAGTCATCTCAGTGAAAGATGGTAGCGTCTATAACCTTAAAACATCACCCCCACCGTGAAATTCGGGGAGGTAGCATCATAATGTGAAGCTCTGTCTCACTGTCTGCGTGAGAAAGTGGGTGATGATGCAGTGAAGATGCATGACGCTGTCTATGTCCACTTCATAAAGGAAACGGCGAATTCAGCAGTCTATACCACCTTTTAAGATTAATGTTTTTGGGGGGAAGAAACGTGTATTTAGAGAAGGATTTCGAGCATAGTACAAAGCATGCTCTGAAAGTTACTCTCGAATGGTTTCGACGTAACATTGTAAATCTTCTAGAATGGCCTAGTAAATCGCTGTGCTCAAGCCGCAAATAAAATTAATTGCGAACAGAAGCGAATACAATTCAGTGGAGAGGATCTAACAACATTCATGTATTGAAAATGATTTTTGCAGAAGAATGAACAAACGAATTCAAAGAATGTTGCAGCGCACTAGTAACAAATTACGCGAAATGGTTGGAAGTGGTGACAATATGTTCAATAATTTTATTTATAAATAGCATCACTTCAGGTCTCGGATCCTTTGGTGATAAGTATTAAAATTCACGCTTTTGAGTTTCTACTGCATAAATCTGTTGAAGTTTGATCGCACCCAAGGCTTTCAAGTATGTATAATAATAATGAACTCATCATGCGGCTAGGCCCGTCTTAATTTGTGTTTTATTTAATTTAATTATAACAAAGAAAGTATGTGCCACCATCAGCTTCAAACGGGCGCGAATCGTTTAACTTGGGCAGAATTTAGCCCTCCGGATAAATTCCATTCCATTTTTACTCAGTTTTTTATTCAAAGTCAATAGAAGCGTCGAGATCGACGTTGATCTTTTAGAGCTGCGATTGAAAAAGTTCTCCTTTGGAATTTCGTGAATGTCAAGCTACTGAACTCTGGATGAGCTCAAAAGATAATGCTTTCTAATTGTGTTTAAGTAATATGAATTGAAGGAAATTTTAGGAAGCCTTTCCCTGACAACATTTCCATCAGGTAAGGCACAAGACTTTGAAAATATTGTAGTGCTACTAAACTTAAATGAACGACTGCATTCTTTGTATTCATTTGTTCAATGTAATAATAATAATAGAGCACTCTAGCTTCTCTGCTATAGAGTATATGAGTTATTTTAAAAGAGAAATTGGCCATTTCAAGAGAATAGAATAGAATAGAATAGAATGAGGCCATAGGAACGAACCTTCTGGCCCATTTTTGGGTCGGATAATTACTTCGATAATTATTCGGTTGTTTACCCAAGTCCCATGCCGTATTTCTAGCCGCGTCAATCATGTCGGCAGCGGGATTCGAACCCGGGTCTTTCCGCTCGCAAGCAGATTCGCTCACCAGTCGACCAAGCTGGTGATAAAAAATGTGGAACGCTTCTCGATATTGCGTGTTCGAAGTTCAGAGCTCTGAGTTCTGCTCTGAGTTTTTCTGTTAAGTAGAATAACAAGACCTACTATCCCTTAATATTAGCATTTTACGGCTAATTTCATTAGGAAAGAGTACTAGTACTTTGCGTTCATACTCTGAGCCCACTGCCCTGTCACTTCACTCTGTCACTTCACTCTGTCACTTCACTCTGTCGCTTCACTTTTTCACTTCACTCTGTCACCTCACTCTGTCACTTCACTCTGTCACCACAGAAACGCTCTCTGTGTTTCGTTGACACACAATTCTTAAACTCACGAGTTAATTGCTTTAAACCGACGGTACTAATTCTGAAAGCACACATTTCAAATTGTCCCAGAGATCAGTAGGAAACGAAAGAGCGATATTTGTTTTCACTTGTAACCTGAGGACGATTTATGAATAGTGGCTTCATATATTTTGCATTTCTAAGGCCTTGGTTACTTTATTTATATAGGAAGTGGATGTCCCATATTGCTAATACTTGTGAACTATATAGTGATATTTATGATTCTATTCCGAGCAATATTTTCCTTGTTAAAAAATGAAAGTCAAACGAATATATATTATATTTTTTCAAATTATGTATTCTGTTTGAAGGCGTTTCTGGCAGTGAAATTCACTGTTAGTTTGTTAATAAAATGGAAAACGGGATCCACTGCGACCGCATATTGTTAAATGGACTGGATACGTTAAAAATACAGTTAGATCTCACACGGGTTTTGCACACCGAGTCACGACGACAGAACTAACGCTAACATCAAACAAACGTCTTGTTAGCGAGATCAGTTTTTGTTGTAGGTACAGTTACAATTCGTTTGCATGTTGGTCATGGTTCCTTTGTTCTTGTTGAGGGTAAATTTTCAACCTTAAGCAAGAGTTGAGTGATATCATAGGAAACTGTTGTCTTGCAGCTCCAAAATGTTCATCCACGTGCAGATGTCATCAGTACTGAAGCTACCAGCAACAGCAGGCTGGAAATTCTGTTTTTTCTTGCTAGTCTTAATCCTAGTCTTCAAACAATCATTACCAGTTGAATATCACACAGCAAATAAGTCATGATGTATGAAATTCAAGCCAGATCAAGAAATGCAATAACTGTAGACGCTGGTGAGAGTCAATAGAGTTTAAACCGTTAAAACTATTTGGAGACTTCCATGAAGGTTCTTGTCATTTTTAAGTCATTACCAATTATTCATGTTTGTTTCATGTTGCCTGCCACTTACAATAGAGAACAAAATGAGCGCTATTTATTTATTTATTTTTATTAATTTTTAAACTAAATTAACTGTGAAGCCAATGCCTCACAAAGACCAATATAAGGTTATAATTCTATAACCAATGTAAGCATTGGTTATAGAATAACTACTTAAACTCTGTTGAGAAATGAATCTCCAGACTCCAAAGAATTTGCGCTTCGTTTAAATGAAAATCATAGCACGGCTATCATACTCACAATTGCTGACGTGCTGTACACGCAGAATTAGCGTTTGAGGATCGGTTGGAACTTCATTTTTCAAGTTTCAAAATTTTACCGATGCACCGACTTCCTAATACACAAAGACGCCAGAAGTTCCATTGAATTTCGAACATTTAATGACATCACAAGTTCAATCATAATTTGACTTAACTGCAGCTCGAAGTATAAATTTATTTCAAACGACACTGCAGTGTTTTATCTCGAAACTTTAGAGCCAAGTCATTGCCACGAGGCCGTTCGTTTGTGAAATGAATGCCGGGGAAATTGCCTGAGTTTTGTTTTTATTGCAGTCCGAAGGTCTCAATTTAAGTGGGTGAGGCAGCAGTTAGGCTCTCAGCTTTTTGCTTCTTGACTTTGATGAGTTCAGACGCAGAGAACAAAGCCAGGGAACCAACACCAAGACCTGCCAAATTGTGGTCTAACAATTTCGTAATCCTCCCAGCTCTGTAGATGGAGATTAGAAGCTGTAAAGTTGTAATTTCTGTCGTAGAAAATGCTCTAAAGTAGCAACTTGTGACCTCTAATTTTAATCATTTTGAGTATTTGTTACTGTTTTAAGTTAATCAATTGTGGTCTAGCTGGTTGAAATGTTTGCTGAGTTTTCAAAGTTTTATTCCAAAGATAATTTGATACTATTCATGTGTATGAATGACAGTAACGATGAAAACAATTTATACCCGCTTTGAATGCATGCCTGGTAAATAGTTATTATTAAAAGAAAATTAAACAAATACACTGAAGGTCCTTCTGGACCAGAACTAAAAAAAAAATGTGCACATTTCTTTCCATTCAAATAGACTGCAAAGTTAGTTAAAGCATCATACGGAAGTGTTTCTTGCAATCAACTTGGTTAATTGAGTGGAATCTGAGGTGAAGTTTTCTGTGTAATATTTTAATAATCATTATCTAACTTTCACAGTAGCTGACAGCGTGCAGTATCCTGTAGATATCAAGCTATGCATACCTGTATGAGCATCCATACAGGATCATGGAACATTTAAATGTATCGTGATAGAAATAAATGAATTGCTCAGTGTGAATGAAATTAAACCGTATGAAGACTTCATTTCAAACATTTATATTGAGATTAAATTTATTCACTGATGCTGGCAATATTCATATGTTTTGGTGCAAAAGAAAATTAATTGTCTTTTGCAGGACTGAGTGCCTTTGAATGTTTTGCCCAAAATGACATCACTCATAAATGGTCGTTCGTAATGAGAAATAGTTTTGGAATGCAACATAAATTTACTTATGGTTACCTAAACATACGCTGCACTCTTTTCATCTGAAATTAATGAAAGAGATCAGAGATACACTCATACTCCGACGCTCATTTATAAGCTATTTAAGAACAACAAAACAGCGAAAAGGACTATTGAAATAGAAGATATTTAATGAGTGGCTGAACGCACGTTTGCTATTTTTCTGCTTGTCTCTGATCCATTAGATCTCATTATTTTTAGATGAAAGTGTACCGTGAGAGACAGCCGGGCGAAGACTGATTAGGTAACTGAATTATGGTAAAGTTTATTTACGAAACGTGTTCACTGAGCGAAATTTTTTCTCTTGACTGACCTCTGACCGAGGTCCCAGATCTAATCTTGGAGCTCCCCACGAAAAAATAAAGGTTTCCTTTAGAAACTTCTTTGCCAATACCAGTGGAGAAAAAGGCTGAAAATTTTGCAGTAATTTTCGTACGCAGGGAAGGTGTGGGGAAGGAAAGTCATAAAATTTGATGAGAAGGCAGTTCTGAATTTCCGCATGAGTGAGCTTTAAAGGCATAACCAATAATTTTCTACACGGGAAGTTAAATTTTCGTCAATGAGATAAGGTCTGAAAAATTAAATTATTTGGAGCCTTTATTTCGTATTCGATATTCCAGAATGCTCCAGAGGAATATATTTTATTTGTTTGGAATTATTGGGCAGCAATATCTTACTAACAAAAAAATATCATCTGCAGTCACTTTAGTTCTTATGCATTTACAAAAAATCCTATCTCTCTAACTCATGTACACTACTTATTTGTTAGTTCATACCATACTCATGTTTTACTTTTCATGATTAGCATCGTTGTATATGATGAAATACAAGCACGAATTGCTGTACATGATTAAGATGCGCACGCAGGGCTGATTATCGCTGTATGTTTAAGCACCAAGACCGTGTCACAGTAAGGATCATGCTAGTTCAATATAAAAAATGATTCAATTTAAAATGAAAGAGGCTTTGTAATGTAAATAACTGGTAACAGCTTCAGCAGGATAACACACACATGCAATGGGTCATCAATTTTGTCTGTAACAAAAGGGCTAAAAATTAATTTTTCCAAGCGATCAACTGGATGGAGGAAATAAGTCTTGTAGCACACTGAAAATGTCAGCATTTTGTTGAAAATGAGGAAATAGGAACTGCTGTAATTCGTGCGTGAATACAATAATTAAAACGATCAGTTAATAAATGTGAAATTATAGAGTCAGGGTCTACTGTCATTACATGCTTTCTTATTTTGGAGGAACCTAGCAGAAGGAAAGCTAGGGTCTAAAGGGACCCTAAACAGCTTGTTCTTAATGTATGCCTTTACTGTAGTCTATGCCTTTATTCACTGTCATACACTGGCTTTACTGTAGTCTATGCCTTTATTCACTGTCATACACTGGCTTTACTGTAGTCTATATCTTTATTCACTGTCATACACTGCCTTTACTGTAGTCTATGCACTTTCATTTGTTTTTTCTTCATAGTTTCTGTCGGTTTTCATGATTTTATTTGTGTAACTGTATTTTTTGCTCTGATTTCCTTACCAATACAAGTTCAATGATGTGTAGGCGCAACTTCTCCTCGCTGCATAAAAGTTCTATTGAAAACTACTAAGGAAGAATCGACTGATTTCAATAGTTGTTTAGTCTGGTTAATTTTAAATTGCTAAATGTATTCTGTGATATAAAACAAAGTAACAGAGGAAGAGTCTGAGTGAAAATTATGTAATTCACTCGTCGTCCATAGAACATCTCGAAATTCAATCCAAGCTAATTTTTTTTGCACGCTGTTACAGGCGAATTAAGTTCTGGGTTTACGAATATATAAAGTCATTCTACAAGTAATAACCGATTTTCAACGTGTCCAAAATTTAACGGTATTTTAAAATGTCTGATGGCGTGAAGTAGTATTAATATAATATATATATATATATATATATATATATATATATATATATATATATTTATATATATAGAACAAAAATTGTCTTGAAAAAACTTCATAGCCGAAGCCATTCGAAATATCCATTCAGCTTGTAGAGGAGAGTGCCTGATTGAAAGAATTTACAGCAGATGGCTTGTAAAATTTATAAGTTGACATCTCAGCCTTGAAGATGAAGACCAACAAGGACATTCAATTAAGTTTAATGATAAGCTCCTTGTGACTTCCTTTGAAAAAATTCTTACAGTATTAGTTAAAGAATTCTCCTAAAGAAGTCATGGATAATTATGGAAACTTCAAAGGCTGTTCATTTTTATTAAAATGAAAGATTTCATCCTGTTCCTTATTTAAAATTTGGACATGGGATGACCTGACACGTTGACGTGTGGTAATGTGTAATTGATTTTTCCAACATGGCTAGAAAACTAGTAGAACAATTCAAATAAGTCGGATTAATATCTCTGATCTTCATATTTATTTCTGACTACTTCCTGTACGACTTATGCCACTCGACTATACTTAAATCTTAGAAGCGAGTATGACCAAATACAGGGTGCAGCAACATAAATTAATTTTTTTGAAGCGCTTTGCTGTGAAGAATAAGAAGTTATTTTTCCGCACATTGTAGATGAAGTTGCTCATTCTGCTACTGAAGATCTAGTTTCTGAAAGTTTCGAAGAGTTAGTTAAATTTTTCCCGTGATAGATTATGTGAAATATTTAACATATTTTCTCCACATAGTTAAATAAGAAAATCACACCGATTAAAAACTTCACATTTGGCTTATTTAAAATTACATTCCATAAAAATATATTTTCATGAATTTTATCTGCAATGTATCCCAACTTTTTCTCCACCATTAACAAATTTAAGGGAATTGAAAGTGATGAGTTACGAAAATTTACCAAATAAAT
The DNA here is from genome assembly GCA_006783055.1 of Trinorchestia longiramus. Taxonomy (NCBI): domain Eukaryota; kingdom Metazoa; phylum Arthropoda; class Malacostraca; order Amphipoda; family Talitridae; genus Trinorchestia; species Trinorchestia longiramus. The sequence goes on from VCRD01000182.1 coordinate 197,400, forward strand.
GAAATTGTGAGAAAGTTCCTGACCATAGTTAATTCTCAACTAAATCAGTATAACTAAGTGAAGAAAGAGGGGAAAAATTGGTAAAATTAGAGATTGAGGCGAATTTTTACTGTTCGTCTCGGTACGTTTTACTGAATTTGTACTGTGCTCAGAACGGGAAATTGTGAAAGCAATCTTTGAAATTTTCTGCCTCGTGAATTTGTTCAGCCAAAAAGTACTTCTGATATTTTCATCATAATTTGAAAGAATTGTAAAATTAAAAATTATAAATAGCGTTGCAATACAGAATAAAGTCGCACATTTAACCAGTAGCATTCTCTGAGTGGTGAACTCTTATGGTGGGACAAGGAATAACTGGTAAAGAATCGGTTTTTGTGGATTGCTAGCCTTAAACAACAGTGAGGAAAACAAATCTATTCCTGAACCCACATTCCACCACTTTCCGAGAGTTTCCTAGGTTTCGTTCGCGTCGTTTTCGTGTATAGCTTGCCAGAACTAACAGCTGCGTCGAGTTCAAATGCCTGCATTCATGCATGACATGCAAATTCCTGTACGCAAGGACGCAAGTGCTGGTCGAACTGAATTACACTCAGTTAGCCTGTGTAGACATCTTCAGAAGTGTTCTCACGAGGGAAAATGTTTGAAGATTCCATCTAGTTGTGCATTGTGATTAGCGTTAATATCAATGCCTTACTTGTTAGATCTCTCGCTGTGTATAAATGTACTCGTATGTATATACCGTAGCTTCTGTCGATGGCAGACTTTCTATTATGTCTCTTATTCGTTTGAACATACATTGTGTCAAAGTCACTCACAGCCTATTTGGTGCAATTGATTCGTTTCTATTGAATTACTTAGTGAATAAAACTTTATAGCAAATATCTAAGTAAATTTTTCTTTTTTTTCAGATGCTGTTCGAACATATGGAAGATCGGTTTAACTCCAAGACGTTTATCTTCTTTGAACACCCACCAGCTTCCTCATAATGACGGATAAGACTGATGATAAAACAGATACCTTGCAACCAAATTATTTCGGAAAAGAACATTTTTCAAACTACCGGGTTAAACAAAATTAACATAGAGTTTGACTCATCCAGGAAGTGTCCAAAAGGCAAAGCAGCGAAGCCTTACTCTGATGCTGAGAAGTAAGGCGCGCAGGCTCGCTTAGTATGGGCGAGAGAAGCCTGCTCAAGCGCCTACTTCATGTCGTAACCTTCCTTACTCTCGCCATCACCTTCACTATTTCTCAACTTTCCAATACCGAGTCGTTAGTCTCCTCGAAGTCTCCTCGATTTGAGTCTAGTAATTCGTACTTTCAGCCTCATGGAGTCGGCACTTATTCAGATACAGATCAACATTTTGCGGACGGTTTCTTGAAACACAACCCAGATCGCATTGCGAGAGACTTGTCGAATCTTTCGTTGAGAGATTCTGTGCCTACAAAAACTTTGGAACACTATTCATCTAAAACTCGTCGTTTGTTCCCGTATCCTAAAACCATATCGGATGTTTATAGACCTATTTCAACCCACCCTCTACATGCCAATGCTTTTCATGGGCTTTATGGAACTTTATTCCAGCTAGACAAATCGCTACCTACGTTAAATAATTTTCACTCTTCCACTGAGCATTGGGATAAGGCCAAGTTATCACATAAAAATTTCCACGATTCTCATTTGCATCAACGTAAGATTCATCTACCAGCGAATAATTCCCAAGAGTCTGGCACGTATCGGGACACCGAGTCTTCCTTGAACATCCGTAAAGGAGTACTTCGATCTGTTACTACCAAGCCTTCGGGGATCGACCCACAGCCAAGTCACTTAATGTCTTCAGAGCATGAGACGTTTCACTCTTCTGGAGAAGGCAGTAACCTATCACCATCTTTACAAGGCGTTCTGTCCCGAGTGAAACACCACCACCTCGAGGGCAGCCAGAACAACTCGCATCAACCAAGCTACACCATCGAGTTACTTCCTCCTCCTGCTCTGGCGTCACCCTTCGCGCAGGTTCGTGTTAATAGACGATGTTTACTGGAGAAGGGCTTCGAGGTCAACGCTCAATATGGTCAACGAGTAAATACTAGTTTGTGTTAGTCTAAATTTGGGTGCGAAGAGCGATGCTGGTATTCGTTATGAAAACGCTTATGATTTAATTTCAAAGTTTGCAAAACAACTAGAAGTACATCTTATGAGAAATTTTTGTAGGTTTAGAATTGTGCGTGAAAATCTAGATAGATAATTTTCCTCAGAATATAAATTATTGATTGTTCTACGAATTACTATCCAGAACGATTATCTGTGTGTTGTATGCGACCAATTGGTGGAAGATCGCTCAGGAGAAAAATTTTGCTTGATCTACACTCCTTGCTCAAATATAGCAATATTGTCAGCGTGACTGCAGATTACAAAGACTTAAGAGTTATCGATGGAGTGCAAGGACGTTAGTTCCAAATAACTTAGTGATGTTTTTGAGATCCCAAGTTGATCTTTGAAGTCCACTTTAAATGCCTCTCTGCTGAAAGAGTTGCTAGAGATGATAGTATGTATCCGTACAGTATTTGCTGAAAGACCAATCGACTCTTCAGATTCAGTTAAACTCTTTTGAACCTGTTAAACGACTTGTTTATTTTAGGCTGGAAAGTAAAAGGGTGTATCCTAATCAATAAGTTAATCAGATGACTATGTGAGTGGGAGGACTTAAAAACCTGTCTTCTGTAGTAGAACTCTCGTACTAAAAAATTACTATCCTAGGGACATACCCATATACATATATGTAGAGTATGTAGGAGAAAAGTCAGATACATAGATACTATGCAGTGTTAATTTACATTGTTATTTACTACTTTGAACATAGCTGCAAAGGTTTACATTGTCGCTGATTCAGCAGAACAAGTCATCAGAATTAACTCTAGGTTTAGAAAATTCGGCATGACTGTTTTTCCTCTTTTCTTTCTCGTCTCCGAGACTCATCTGATGTGTCATGTTTTCCACCAGCGCTGCAAGGTAACCAGTTCTGTTCGCTCTCTGCATTTCTTCCTAGCTACATACATTATCCGTCTCTGTAGAAGGTTTTGACCTATCAGTGTAATATAACCATCGTGCCTCACCCAAATGATCCGTAATTGCGTTTCTGAGCAGCCACTCGTCTCACAGCAGAACGCCTAGCCTTTCATCATGTTATGCCTTCAGAGGCAAATTTGTCGGTTGTCCTCAATTGTCATCCATGAGTCAAGTCCACGTTGTAAACAGCGCAGGAAGTAAAATTCAAGGTTGTATCTTTTGCTACATAGAAAATTAAAAACTTCGCGTACAAGTTCAGTAGGAATTCTAAATCGGATTTGCTTTTTTGTTACGACAAAAATCTCCTCGAACAGTTTTTGACATCCTTCGCCATAATTTAATTTTGCTAGAGCCTGAAAAAATGCGTAGTTGGCGTAATTCGCGTATTCTATGCCCTCTGAAAATTTTCGTATTCACGTATGTGTAGCATTGCTGCTACTCATGATATTTCTGTACTCATCTGAGAAATTTTCGGAACGTAGAGGTCCCCAAGCTCCTAAGTTTCTCTTAGATCATAAAAATGTTCAAGATTAAATTTATTTCAGCTTGAAAGCAATACAGATTACTTGAAAAAAATTTTAGGATATCGTTAAATTGAATAAACGTGCCTTCATCTGTCTTTGCTGAAGTTATTCGACTGTTGTTCTTTCCTTTCCTTTAAACAGTCAAGAAATTAAGTTAGTACTTTTTACTTAGATTGTGAGAAATGTTATCCGGAAACTCCGCAGCAATGTATTAATGAAGAGAAAAATGAAAAAAAATTAAAATACCGTTTAACCGGCCGTGTATCACCTAGGCTCGTTATCATCAATAAATCTACACCTATGAATCAGAACGCGTACTGCCTAGGCTCTTTGTCATCAATAAATCTGTACAGTTTGATCTGGACGCGTACTGCCTAGGCTCTTTGTCATCCATAAATCTACACATATGAATCTGAACGCGTACTGCCTAGGCTCTTTGTCATCAATAAATCTGTACAGTTTGATCTGGACGCGTACTGCCTAGGCTCTTTGTCATCCATAAATCTACACATATGAATCTGAAGGCGTACTGCCTAGGCTCGTTGTCATCCATAAATCTGCACAGTTTGATCTGGACGCGTACTGCCTAGGCTCTTTGTCATCCATAAATCTACACATATGAATCTGAAGGCGTACTGCCTAGGCTCGTTGTCATCAATAAATCTGCACAGTTTGATCTGGACGCGTACAATTTAGGCTCTTTGTCATCCATAAATCTACACATATGAATCTGAAGGCGTACTGCCTGGGCTCGTTGTCATCCATAAATCTGCACAGTTTGATCTGGACGCGTACAATTTAGGCTCGTTATCATCAGCACAGTTTCA
>VCRD01000182.1:203143-235291 GCA_006783055.1 Trinorchestia longiramus
AAGTTACTATACCGTTTTTCTGGGATGTTAAAATACAGTTTTGCTATCTTTCATGGTATTTGTACTTGGAGCGAACATTGTTCTCCCAAAACGAATCTTGACACGCTAATTAATGTTCTGAAAGCCTCTGTTTCGTACGTGAATGTGTGATCTCTATGATTTAATTAGTCTTTGTATTATCTCAATGCGTGAGACATCAAACGCAAAACAGTAAATCCTGACTCGAATTTGGTACCAGTGCCCGTGTGATGTATTTGCTACGCATATAAGCCTCACGCTTCTTTTAAACATTAATATATAAGTGACGGTGCGAAAAATTGTAAACAATAGCAAGCATCGTTCAAATTCATTATGTATTAAAATTTCCATACATGAAGAACTTGCACAATTACGATGGTTGTTTAATTAGAAAAAATAACAAACATCCTTTCCCTGGTGCAAAATCCAACAATGATGTTATGATTGTGTGCCTTTACTTGTCGCAGGTGACTGTGGAGGTGCAGCTGCTGCCGTGGTTTTTGAGGGAAGACGAGTCCGGCCACGGCAGCTGCATAGACCGAGCAGTCGCTGAGACTGAATCTCGTGCTGCTCTTAAAGCTCACCCACCGCCCGCTGGTGTTAGCATCACCGTGCATCTGCCTCCTGCAGGTACGTTGGCCGTGACGCCTCTCATGTTCAGTGCTTGCTCTCATTGCGCACCTGTACCGAGAACAAGGGGTAGCTTTGACTTAGTGCATGTTAAATTGTAACATTTATTCAGTGTACTTTTCGAATTGATTGCATTAGTGGCATAATTTTTCCGATATCAGTTAATTTTGTAAAATTATTTCGATATTTGCAAGTAATACGATAGGGATTTTGCCATTGTAAATTACGATAGGGATTTTGCCATTGTAGATTACGATAGTTGTAGTTTTGATGTACGTTTGAAGTTTCTATTTGAGCATCGTATAATTGTTCACAATTTTAGTGAAATTTATCTGTTGGCTATTTCTGTTTTTGTAGTTAAAAATCTGTTGACTTCTTCATCATACAATTATAAGAAACGTGCAGCATTTATTTGAAGTATCAATTTAAGAAAACTTTGCAGAAAACCTGCATACATATTTTCTCAAAAGCAATTACCCCGTCTAGTCTGAAGTGTGTTTCTTTTTTTAATTTAACCCAACAGCGGAGGTCGGCTCTCCATTGTTTTGCATAGTTGCAACAAATTAAAGTGGATCGCTTGACATCGATCGGTGTATTGCTCAAGAAATTTACAAAAGGATCGTTTGCGTATCAAATGATAAATAACTCTTCTGCAGTATGTCTTTGGCTTCACGACGATAAAAGTTAACAGGAAACACAAGAAGCTGCACCGCTAAGCCTTTTACTCTAAGGCAGGAAATTGAGCCTAGAAACACAGGTTACACAGGCTTCTGAAAGAGTTGTTTCAGAGTAGAAGTGAGACTAGGAAGTCTCTCTTCAACATTCACGAGAGAACGACACGAGTAACGTATTGAATCACGGTAAGAAGGCCCTTCGCTTGGCTCCGATAATGAGATTTGAATGATTTTGTTGTACTTAATTCCACCGTTTTCTCTATGTTTATTAACTTAGTGAAAAGAACAAAAAAGGGTTTTTATTTTAAATATTTCTTTTTATGTTATCACGACTATGAAATAAATTTTCTTAATTTTATTTTGAAGCGTAATTGGACTTACAGATTCAATAAAATTTTCTTTGGATTTTCTTATATTATTTGTTACTTTCCGTGGCTTTACAACCAATGTATGAGCGTCATTTTAATATTTTTTATGTGGTAGAGAATTACATGCACTGTAGGCTGCAGAAAGTTACATGTACCGTAATCTCAACAAAACAAATAGAGTTGGTGAACGTATTCCATAAGATTGTCATATACTGTGTAATGTATGAACATCTCTGGGCAAATTTTGTACATGACGGATGTTATTTCGCACTATTTTGTCAAATAAACATGCACTTGAATGCCTCTAGTAAGCAGCATTCCATTTAGGAAAAAATATCTAGAACACTTGGCTGTATTGAAACAGTTATGCATGTTGTTTTGGCCAGCATGTGTGAGTTATTGTAGGGATTCTTTCGTAATTTGTACAGGTAGAAATTCGTAATTCTTTATACGGACATTCAAGCCCTGAGGAGTAATCTATATAATTTCACCTGCAAACCGACTTCGTGGATAGACCTTTACCAATAAAAACGTGTGTGCAATGCGCATATATTTGTTCCTCTCCCAGTATCCCTTTCCATTTCACCTCCTATACTTAGGCACATCCTGTGCCAAACTCTCCTTAACATCCTTCCTGCTGGTATCGACCACCAGTACTGCTACGGCGCATGGCTATGCTTGCAGTTAGTTCTTCATAAGCTTCAGCGTGTTTAGAAACTACTGCAGTGCATTTTAAAATAATTATTTATGTGGTTAAATGTATGCGTGAATGACACTCTCCTATGCGTGTTCGACATGCTGATAGTGCGATGATACGGAACTTGATCATAAAATTGAAAATGATCCTAAATACGCCAAACTTTTGCTATGTTTCCTTATTTGTTCTTTTATTTCTAAAATAAAATACATCACTTATGAAATTTCTCTTTTGTTTGATGAAAATTTGTGTCAATCTATTTATTTTTGAGCCAAGCGAGTTTGCTGACTAGTAAAAGTTTGCATCGCGAACTCGCGCGCGTACTTTGTGCTCAAAATTTCATCCCGCAAACGCCTGGGGCTGAGATCCAAGCAAGGTAATCTCGTTAGGGGGGTTTTGCAGCGCCCAATATGCCCTGCCGTCGTAAACAACAAATACATTGCCACCAAATGAGCTTCGCTACGCGAGCCGACGAGGCAGAAGAGGTAGGCGTCAAAATGTTATCGATGAAGATGATAACGCACGACCATTGCCATTCGTGTGATGAAGTCTAGGCCGTGAACGTGAGAGTGTTGAACGAATGAAAAAGATTATCTTCAAAGCACACAACCAACAACGTTGACACAAAAGTGATGGTGATGAAAATGATAACCGAATAATAACGGAAATTTCCCCATAAAACTGCAGGTATTTTTGGATTCATGTGCGTCCCCTAATAAAAGTGATCCATTAAAACACCGTTTAATCAGCTTTAATCTGACTGCACATATTTAACATTCGAGGAGAACTCCTGTGAATCGTTACCAATGAAGCATAATTTTATGCCCAGGAAGCCCACTTAAATGGGGTAGTTTTACGAGCGTTCTTAAAAGGTGTGCTTGATAGGCCATGCGTGCTACAGTACTTCTCAGACTATCTGATGTGGTACACAGGCAGTTCTGTTTTTACTTCTAATGTACCAGGGATCGGTAAGATTTATCAGGAAAATTAATTTATACCAGAAACAATACCGGCAGCTGATACCACGTACGCCGCGGCAGCTGATGCCACGTACCAGCAGCTGATGCCACGTACCGGCAGCTGATCCCACGTACCGGCAGCTGATGCCACGTACCGTCAGTTGATAGCGCGTAGTCCAGGAACAGTACACGGACCACCACTTGAGTAGTTCTGCTCTATAGGACCTATGCTGTGGATGCCTTAAGTCTTTGATGACCTATGACTCGGATGACCTATAACACGGATGACCTATGGCTCGGATGATCTATGACTTAGATAAAATATGCCTAAGAGAATCAATGAATAGAGGATTTAATCCATTTTCACCCGGCGCTCCGTAGCTCAAACGTTACTTTATGTTATTTATTCAGTTGCCAGATTATTCTCTCTCGAATAATGAAAGTTTTAAAGATTAAAGGTTGAAGAACGTGTATTACAGCAAGGGCATTTTGATGAACTGTTATGTAGAGGTACTGGTGTTAGTACTGGTGTGTATTATCTGTAATTCAGTGTCACTTCTTTGAAAATGAATGTTTGACATCATGAACATGTTTTAGTGGATATTTGAATGGTAATTACTCTGGGTCTAACCCTTGGTAGTCATTAAACATTAATATTGTGAGTCTTGACTCGCCAAATAAACCGGTTTATTAATTCAGCTTCTTTGTCCAAAGCATTTATTTACATAACATGTTTCGTGTACGACGTAACTTTTATTTTGCATCACTTTGCTTCCTTTCACCCCCATTCCGTGTCTTATTTTAACGTGGTTCAGTTACAAACACTTTTGCTTCCGTTGAGTGACTTCCAGAGGCATTTCCACTAGCAGCGAGGTCTTCAAATTATCACCAGAGCAGCAATGGAGAGGCAGTGGGCACTCGTGCTTCTGGTCCTGAACTTCAAGAAAAACACCAAACTTGAGGCTACGTCTGGAACTCGTATTTCCGCTTCACCGTTTCTTTCCCGAGTCGGAAGTCTGCAGGTTTTGATGGAGTGGCAGAGGGTGGAGAAAGATGTAATATCGTATTTCTTGTTGACCTAATATTTTGCGTTTACATGACGAGGGAACATAGCGCGCTGTGTGCTCGGTCTGACTATCTTAACTCATTCTAGTGCCTTCAGTATTTTGATGTACGGTCCTGGGAAAAGGAGTTTAAATACATCGAGTTTATCACTATGAACATTTTTAATTTAAACATGACCATGTAGTCCTAACTTGATGGCTATTCTGGTATGAGGGTAAGGTTAACTTTTTGTGGGCATGGGGATTTTCAAGTTTTTTATTTTCTCACTACAGCTCCCCAAAAAAGTATGCATTTTTAAAAGACTGAAGTTTGAATACTACTGGTGCTAAGAGGATGGGACGGGAATCATTCGAAAGAACAAAATCTAAAGTTTTATATTGTATCCAGAATACGTTGTGACTCGCCTTATGTACACTTTATGAATACCAGTAGTATTCAAACTACAGCCTTTTAAAAATGTATACATTTTTGGGGGACTCCCCGAAATTTACCTTAGCAGTTGATTTAAAATGTGGGAACGATTACGGCCGTTTAAAACCCCATTCTTTTGGAGCGGTTCCTGTATACTGGCAATAAATTTAGGACAAAATTTTCAGTATGAAATATGCAGGTTAGTGACGGAAAAATTCAAAATTGAATTAGTAGTTCCTGAGCTTTTTAGCTTTCATTTTTGCTCATAAATGTTAATATGGTCGGTGGCCTTTAGTAGATTTAAGACTGAGGCCACAACGACCTTCCACAAATTAAATGTTAAAAATTTGAGCCAGAAAAAAATACAGGTTTAAACCGATATTTAATCAAAATGCGCATACTCGCCAACCTTTTTCAATTTTCACGATACGCAGGAGTGTGCGTTAATGATAAGTTTTGAATAGTTTGGCAAGTATGAGTTAAACTTTTTAGTGGTAAATAAAATATTTCAGGCTAGTTTCAAGAAAAATTTTCTAACGTGAATGTCATTTTAAAAAAACTTGAGATTGCTTTTTCAAGTTTCTTATAAAATCAATTCGGTATTTTTCAATTTTTTAAAATAATTTGTTGAGTTTTCAATTGCTGCTCAGTATTGGCTTACGAAAATCCTCAAAATTGGTAAGTCCGACGTCCTAGTGCAGTAATTTCAGCGCACATAATTTACACTCGGGGCTACAGTTTATCGTTTTATGTTGAAAACTCTTCCTTGCCGCGCTTTTAAACTCAGATTTTTCCCAAAACTGGAGGTCGACTGTAAGTTGCCGCGCAAATGGCACTTTAATTTCACTAAAATGAATTAAGATGCCGTAAGGCTTCATTCTCTTAAAAAAGTGAAGAGTGAATGAAATTTTAGCGTCTGGCTTTCTTTTAATATTTTATTTCTGCATAAAAAGAAATGAATAACTTAGATTATCCTGAATCGTAATGACGGTATGTAAAACTAATTATAAATTCATAAATTATGCTACCAATTCTTAAAAAGAGTGAATGAAACAAGAAATAATAATATGTACTGAGCTGCTTAGAAGCCAGAATATATTAAAAAATTATTCGGACACTTCAGACAAATCTTTTCGAACATTTTTTCTACCTTACCTGACAAACATGTCTCAAATTCCAGACCACAAGACTTCGGAAATAATGGATCCCACGCAGCGTTCTGCGCAGGCGTTGACATCAGTCAACGCGACAACAATCTTTTGAGAGGGTTTCAGGGGCAGTTACTTGTTTTCCATTGTATTGGTAAAGTGATTCGCTTTTAGGAAATGTTGATTATCTTACGCCAGTCTTATAATATTTTCTTTACATATTCAGGGACTATTGAATGTTCGTTCGGATATAACGCAGCAAGCCTTGTGATGTAACTGTGCAGCTAAGACAGCCTTGCATCACACTACCTTATAATCCACAACTCAGTTAAGCTTGGAATTTCTCTTTGATGCTATGGATAAATTGCTCCTTTCTGATATTGTTTTGTGCAATAAAAATAGCAAATGTTTAGATATGATACCATTCGCTGATTTAAACCTACGAGAAATGAGGATCGATAGACTTATCGGTGTCATTTTCGAATTTTCCAAATTTCATTCCGGCATAACAACATCGTGGATACTAGAGCACCATAAGAAAATCAACGCAACGACGGCTTTCGATTTCTTTATGAGCAGGAGTTCCGTAAAACAATTGAAAGACATTCTCGTCGAGACTTAAAGCTGATCCTTTGCATGTTTTTGCTTCGTCGGTTGAAAGTCGATTTATGATCGACAAATTGTAATATTACCTCGTTTCTCCTGAATATGACGTCGTCCAAACATTTCCAGTACTGCAAGGAACATTTTAACAGTGGAACGTTTGTAATTCAAATCTTTGATCGTCATTATCGAATTTGATTACGAATTACGATTTATCGATTATCTCTCAGATATCTTTAGACAAAATTGGATAAAAGTGACAAGTTCAGATCGACGGACACAAGTACCACAATTTAAGAGTGACAAAAATTTTCAGTAAAATGGAGCTGCAAGTGTGAGCTCGTCTGTCGTAGACAACTGTAAAACTTTCACAGCTGAAGGGAAAAGCGTAGATCACTTCGGAAGGCGTGAAGAAGAGATGCCTCAACTTTTAATCGTGCGACTGATAAATGAAGAGTTTGGCCTAGCTTCGCAGCGAAAAAAAACACAGAGAAAATTTCCTGATGCGGGAAAACGCCATTAGGGCAGAATGAAGTTTCGTGTTGGTGGTGGGCTCTGTGACTTTCATTTCTCATTGTAAAGTGAGAGAGTATTAGATTATCCTCCCTCAGCTTCTACTGGTATGAAAATTTATGTATTTTGTGAGTGTTTATACCTCGGAACAGTGTTGAGTAAAACTGTGTTAAATGAGGAATTTGCATGGAGATAAATTTTTGAGTGTATTTTTTGAGAATATAATGAACAGTTTAGTCAAGGAAGTTTTCCTTTGGAAATAGGAAGTTAAACTCAACGTCAAATTTACTTCTCACTACGTAATTCGAATATTAGATTGTTCGACAACGCTGCTAACTTTGATGATGTCAGCACACATTCGAATTTTGCACTTATGAGCGCATCGAGGTACTGATTAAATCGCTTATTTTCATTGCTTCTACAAGTTTTGAAGTGAACTTTATTTTTGGTTATTAAGTTAGTCGCAAACGCCACAAAATATTTGCTATCAACTTACAACGTTGTCCGGAACTTGAATCTCAACTAATTAAAAGCTAATCAGTAGACTGAAAAACTAATTTGGAATTCCTTCCGTGTTTAGCCTTCGTTTGTTTAGCTCCGTACGAGTAGTTTTTCTGCCACACGACTCAATTTATAGTGATAAAATTCATTGGAATTTTATAATTGAAGACTGACATTTATCACGAATTATTTTGAAAAGTACGTATTTTGTGTTCCTGGCAGATGTATTACTAACAACAAAATGAGTGGTTTTACTCTTTCACAAAGAGCAGTCGGTGGGGCGAGTGGTGCAAGTGCAAGTGGTACTGATGCAAGTGGTGCAAGTGCGAGTGGTACTGATGCAAGTGGTGCAAGTGCGAGTGGTACTGATGCAAGTGGTGCAAGTGCGAGTGGTACTGATGCAAGTGGTGCAAGTGCGAGTGGTACTGATGCAAGTGGTGCAAGTACGAGTGGTACTGATGCAAGTGATGCAAGTACGAGTGGTACTGATGCAAGTGGTGCAAGTGCAAGTGGTGCAGGTGTAAGTAGTTTCAAAGAAACCGTACTGTGTACCGAATACATAGTCTATTTTGCTAGTCAGGTCGAAGATTTTTCTTTTTCTTGCATTGATCTTTAATTTTAATTGATACTTTTATATATGACAGAAGTACGTAATCATCGATTAAATAGTAACGTTTATACGAGAAAATGCTAATATTTTTGGTATGGATAGCATTATTTCTATGATTTTTGTCATTCTGGTTTGCTTTGAACGGCTCCAACTATTGTCAGCACCACTTTTTCATCATTTCCTCAGCACCACTCCAGCATATCCTCAGCACTTCCTCAGCACCACTTTTTCATCATTTCCTCAGCACCACTCCAGCATCTCCTCAGCATCTTCTCCACACCTCCTCTGCACCTCCTCAGCACCTCCTCAGCACCTCATCAGCACCTCCTCAGCACCTCCTCAGCACCTCCTCAGCACTTCCTCAGCACCTCTTCAGCACCTCCTCAGCACTTCCTCCGCATCTTTTTAAGCCCTACATAGACCACAGAACACGACTCAGTGGTGATGGCGAGCTAATCATAGACTCAACATCCGCCTGCAGGAAGTAAAGACAACATCTCGAGTTCGCATTTGGACAAGGCAGCAAAAAAGTTCTATCTCTTCTTCTGTGTTCGTCTTGTGATTTCTGCTGCGTGTTTCACAATACGAGTAAATTTTTCTGTTAATTTTGCTTAATAAATAGTAGATTTAATTTCCCAGTGTATGAAGCATTGGACTATTAAATCGATCTTCGTTGTACACTTTTTAATATACAACGTACGCCGTCAGCGCATTCTTCGTATATTAGATAAGTGTAATTTCATGAGAGCTTTACGATAGGAGAGGTTTCTCAGTTACATCACTTCTCAGATTTGAAATTTAAGTCTGAAGTATTAAACCGTACGTGCATAATGATCTACCGCTCGCTGATGAGTGTTCAGCTGCCATACGGAAGCAGTTTAGCCTCTGTCGGTCTTCAATCATAAAATTCTTATGAATTTTTTCACTGTAAATTATGCGAGTCCTGTAGCACAGAAACTACTACGGAGCTAAACGACCTCAGTTAGCGTCTCACAGCACTCTGTGAACAAGGCGTTAAACAACACTAAGTGCGCTACATTTCATGCAAATATTTAAAGTTCAAGTAGTTCTCCCATCATGGTAGAAGAGAGCAAATTAGTTACGAGATCCGTCGGGGATTGTTTAGCATACGTGAAGAATGGCACAGACTTAGAATACCTTCCTCGTCATGCAGTGTTTTCTCAACTGACTGAGGGAGGAATATTAGCATATCTCTCTGATCTTCACATGAAAGCCCACTGCAATTCTGTACTCAAGGCGCATAATTAATTGAATTCTCTGGAGTTAAATGCTCTTTCCGCAAGACAGTAAAGCGTTCTATTAAGATCCGCGCTAGACGAAGCGGAGGCATTTTCGCTTGCGTTTGATTGGCTAACGAGAGAAGCACTCAATTAGATGCTGTGATATCAAACGAGGGGTAATTATTGAAACCAGTGGGATAGAGGCCTTTTATGTGTAATCTTTATGTTCATTTGTGTCTAGTTAAATTGAACACAACTGAAGAAGCTTCTATAATATCTGTGACCTGTTTACGTGAAAATTTTTCTGAAAAATATTCAAAGATATTATCATAGAATGGGAGTTTCCGCATTCAATCTCGTGTGAACTTTTTCGTACAGAGTATAAGTAACTATCGCTTACGTTTGATTTTATTTGGTGAAATAATATTAACGAAATTATCGAAATAACACTGTATTCCCAGAGTAGATCAGCAATAAAGCACTGAGTTCTTAGATTATATCAGCAATAAAGCACTGAGTTCTTAGATTATGTCAGCGAAATATTACTGAATTTCTAGATTGGATTCACGAAATACCACTGTGCTAGATTGTTTTAGCATGTATTGATTTAGAATTGCATAATTTACGTATGTTTTGATAGTACATTACATACTCTGGCCTTCAACAACTTTATTCAAGTGGAAAACTATACGGAATGGAATTTTGTCACAAACACTAGTCATTTTTCTCGTGCACTATTATTAAACCCTCGAAAATTCTGATTAAAATTGTCAACAAAAATATTTACATTCTCTCAGAGCATCCGGAGGCTTATAATTTCAATAAATTTTATGATTCTCAGGCATGATGAGCCTCACACTCTGTATCGTGTCTCTGAGTATGCATCAAATTCTTTACCTCCCAGCACGAACTCATATGCATGTTTTTGCCAAGGGTCTCTAAATCTATCAAGATATAGCAATGTCTCTTTTTTGGAGTTTTTCCACAGACTTACGGGCCTTCGGCCAAATTTTAGATCGGATACAGCGTAGGCCCATTTTTTGTTCAGTTTTCGGTCACACTTCATGTCGTCCGCACGTGCTCATACTTTTTGCTTCGCTGATAACTTTTGCAGCACCGACGCATGAGATCAACTTTACCGATGAAGCTTGTACGGTTGAGGGTAACCTTTTTGTCTCACTCACAGCAATGGAGTTGGTTCCTATACTAAAGCTTTTACAGTCTTTTGCGTCGACCAGATTGAGTCTTAACTTCATACCGCATGAAGTTGGGTCTGCTCATTTCGGGATCCTTGGCAACAAGAGTGATGGTTTCCAGGCACAAGTCCTGCTCAAGTAAAATGCAACTAAGTTATTTCTTCTTTTATTCGTTCTGTTGCAGGTTCCTTGACATATGCTGCTGTTTTAGCGATCGCTTAGTCATGGCACAAACTTTCTGCTGTGGACGAGTAAGGTACGACTATCGAGAGAACTGTGTTTGTGTGAGGGGCGAGGAAATAGCTTCGTTTTTTGTGGATGCTGGTGTAACGATTCATATGAGCCAGGTAGAAGAACTCTTCTCTTCTGAAAGGCTTGTCAGCATGTCCGGGTTCATAATTTGTTTTACTGTTGGTTAGTTTACTTTGATTTTCGTGTAATATTTCTAGGGTGTACCGTTAATACATTTATGAGCAGAGCTGAGTGGTAATTGATCATTGACAAATGATTTCATTCTACGATCACAAATATCCTAACACAATTTTAAGACTCCCAACTGAAAATATTTTCTCCAGAGTTGAAACTAAATTTCAAATGCTTTTGAATCTGCGTAAGAACTGAAGATTTTTCCAGTTATATGGCCTCAAGCGCTACCAAGGAGTTCATGTTGATGCCTGAAGTCGCTGAACCTACGCATTAATTTCATCTGAGAGGTTTTTGCTCTGGATAGAATTGAAAATGAGCCTCCCTCGATCGGATGAGGATATCAGAGCGTTTGCCTACTGAGGAAGCTTTACGTTATGAGTGAAAAATCGTCAGTTTGCATGAAAAGCAATGGAAATTAAATAGGGAATGATGGGTTACTGCGATGTAGTTGACGGATCACATGTTTTGAGACCATGCCTTGGATATAAAGTCCGAGTCAAATTGCTTCATTCGCTAACTTCATAGATTAATGATGAATGTTCTTTGATCGCATAAGCAGCAGCTGGAATACCTCGCCAATAAAGAAATATAGGAACTTGGGTCATGATGGTTTTCGAGGCTGAAGCTACGCGATTTTGGTGACTTTTTATTTTGATTTCAAGCTTCTCACTAACACGAAAAATGTCAATGATAAAAATGACTACCTTCATGCGTCACACATGTCAGACGAGGATGCAGTTCACTTTGATAACGCTGTATTTCCTGATCTAGAGTATGAGTTTATCTGTGCTTACATTTAGCGTTCTTGCTGTTCGTTTGACGCAATGCAATGCGACCTATGATGGTCGCAAACTAAACTGAGTGAATGAGAATGGATCCAATTAGTTGTTCCACGGCTACCTTAAATTTTTTTACATATTTGGCTTCGCCCAGAATGGGCAACTACAGAAATTTTTAGCTTTTTAATTCAATGTTTGATATTTTCCGATATCTTTGCTTCATAACTCATTGCATTGCATGTACTCTCACTGTAACTAATATCTCATGAGGACAATTCTGAACACGGTATAAGGCTCATTGCATCTGCCACTTAAGTACTACTGAATAGTTAAATCTCATAGTTCAATAGTACACGTAATGCATTCTAGTGATTAGAAATTTGCTCTTAGTCTAACATTTTTTGTACGGACCTTCAGTGCCATGTATTGAGCAGTTCATTGCAAGATTTAAGTTAGAACAGTTCTTTGTTCAACCCTGCAGTAGAGCTAGCGAAAGTTGAAAGTTTTTCGTTTTCCATTCTACATCACGTCGGTCTGCCTAGATCCTCATCTGTGGATCTGCGCTCAGAACTACGAATCATTCCTACTGTCGGTGAAAAATGCTTGCAGTTTTTCTTTGTGGTGTTCTCAGTGCATCGGACTGTCATTCTAGCCGCCGTCAATTGCTCCCTCAGCGTACATTTTTCACTAAAATTGCGTTCATGAAACCTTTACGGGACCGGCATTTGGTGAGAGACTTTTGGCTGTCCTTTTGCAGCTGCTAAAGCACTCTCCTTGCATTTACGACTTTCTCTCGTAAAGATTTCAAAAGTTTTGCTGTACATTTTCGTACGGTGGGCAACTTGCCTGAATTTCAATTTCTTTAGCCTTCGACTAAATGAACAGAATAGCTGTGTTGGCTGTGTTTGAGTTCTTTTTTTCATTTTTATCTTCACGATTCTGGCCTCGTGCAGCGTAAGGCTGGAGCCGTCAGTGGTCCAAGTGCAATCCAAATCTAGATGGAGATGCACTATTGAATTAATTCTGATCGGATGTTGCTTCAGTATACAATAAGTAACTTAAATAGAGATCCCACTCAATGTAATATGTCCGAGTACAGAAAATAAGAACTAAAACTTAGCTGCATAAATAATAAGAATAGTGAGTAAGTACGTGGGAAATATTGAATGAGTAGGAAAAGAACATGTTTATCAGAAACCAATGTGCAGTAGAATAAAGCCATCATTTTTTTAAAGTTAGTTACGAAATTGGAAGAACCATCAATAGGTTTTCCTGTGCTGTTGCGATGCACAAGTGCAAGAAAAGAGGTTCTGTGGAGTGAAAATCATGTACTTATTCAGCAAGCTAAAAATTAACTTTAACTTTTTTCAAAAGTTGAACAGATTTGACAAATAAAAGTGAAGTAGGTGCTAAATTACCCGAATACATTGTGCCTTTCCGTTTAGCGGAACTCTAAGACTCATAATAAAATGCAAATGGAAAATAATTCTTAAACACTGATAGAATTATAACACTTTCTGCACAGACGCGTTTTTAAAATATACTCAAGTACAGTTTCTCTACCTTTTCGAATACTCTCATACCCACTCGAGTTGTCAGCGACATAAATTAACCTTGAAAGTAATGTTTGTTAATTAATACACTCTACCAATGATGACTTACGTTGAGATTTTGCTAGAATTACTTTTAATAAAGAATTATCTCTCGGCCGAGGTGCATTGTCGCTGCCGCGAACAAAGTAATTTAGTGTCACCGCATGAACAACATTCTGTCGGACCAAAGAAGCTCCTTGCACTCCCCCTCCTCTGTTTTGCTTGTGAGGTCGACGTGAGCAAAATCCCCAGCAGTTCCAAACGCAGACTTGACATTGGATTAGCAGTTTTTCTTTCAGGAATATGCGGTTACGAAAATGGAATCCTCAGCTTATTCAATGGGAATCGTGTGTTGCCTAGTATGCATACAAATTGGCAGCTGGATCTTAGCTGTTCGAAACTAACGTCATTCCTAACAAAATGCAAAACTTTGGTAATTTATAATTGAGTAGCATCTCTTCTCGTACGCTGATGGTAGCAGGTGTTTTGTGTGCATTGGGGACTTTGCGCTGTTCAGAAACCTTGTGAGCACTCATCTGAGAATATCTTACATCTGTATGAACTTCTGTTTTCATTATGGTTGTGTTGCAAGGCAGACGATAATACTGCATACGGGCTGCTAGGAACTTCTATGAGTAAATTATTCATGCTGACTTTGACTTCTTCTGTTTCTTATGGAATCCCGAAGTGGAGGTACGCGAATTCTAGACGCTGGTATATTATGATATTTATTATATTTTTATCGAGCACATAGTGTGGGCTACGTTGGCCACTAAAACTTTTCATACATTTTTAAAAACATCTTACGTACGAGTATAGCCTGTGTGTTATTCATCATTGTGCTTGCTCATTAAATATAAGCAAATTTTCAGTTTTAGAAGCAGGAACTTTTGATCAGTAGCTCCGAGACAGCGATCCATGACACATTAATTTCATACGATGTTAGCTCGAGGGGTTCCCAGAAGCAATTGTTGCTTGATGCTAACTTAGTGAGCATGCATTCATTCAGTAATGAAATTTGGCAAGAAGCAAACATCCCACATCTCAGTTGATAAATAATCATTCTTTTTACTTGCGTCTAAATGAATACCTTCAATTCCCTTTGTTGTGTGGTAGTAATACGGCTGAGAGTGAGGTGAAGAATTTCATCTATTACGCAGTACTATGCGAAATTCGTAATTTTAGCTCGGGATCAAATTTTCATTTGCATGCGTAATTGTGTTTTTTGATAACAATGCCTCTGATCATTTTGCAATCGGGGAGCAAGTATCCTTAGTTTAGTAAGCTCAGATTCCACTCCAAAACAACGAGATTACTTTAGCTATAATTACTTAGTTTCTTACATAAAAATTGCATGTTCATTAAAGTTAAAGCTGCATTGGTTCGTACGCTTGGATTGAAATGAAAATTTTTGTCATTTACTTTGACGGACAATAAAGAGCGCTGTTTTTGTTGTTCCGACTGCACAAGAGGAGAGACGTTCATTTACCCACGAAATTTAGCTCCAAATTTTAAACACCTTAGCAAACTAACATGGCTGGTGATTGAAGTGCAGTCCTGTCTAAGTAAAATAAATGATGAAGAGTAGGACAAAACATACGATAATTTTCCGTGCACTATGTCAAATTGAATTCATTATGATTCTGATGGCATGCTGTGTTTTACATCATTTCAAACACTGGAACAAACACGTTTGGCACTCAAATAGAGAGAGAATAAATTTTCAAGCCTAAATTCAACTAACGAAATGATCAATGATGTGTTTTTCGATCAAAGCTGCTCGAAAAAACGTTTAAAAATAAGTTAATCTTGTTCATTCGACGCTAGAGAATTAGAACCTGCCATGGCGAAAGCAAACTTGTCGGAGGAGAAGAAGAAAAACTAATATTTTGTCCATGAACCTTTCCGGCACTTAATTAAAATGTAAATTAGTTTGGAGCTTACCGCTCAGTGGTCAGAAAATAAATCACAAGAAGAGACTTGTTCTGTAATTTATTACATGGTAAGGCGTCAGGTATGTCCACAGACGCTGCAGGGCGACCACAGCTGACATCGCTTCTTCTGTAAGACCCTGCAAAATAATATTTCTCCCGTTAACCCTGTGCGCATCAAGTTAACTAAGTTTCATCAAAGTTAACTAACGAAACTTCTTCTAAACATGAAGGTTAGTAGTGGGACCAATTTTGTACCACCATGCTGGAAAGAATTGAGCAAATCACTTTATTTTTTTTATTGGTTAAGAGGATGATTTGTTTTCGCGATAAACGACCTTGAGGCATGTTGAATTTTTCCGCTGTTGCTTAGAAATTGCAGAGTTATGCCAAAAGTGTTCGTTTTTACCAGCGTTCCTGGGAATTAAGCAGTTGTAAGCAGCCCACCTTGAAATTAGCAACGCGTGTTGCAGTTGATTTGCATAGTCTTAGGCTGAGAATTACTTTACCTTTATTTCTTCTGTTCTTCGTAATTACAAGGGACTGGTACACCACATGATTAAACTACTGTGCGTTTTTTTCATATCTGTACATGTGATTTCCTGTAGTTTATTTATTCCACAAATCTTCAATAGATCAAAGGAAGAAAACTGTAATTTATAATGTTTAGTGATAGTCTATTTTTCTCTTTTTTGCTCAAACACCACAACATACAAATATGTACATAGAAATAGTCTGTTCAATATGCCTATACTATCCAAGGTTTAAGTCATTCGGAGAAAGAGTCTTTGTTTAATGATATTCCTACACCTTCAATATGCTTTCCATAAACGACGTTCTGGAGTTTTTCAGATTACCTTGGAATGCACTTGGCGTATCTACATACAGTCATGTTTATGTACGCCTGACTAAAATTATGACCTTAAACATACCTGTATGGTACCTACAAATGTATTGTAATATGCAGAATGCTGACAGAGCGACATCAGCACTGTATGAAGTATGCATAATTACTTTGACTGTATTTTTTCAATGATATTGTAAAATCATTGCTTTATAGCAGCGTCACTTGAAACATTGTCATGGTTAAAATAGGTCTAATCACTTCCAAGGTGCGTTTGTTTTGCATTTTTATCAATAAATACTGGCATGAACAGACGAACAATACTTGACTAAGACATTGTTGTTACCTCTGACGCTATAAAAGTAGAAAATGAAACTGATTAATGGCAAAAACCGCAAACATGTGCTTCTTTTATTGGAAATTTCCTTTCACGTTTGTCGATTGAAATGAATTTTCTCTTGACTAAACATTTTCCTGACCGTTCTAGGTCATTTGCAATTAGTCAGTCGGCCACAGCACTTGAAGTCTATTTTACGGCAGCAAAACTGATCTGAGAAAGCATGTTCGGGACTCATGTCATATTTCATTTTTCTTTGACAAAAAGGAGATTTGACACCCATTTTGAATAAACATTTTTAACGCTCAGATATTTACGTAGTGTAGAGTACACGGTCACAACTGTAAAATAAAAAGTTAAACATATCTTTCTTCTTTATATTTCTCTACATTTCCTCAGCATTTTACTAACACGCAACGATCTTTTTTTTGGGTATGTACGATCTTGGGCCTGCATATATGAATATGGCCTGTTGTCAACGCTATTTCTGTTGTGTTGGAAAACAGTCAAATGGATGTACTCAAAGTTTCAGTTTTTGCACTAAACCAATATAGATATGTCGCCTTCCATCAGCTGCTAACGAATAAAGATATCAAAACGAATTTACTCATCCAAAGCAGGCCTCTTTTTGCGACAGTCACAATACGGTGCAGTGAGCACCACTAACGGACGACTTACGTGCTTTAAATTCAGCAACATAGCAGTCACCTGCCATGCTCACACGTTTGCTGAGTTTGTACAAACATAATCCAGTTCCCGTCGGATCTGCAAAGTGTCAAAACTGAAAATTAACTGAACTGCCTTGAAATACTAATATTATTTTTAAGAACCAATAATTTAGAAGTGAGACTTTTGTGAAAATTTCTGCCTGAATGTAGAATTTCCCATACTCTTTAGTATCCATATTTGAATAGCTCAGTCTATCAGTGTGACTTTTGTACACGCATTTCATTAGAACGTTTTCGTGAGATCTTGGAAATTCTGGCTGTCTGACAGCGTTTAGGTTTGCTTGCCTGACTCAGCCCTCAGAGATCCATGATCAATCAAGGGATGAGGCTTGGTTTTGTGTCTTCCTACATTAATATCGCGGTGTCCTGAGGAAACGACGACGCTTAAACGATCATCGACCGACTTATCAATGATGCTCAGGCAGCATCCTGTGATGATATTAGAGTTAGTCTTATGGTTGTGTTCACGAGACATAAATCTAATATAATTATTCTCCAAATTTTGCCGCAAAATACTGATTGCGGGCGATTCCATAAGACATTTTAGATCCGCTCCTTATATTGCTAGCTGTCATTCTATCATGTTAATTACTTCTGTTAGTAATTTGTGGTAATTCTAATTAACATTGAAAATAAATAGCCACGCTACAGGTACCTAAATTGTATTTACGGAAATGTGTTGAGAAATTAACGTTTATTTGTTTGGATACACAATTATTGCAACAACTGAGAACTCAAATGATTGTTTTTACTTCAATTAGTGAAGCAAATTCCTTCATATTTATTGATTATACTACAATTTGATTGATTATATTGATTGATTATATTATATTGATTGATTATATTGATTATACTACAATCATTTTCTACAACAACAAAATGTTTTTGAAAAAATAAACAGCAATCTAAGCATTATCCTCTCGTACATGTATGCCCAAATGTATATCACGTAACAATCCGTTGCTGTGACGGTGTAGTGATATAGGATCGAATGAGTCTTGATAAGTAGTAGTGCAAGGCTAGTCTAAGATTCGTGAACCGAAAAAAAATATTGGGTAATTTCCTGACATTTCGTCTTCGAGCTTTTATAACTGCTTTGAGACTTAGAGTGTTTATCTGTGATCATCTATTTTCATCGATCGATCATCATAAATTTAAAAATCTATCGCAAGTGTATTACATCCAGATCAATAAGATTATTTTCAGTGTATTCATTCATGCCTTCGTGACATCAATAGATAAAATTAAACGATTCTGGCATTTGATTCATATTCGTATACATGTATTTTGTAGTTATGATTCACGCATTTTCTGTCGAACTGCAATTTCTGTCAATGAGCAACCCGATGCCAAACTAATTTGGGGAATTTATCAGGCTATGGCACACTAATTCAGTCTGATTAAAGTTTGTCAAGATATCTTATGGATATAATGATGTTTTTAATTTCAAATTTCATAACTATACATATTATTTATTGATTTACGTGAACTTTTATGTTGTAACATAAGTGAAACAAAGGAACGTGGGAAAAATACTCTAGTAACTTGTGTTGAAATTAAGCACAAAATCTTGATTTTCCGCCCGTGACGGAGTGCTGAGATGACGCTCCACAGAGGCGATGTCGACCAGAGAGCGTCTAGGCTCACCCTGACACTTTTATTGCAATGAGGACGTGCATGTCAGCAAGCAAATCAATTTAGAATCCTCTACATCGACTGAACAATTAAGGAGTCATTATCTTCTTTAACACGACTCTGTTTGCGTGCACTCTTTTCGAACTGCCGCATACACGTGTCATCGCTAGCAACCATACCTGCAATGAAGTAAATTTCTAACATAAAGGAACTACATATTCCTTCAATGTAACTTCGCAAGGGAAAATACAGAACTAACTCCAAGACGAGGAAATTTGCACGATGATGAAGGATTTTCCTCAGCGTGTGAGAGGTAATCCCGCTCATTCCATCAGACAATAATTTTTGTTAAAACCAGCGATAAATTTTCAGACAAAATTTGAATTCATAGTGTTGGACTTACAATGAATTACTTTCAAGAGCAGAAATTCTCCTATATTTTTACTTAAAGTACGATCACACATGTTCAATTCCCAATATAACTGAGTTCTAACTGGAGATTATTTCATGTGGCTGAACAATACCATCGAAAAGAATTAAAACATTCAGCAGTTTCATCGTCACCTATTTTCTGAAGCTCTCCATTAAAACATTACACAGTTATTAATATGGCAGAGGTTTTTAGCCAGGATTCATGTGTCATATAATTTTATCTTTGAGGGCCACTGGTAAAGAAATACAAAATATTTTGAAACATCAAAACTCGTAATTCGGAGATGCAAAATTGAAATTTATAATTGTAATTGCGAAGTACACGGAACACTTACTTGGATTAATTATTTATTTTTATTTTATTATTTTTCAGGGTTGCATTCGAGCTACGATAATTTTCTAACCTACAATTTTTCTTGCATTAAAGTTTGTTGTCATTACTTGTAGAGTAAACAATTTCTCTCATCGTAGGGTGTACTGTAATTATGTATGCAATGAGTGCAAAAAGTTAGTTCAAACGTTCCTGCAAGTTAGAGAGGATGGTAAATAATTTGATACATTCATTCAACGTTCATTCTTCAGCACAATCATGTTGTTGTTCTTTGGTTCCACAACACAAAGCCATTTCAACGAGGCTCAACGTATGATCCTTAGTAACGCTTTCGGCTGCGATCAATTAAGTTTAATAATTTCGTTACAAACTTTCTTAAAGACTCAAAAATCCTAAGCTGGCAATGATTTCTTAAATAGTTACGTCATGAGGTTGATCTTAGTTTCTATCAAAATTACAAGTAATGCCACCATCTTTAACCTCGCATCTTTAGAACGTAAAGTGAAAGGTACTTATTGCAAATGTTTCAGGACTTATGATAACAATTTTCTACAAAACGTTATTCGAAGCAATGCGAGAACTATTTGAGATTTGACTCTTGGAAGGCCTCATACTATGTTGAGTTGACATTTTAAAAGCTTTTTTATAATTTTTCGTATTATTTTGCACTAACTGACTTATTTCTTATTCACCTCTTATTGTAGTGCTAAACTTTTCTGTTCCTGGTTATAGCTTTTTTTGTAAGAGAATCTTAGTCCCTTAAACATTAAAGCGCTTCAACACTTCAATTGGGGACTGTTTTACTTTTCAAGCTCTTAAGCTTTATATTGTCTTAGCCAAATAACTGTGTTTGCACAGAGAATTTACTGTGTTTGGCTTAGAAGTTGTTCAGTATATTAAAATACGAGTATGAAAGAAGTTTATGGAAGCATTAATCCCTAAATTAACTAGCTACAGAACATCTGCTCATAGGATAGCAGGACTGAAAGTTAAATGATTTACATGAGAAGTATGAAAACTTGAACTGAAAGCACGTCTATGATCAATACATATTTAACCATTAGCACAGTATATAACAACGTAGGTTTCTTGCATAACCTGCTAGACGATTTTATTACCATAGCAGTTTCCAGGTCCTCATTCTTAAGAGACTCAAGATTTAATTTAAGAAATTCCGTACAATAGAACAGCGCCAGCATTCCAGAAATTTCACGTCAGCACATTTCGCTTTATGAATGTTGTGCTCTTCTTAGTGTCGTGTTGAACTTGAAACCCTCCGTGTCTATTCCCCACAGCATCTTAAGTGTGTGAGCCGTGTACGTGTCTAGAAACGCCCGATGTGCAAGTGTTGTTCATGTAATGTTTAAGAAATGAATATATAATGTTGAAATGTTCTTGTAATATATGATATGAATATATAATATAGAAATGTTCATGTAATGTTTAAGAAATGTTTATGCAATGTATCGTGTACACACAAGTTCCTGGTCAGTAATGAAGTTTAGCTATCGCAACGCAGTAAGTCACTTGACAAATTGAAATTATCATTAATATTTACTAGGTTTGGGAGACGGAAACTATGGTCATTCTGTGGGAACTAGTTATCGAAATTAATCACTGTGAGAAATATATTCATCTTGTGTATTTAAATTAGGATTTTCACAAAGCACGAGGTGCATTTATGACAGTGAAACTATAAAGAATTGTAAACTAATATGTTTCTGTTAGGTAAATGCTGTGCCTAACTTGGTATTACAAAAATGTAAACTCGCCATGGAAAAATGTGAAAATAATTCTTCTACCCATTTCAGTTGACAAATTACGCGAGGTCCCGTGAATTCTTAACACGTTGACTCCGATTGCCTGACTGGTGTAAAACTTCACTTTGTACGCATAGTCCCTAGAAGGATCTGAAAAAATTACAGAACCTAACCTAAGTGGTCCACATTCGTACCACTTCGGAGTCAACGTGTTAAACGATTTCAGTCACCCAAAAGTTTAGTTTTTCCAGTAGTGTTGCCCAGAAATGGGTTGCGTATTTCTAGAAGGGAGAAGCGAGCACACAATTTGATAATCATAAGAATGGAGGGATCTTAATTCATCTGAAATTAAATCTTCAAATATTTAGTGTGCCTTTTTAACACATTTGTTGCGGTATGACCCACCGGTGGGTCACTCAGGTTAGGTTCTGTAATTTTTTTAAAGCTTTCTAGTGACTGTATGTACAAAGTAAAGATTTACACCGGCTAGGCCAAAGCAATGAATGTGTTAATGTATTTTTTATGCTACGCAGCTACCCATTCATCAGCATAATTTATGTGCGTCAAGTTACTCTATTAGAAAATTTAGGATGAAAATAGCGTCATGGACACAAGCCAGCTTGGTCGACTGGTGAGCGAATCTGCTTGCGAGCGGAAAGACCCGGGTTCGAATCCCGCTGCCGACATGGTTGACGCGGCTAGAAATACGGCATGGGACTTGGGTATACAACCGAATAATTATCGAAGTATGTAATTATCCGACCCAAGAATGGGCCAGAAGGTTCGTTCCTATAGCCTCATTCTATTCTATTCTATGTTAAGCTCTAGATGCCAATACACTTTGCATTTTTCTTTCGTCTCCCGATTAGGTTAGGTTCTTGATTGAACGATACTGCCGTAGAATAACTGGCTGAATTTTTTACGCCTTCATCGCTAATGATTGATGAGCTTCTGAAATTCTGGGTGAAATTTAAAGTTATTTTTTTTGAACATTTTTTGGCGATAATTATATTGTGAATCCTCGCAGAACAGAATAGGATATCAGAAGCTTTTTGCGTATTTTATGCACAGGTCATTGGAAAAAATTACTATCCAACGTTCAACCGAGTTGCAGCGTCATGCAACGTGAGCTACGGCTTGTCATGCAGCGTAAGCTACGGCTTGTCATGCAGCGTGAGCTACGGCTTGTCATGCAGCGTGAGCTACGGCTTGTCATGCAGCGTGAGCTACGGCTTGTCACGAGTTACACTAAAGATGTTTAATATTAGACAGTCTCTTACTGTAATTTTAAGTCACTGAGTTCCTATTTCAATTTATGACACTTCTATGATCATATCATATCTTGCTTAACGCCAAAATGACAATTTTTCCAAATTACAGACACCAAGGTTGAATATTCACTAATAGTTTGACCTTGGCAGGATGCTAGTAGGATTATAAGTATTTTAATTTAATTTCTATTTAATCTGTTCTGCGCATTGCGTGTGCGTTGAAAAAATCACGGAACAAAAATAAAACATTAATTCTGTGCTTCTCTTTTCATTATTTGATGAAAACTTCACTTCGTTTCCACAGTAGTTCATTTGTATTTATGAAGACAGCAAAATATGGGAAAAGTATAGGAACAATTTCAAATTGTGCCCAGGGCAACACAATGGTAAATAACTGTTTCTTTAAATTCCAAATTGTGTACTTTGTAGCGATTGAAAAAAATTATTTGTGTTTCAAATGATTATCTCTATTCGTTAGCTGTCAAGTGTATTGCAAATATAATATTTTTCATCTTCACTTGCTATGCATCACAAACCAACACGAACACAGCACCACAATGACAATAGAATGTCGATATTTACGAGGTCTGTTAGTGGTTATTCCACCACACATTCTTTAGGGCAGCCCCGCAAGCCGCACTGATTTACTAGACTACTTACTCAATAGACTCCCAAGTCTCCCAAATAAAGGGAGCCCAAGTCTCTGCTATTGAGCTATTTATTCTAGCTGCACGCAACAGTTAGAGTTCTCTTTGAAGGTGTGTCAGCGAGGTTAAATTCATTTTATAGAGTTCCACATTAAAAAGAATGTATGTTATGTTTGTAGTTGTTAATAAAAACATTGCAAGTTGGTATTCGGTCTGTCGATCTTACGCTTCAGAACGAGAAGGGAAATATGAAAACATTGAATATGAATAAAAAATTAAACCTGGAATATGTTTTCAACTTCAGTGCTTCAAAATTCAGGTTAGTTTGCGCATGACACATCCTAACAGCACCAAGCGCGGTGGATGGTCGCCCTCGAAAAATATTTTCTTTAATTTATTTAACAGATAGTTTCACGTATGTTTACCCAAGACTTTGTTTTGCAAATTATACTCAATCCCAGGTGCAGTGGAGAGGATAACGTGCTCAGAAATATCTTGAAACTTTTTCATATCGTACAGAACTCGACTTCCAGAAGGAATTCAACACAAAAGACTGTTTTCTGTCGGTCCTTTATGTCGTGAAACTTGGGCGAATCTTTCGGGCAGTTAATCCAAAGTTGGTGCTCTATGGAAAACACTGCAATTGTGCTTGTTGTAGGACTCTGTACATTCGGACGCGTGGGACAAACACGAACCAGAGGATATATGGGAGCACCTCTCTCTTATTTGCAGAAAGACATCACGTAATGAAGCCTTGGTATTGTCACCATCTTCTTAGGGGTATTAGAGAACACGAAAAGTCCCTTAGCTGCTATTCTCTCGAAGATTTTGCCTGATACTCGCAGGAAAGAAGCGGCAAGGACTTCGGTATGGGACTTCGGTATTGAACCAAGAATGGGCCAAACGGCTCGTTCCTATTGCCTTATTCTATTCTATCTAAAAAAACTAGGTAATGCTATGAGCGGTAAAAATAATTCACGTAGCAGGAAGTTTTGACAGACGAGTACCAAACTTAGATTTGTGCGCTTTGGAGGTGTAGTGAGATATAAGAAATAACTTGCTGCTGAACAATTGTATTCCATCATTTTGTGCAGATAATGTCTCTGAAGGTATATTTTTTTCTATTTTGAATCACTTGAAACTATTAGTTATCACCTTGCAACCACATTCACTCGTGCTTCCTTGGTTTAAATTAACCTGAAACGAGCTTCTACTTTTAATTAAATACTTTTAATTTTCACACGCCGTGGAAAAAATATTCTTTCAACCTATTATAGGCTCGTTGCCAAGCTTATAAAAAACTTATGCATCAAAATTTGCACAAAAACTCCATTATAGTTCTCACGAGAGCTTGTCGAAGCAAACTTCTTTTAGGCAGGATCTAATTTTCTCGGAAGTTCAAGGAGGATTTTAGCACCAAGCCTCGTAGTCTTGTAATTAGTAAGACGGTTTTAATGTAATTAGCGTTTATTTATGCTTAATTTTTATTCATTTTTCGCTTCGATTCGTTCAACCTGCCAGTATTCACATCATCATTAGTTGTTGGCTGAATTTATTTAAAAATTATCTTAGGAATGAATCGTTTCTCATGCTCGCCCCGATTCCTTAACTCTGTTCACAGCATCGTTATTGAAAGATCAGCGCTGATTTCCGTCAATTTTGGCACCATTGACGATGCTCATCAGCGCTAATTAAGGCGAAGAGTTAGACCCATAAATTGTAGCGGCACCAGCGAGTTAAAGTAAAGTGGTTTCACACATTTCTCCGATTCCGTGGCATTCTATAAATTTGTGTGCATGTAATGTTAGCGCCATTGACATAAACATTTTTTGCACAAACATGCTAACATTTTTATTTTGGGTGTAAAAACAAACTAGAAAATTCCATGCTGCATTCGTACGTAACTCTTGCATAGGCACTTTGCATGAAGACAGCACAGTTATAAATATTTATACAATTAAATAAAGTTTTGTAATTACGGATTATAAACAATCATTTGCAGGAAACAGTTGCTTCAGATTATAGTTTTGAAGAGACTTTTCTTCATATAATGGACATGACTATTTTTAACTCCCCAATATTTTCCTTTTTTCTAGAGCAATCCCATTAACCTCCTACGCTTCTGCGTAGGACAAATGCCAGGAAAAAATGTTTTCAAACTCGATGGTCTGTAAAGTTGCTTCCAATTCTCGTTTTAATTCTGCATCCGACGTTAACATTCTTTTTTGCCACCGTTATTCTTCTGGCGTAAACCCTTCCTGTATTTTGATTTTACTAAAGTCTACAGAGGTTTTTTTTTTACTTCCACGGGAGATATTGTCTTCGCTCTACTACTGCCCACTACTCAACGTAATGTTTACGCTTTACAGTTCATTCAAATTATTTCAATAAATGGACCAATGAAAGTGGAAATTTTCGTTCAGAATACTTGATCATGTCGAGCATTCAAGACATTTTTTCGCCATTTCTGGTATGTCGGAGGCACTTTTTGCCAGTTACACCTGAATTTTAGATTATACTGTCACGTTCAGCTCGCGAAGTCCTGAAACGCCGCGAAGGTGAGACGAAATTGAGCTTCTGGATTTCATTGCACAGGCAGACTTTATATTAATTTACATTCAAATGTATGTACACTTACTTTTTCTCCCCTGTCCCGGTGTTGGGGAAACGCTGCAAATTTAATTTCCGTGGAAAGAGAGGTAACGCGTTTGTTTTTATAGTTGTAATACGTACAACAGACGGTGCTTAAATGCTAGCTCGATTGCAGGTGAAATAGCTGGGTAATTTGATCCCGAGATATTTATTCGAAAATACTTTAATTTAATTTTCAAGTAGTCGTCGACACAGTTTCAAGTTCTTAGTCCACAAGATTTAAGTGCATTTTGATTTCTATGGATCAGGTATCGCAGACATCATTAAGGCATTACAAAGATTTGTTTAAAAACGCAAACATGCGTAGATTCATCCTGCAAAAAAGGAATGTAAAAGCATCAGGGAAATTCATCCAGGGAGGAGATATAGAATAGAATAGAATAGAATAGAATAGAATAGAATAGAAGGAGGCTATAGGAACGAACCTTCTGGCCCATTATTGGGTCGGATAATTACTTCGATAATTATTCGGTTGTTTACCCAAGTCCCATGCCGTATTTCTAGAAAGATAGATATTTCTAGATATTTTAAATGCGTATCCCGTCTAGTGATAGAATAATGAAATCACTTCTTGTTCGCGAGTCATTTGGATTAATGTTCCCTATTAAGGATAGACGAAGTTTCCGTTCATTTTCTGGAGGTGTATGCAATGAGGGTCTGACTCAATGAGGGTATGCAAAACGTCACTTTGTGTTCCTCAAAAGTGACCTTAACTCCACAGCAAAGAGTCGGTACTTCTAATACGACTACAGAATGCCAGTAACTGTGGTACCATCATTTTACAGTTAGTCGGGCCTCAACTCTATTTTTTCTCTCTATTGCGTTCTCTTTTGAGAAGTGTTCCCTCATAGGATACCCTATGTATTCTGTAAGATGCCTTATATACTATAATATATAGAATAACAATTCAAACGTCTTTTAGAGATGCTCGATGCATATGGTCAAAATAATTATCCCTTCTCCACAAAATATCTCAATGATATGAAACCTCAATCTCAATTATCGTTTGTTAGATCAAACTTTTAGTATTCAAGATCTTAGCTTTTTGACTACAGTTGTCACAATAATTTATTTCAGCAATAGAAATACATAGAAATGTCCAGTTAATATATTTCATTTTAGAGTTTTTAGTTTTTCTAGATATTTATTACGGTAAAACTCTACTCGTTTTGAAACTTGGAGTTTGAACTCATCTATTGCCTCTTTTGCAGTTGTAAATACATCCGAGTTTGCTTTACTTCTTGAGATGCTGTTACGAAGTCACTGCTCAGTCACGCCGTTTCTACTCATTCTGAAAAAAACGTTTAGACGTCAATTAGCTTATTATACCATCTTAGAGCTAAAGCTAATTGCATTCTTGTAGCAGCGACGATGAAAATCCTTTTTGAACTTTGACGACTAATCATCGATATTAATTACTATGTCCAGCCCCTGCTGAAGTTCTCATCTCCATCCTTAGAAAAGAGAAGAGTTATTGAGGCATTTGGTGCAGCAAAGTTTCTATTGACTCGCGTCTGACGTGGTAACATGAAAAATTTTATTTCAGGTGTCATGGTGTCTTCAGCTTACTTGTGGAAGCATCATCGTGATGCGTACTGGTTGAGTTGAAGATTGCATTCTAGTTTCTATTTATTTCATTCATGAGAATTATCCAGTGGTTTTATTGGTTACAATTCATAAGAATCAGAAAGCGGAATTTGAACTTGTTAATGCTGGAGAAGAGATGATGCGCACATTGTAAAGTGGCCCATCCTTTATACGAGTACCGCCCAGATGTAGAAGACCTTTATGAAGGTACTTCTCAGTTTACTCTCCCTCTAGGCGTAGCAGTCTCATTGCAATTTCAGCTCTGAAGCAACAAGCTCAAATAATATTGGATTAAAACCTAAATAACTCGGCCACCACAGGAAATCAAGCTGACCTCTCGAAAATATTCACGTCAAACATTACCCCAAATCTTTTGAGTACCATAGCGTGTATCATGATAACTTCATTTTCAGGTGAATTGTTCATTGTTTTTTATTGAATTTCCAAGTGACGGCTTATTTCAAATTACAGAATTGTGTTACTGTAAAATCCATACGCTAACTTAGGTTACGGCAATATTATTAAATTTTAGTTTTTATCCTTGAATCAGCACGGCTCGCGAAATGATTTCCTACGAAAACCAGTCTGTTTCACACTTCGAGCTCAAGCCTCAATTACGTGGAGTTACTAATCTCCGCCGGATTATGTGTAACATAGTATTCTTGACATTAGCAAGTTTGCCTGTTTGTCTTGCAATGCAGTTCTGTTTGCAAAACGAGCTTGACTCTGTTTGGAGAAGGCAATTCGTCATTCTAAATTGCCGTGACCTCCCGAGCGAAGGCAAATACACAAAAACATATGAAGGCCAACTTTTAGGACCGAGTTTACATTACCACACAACTGAGAACACGGACGCGCCTAATCCAAGCTTACGTCTTGTAGTCTGTTCCTACTCACGTTTCTTTTGAGAAAAAATATTAGCATGTAACCAAAGTTTATTCTGAACTTCGGAGATATTATGAACAGCCTATACAGGTGGATAGCATAACTTAAATTTACTAGCTTTTTGTACGAAAATTATTGAAATATTTTTCTTCTCAAATTTTATTCTGTGTGGTCTGAGCAATATTTTTGTTGAATATCATTTTTAAGGTAACATTCACTATCTATAAAAATAAATAATTTAATCGTGATGAAAAAATAGTCTGTAGGTCAACTCATGAACAATACTCATTCAAGAACTTCTCATACGTTTAAGTATCTTCATTGGTGGTTACGTACTCTAAGTACTCACTTTATGCTGCCTCTAAATCAGTCGAATTAATTTAAATTGGTCAGCATCAATTCAAATAATGTCAACAAATTGTTGGTTGTATTTTAAAATTGTAACTATTCTTAACTTTCATTTGAAAGCTTGAATACAATTTCATTGTGCAGCATTGGCTTGCTTGACGGAGCAGTTACGTCGTTGCTTATCACGTACCAGTACGTCAATGTGACCGCACGAATCTCTTGCACGAGAAAAGTTGATAGTCGTTTCCACAGCTTCCGTACTCTACATTTTCTACCTTAGCACATATTTAACATCTGGTAATTCCCGTTCCTGAATACATGCGTTTGAAAAAATAACTCGCAATGCTTACGTTTACAAAACTATTAGCCGTAAGTTTGCTAGGTAATCTGGTGGTAATTTAAATAAGTCCGTTTAACTTGTACTAGTACTTCAAGTTCTTAATTATTTCTGGTACATAGTTATTGTATCTCTCTGTCAATTATTCTTCACTTTAAGAGCCCGATTGTCGAAATTAACACATGTAACAACGAAAATGTACCATTTTTCTGTGTAAATAAAAGCCAATCTCTAGTGCATATTCATTTTATCGGTGCAATCAGGTTGAGAGCTCCACACCTCCAGAGGTGCCATGCTTTGAGAGCAACGTATGGCACTCCATCAATGACCTCAGTTCTCCGCCCGTGCGCCGCAGAACCATGCGCGCGTTTCGAACTAGAAATATCTGTACTCGTTTGTGATTGTTGTTTACAGAAGATAAATTCATGGGAAATACTGATATACGGCAAAAATAGTGTTAAGGAAATGCTGGGTGCTATCTAAAGTATTTCGAATTGCGGCGTGCTTGCAGCTCTGGCTACGCTGCGCATTTCCGGATTAAGATACTTTTTGTAGTGTTTTTCATTGGTTTAAAAATAACAAATCCCTTGTTGACTGTCAGATATTTCATGTGATACGGAATGCAAACAATCAAATACTTTAATTGAATTGCTTTTAATTATTACTCTTTACTTTAGCTGTATATTTTCATTGATGACCTTCATATGAAGTTTATTGTGCAGATGATTATCCCAGTATTGAGCATGATTTTTGCTGCTAGTAACACTATTCGATTATTTATTTAACCTATGCTTGAGCTTTCACGTAGCATCGTTTTATTAATTTCAAAAATTGTCTCAGGCTGTATCAATTTTACGAAGCCTAGCACTCTGCCCATGAGCAAAACTATTGTGGATCGTTTCACTTTCTGTGGTGAGATTTCCTTGAAGCGTCCAACCGTTCATGAGATTTCCTTTTTCCTGGTGAGTCCTGCACGAACTCGAGCATCTCTCCCTACTTCACAAATGCAAAAAGATTTATCACTTTGTTGAAGTGTATTTGAAGCGTATACACACTAACATCAATATCCCCGTACTGTTTTTCTCACAAGTATTTCCCGTACGTTAACAGCAACCGCGCCACTGAGCGCAGCTCTCCTGCAGCCGATGTTTTATTGCTTCCGTTAGTGCCGCGCTGCTGCTGATGTTTACTGCTATTTCTTCAGTAATGACGCGAGCACTTGGCTGCTGGAGCCCTTTGCTGCAACCACCTCTACAATATTTTCCTTTTGTTCCGTAACTACAACTGCGTTATGTTTTGAAATTAGACTAGAACCTGTTAACTTCATGAAATTTTGTTTCTCTCAAGACTGTTAATAATGTATCACTCTAAGTAAAAATACACATGGTTAACACTGGATGCAATATTCTGTAGATAGTATCTTAAAATAATCTATTAAGGTAAAATATTGTTTGTACTCAAACCACTTCAGCTCATTTTTTGGCACCTTTCAGCTTGCTTACGTATTGGTTTCAAATGAACTCAAAGTACGATGTCATCGCTGATGGTATCTGTTCTTGTCAGCATGTTCCGAAGACTTGACATTTTATGCAGTGGATCATTGCTATCCACTGTAGTATATACTATGCGTCTGGGGAAATCTATTGTGGCTTTTACTTCATAATGTTCTTTCCTTCACATTTTTCCCTCCCATGAAGAGTAAATAGTGAAACTGACCACGAAAAGAATGAAGGCTTTGGATATGACACACGTTGTCCAACATAGATTTATTCTAAACGAAAAGCCAAACAGCGTTTGCAAAATTTTAAATGGTTAAGAGTTTTAAACTTTACAGAAAGAATTTGCCTTGTTAACGGTTCTTTTTTTATTTTTATTATTTTATATATATATTTGTATTTATTTTTTAACATTCTGCAGATTGCTTTAGAGCATATAAGCTGATAGAAAAACTTTTTCTAGACGAAAAACTTAATTCTTACTTTTAGACACTCGAGTGGAACGCCGTTTTTAGCTTCAGCTTAGTTTTAAATGCTTAAACAGAGCCCTGAGTCTCAATTGACTTCTGTAAAGACACACACTGATTGAAAATAATCCAAAGTTTGTTTCGATGAATCACTAACTCCGACTCGTCAACACTAACTGCTGCTCATCAATTTTTTGCATGGCCGGACCAAGTAGATCGATTTCAAGCGAGCTCTCTCGGGATATAAATTGGATTGAAACCACAGGAATTCAATTAAAATACTGGCAAAAAATGGATACTTGCATCTGAAATTCACTACGATATATCTGCTCAGCTCGGAATTCGGGTTAGATTTTTGGCTCCACCTGAGACGAGACTGACTCTCGTCGACATTTTTATGATTAGGATTAAAACTGGAACGAGTCCAGAAGCGTTGAAGTGATCTGACACAGAAGGGAAATAATGAGAAAGCTTGCTTTAGTAGACGACAGTGCAGTTATAGTTTAAATGAATGTATCATAATTGATACAATTTTTTCCTGATAAATTTTGCTTCAGTTCAAATGAATTTCAGCTCTTTAGATATTACATGCAACATCTATAAGGATTTTTTGATGAATATTATCAAAGAAATTTGGTGAAAGCTCCTTGTCAAATCTCTCATTTACACTTGTCACTTCAATACATGAACTAATAAAGGCTTTTCATTACACCTTAGCAGTAATTTCAAATAAAAAAGATGAACTTTTTCCATGAATTATTTAATGCTTCTCCAAAGTGGACGTAAAAATATCATCTCTATCAGATCTGGCTTGCACTGGGGAGGCCACCGTCGAGTTCCTCCTCAACCAGATGATGTCTCCAGAGCCCCGGATTCTGATTGGCGGAATTGAGCCGAGTTTCTGCAGAATGGCAAGCCTTTTGGCCCATAAGTCCGGCAAACTGCTACTCTCCTGGTCTTGCCTCGAGGTAAGGAAACACGTATTTATTCTGAGTCGTGATGTCAGGAACATTGCAGGCCGTTGAAGTT
>VCRD01000182.1:235468-363573 GCA_006783055.1 Trinorchestia longiramus
AAAATGAGTAATATCGATGCAGAGATATCTTTAGTAACGATTGTGTCACTGAAACTCGCATTGAGAAGTGGGTCTCAATTAAGTTACACTATCAAGTTTCGTTTGTTAACTACATACTTCAGGTTTTCCTAAAGCATCTGTGCATCTCAAAAGTGGGATGTTACATGATTGTACGTAAACGAATCCAATGAAACATGAGGCCTTGCAGTACGTATAATAAATTTTAAGTTTTCATGCTTGATTGGCTGCTGTACTGTATAAAATGTTTGAAAACTTCGAACGAAATTAACTAACTCTCGATCTAGCCTTAAATTTAAAAAAAATGTTACCTTCAAGTAGGCATTGCTGCTGACTACCGTAGTTAATGGGTTGGTCCAAGAGAAAGTGTTTACATTCCGTAAAATTGGGTTAACATGTTAGGAGCATGACTCGTAAACACAAACATTGTAGCAGCTGTTCAAGTAGCGGACCTTGTAATGGAATGCAGACCAGCTGCTGCAGATCTTGCAAAAAATTCTTTACAACCCTAGTAAACTAACCGTAGACCAACAGCTACGGTCAAATTTGAGCAGCCTTAGTTGGACTTGTGTTGTGAAATGTGACTTGAATGGCAGTAGATTTTAAGAAATCGGACCATCTGCTGCAAACTTTGACCAATGAACAGAGCCAGTACGGTGTTAATTACAAGTCGTCGAGTTCGGTATTTTGCATTCATAAAATTGTTGACAGTTCTCTGAGACCTCGAAAAGCGTGTACTCTAGAACTAGTGAAGGTTAATTCGATTTTTAGCAGGATGTGAGACAAAAAGCCTCTATGGAAAGCGATTTATCTGAAATTTGCTCTGAAGTTGGTTCTCTTACGACCTCTCACACTCTAATTGTGGAAGACTAAGCGCCTAATAGTAACAAGTCGCTTCAGGCATCGTAAAGTTGTCTACCGTGTCTACTTAACCCTCTACCGCCGTATGTCACTCACGGGGAACATCAGAAAAAATGCTAATTATGTTAAAATTATATTATATGTGAGCAATATGAGGTTGCTACTAGGTTTAAACGCGGCGGCATCATACAGCGTCGTTATTTTGGCTGCCTGGCTCTCAGCGTGCTTCATTGCATCAGTGTACAGACGGTCTTTGTGAGCTTAAACGTAGAAACTAGAAAAATAAATTCGTCGCTAAAGGGTTAAGAGCTTTTGGGGGTCATGAGACCAGCATTCTCTTGGTCTGAAAGCTTTAGAATTAGCAACAAAATTATTCGTACACCCCCCAATATTCAATACTTTTAGTAATTTCCGGGAATCCAATGATCATGTGATTTCAAACTTTTTGTACACACGTTTTATTCAAGTTTTATTAAGTACATGAAAAGAATTCGAAATTCGAGTTTTAAAAAGACAGATTTGATTATTAAATTGAATAAAAACATCATGCAATTAATGGGTAATAATATTCGTGTAATTAGAAGAAGGCGACGCAATGAAAATATTAATTGCCAAAGGCATAACCTTTCATCTTATTACTTCCATCAAAGGTTCTTTATGCATTTCACTAAATTGTAACATGTTTGTGCTGTGCTATTATTATATTCTTCAATGGCTACATGCTCTAATTCTTGAAAGGTTGCGGAGTTTGACGACGTATTCGACAGATTGTTTTTACGAGGTGAACTTCCCTAGATTGAAAACTTCACGTCAAATTAAAATGCCTGATACTCTAATAGAATGAAGGAATTTCAAAGATGTGTCCCCAAGCGTTGTGTTGGGGAAGACTGCCCACCACTAATGCTAAGATCCAGCTGTTAGTGGTTCTCTCGTGCTGCCATTACTGTGTGCAGCTTCCACTCATAACAAACCTTCAAATATTCGTACACAATTCTAATCAGTACGCTAGCTAGTTACCAAAGATACAGAAGACATTTTGTGCTAGGCTAGGTAAGAGAAATGTTTGTATTAGCTAAAAGTTTTATTTCTATTCTTCTGCTCCCTCGTACAGGAGGCTGAATTGTCGAGTAGCTACTTCTGCATGCATCTTCTTGATACTCTTATTTTTTCACTCCACTCAAATCATAAATTTTTCATCTATGTGCAGTGCTCACAGATACCTGAAGCACTACATGAACAACTATAGTGTTAAACTGTTAAAGATTCACATCGAAACATTTAATTATTAATGCAGTGAATATACAAACATTTATGTACACGCACGGCCAAAACCAACTCGTCGGAGAGAGGAAAATTCCGTCTTCAAGCCTTGACTTCTATACTTCACAACACATCTTGAAGTATTGATTGCAGAGAAAAATACTCACAAGTTATCAGAAAACTGCCTCTGATCCTCGAGGAAATACTTTTGGTAAACTTAATTTAAAGTTTCCATTTCTGCTCTGCTATGAGTAAAAACTACAGTTATAAACTGCATTACTGTAAGTCGATAAAATTCCACTCATGACTTGAAAACATATTGGTTTTCTCTCAGGTTTTGTTGAAGCTCCAGGTTCATTCTGTGAACTTTCGTGAGAAGTTGAGGGTTTACGTCCTGCATTCTAGAGATGAAAATATGAAATTTTTATAGTATTTTGTAAAATTTTCAGTTAGTTCCCATGCTGTTCGCAAACCTCTTTTACTTTAAAGTGCTCATCTAAACGAATTTTGTCCCACTCAACGTTTATTTCCTTCTCTTTTATAATTGAAAGATTTGAAATTTGAGTTGGCGTAGTAAAACTTGAGGCTGTGATTCCTAAGTTCAATGCCCACTTCTTCAAATCCAAGTGACCTGCTACTGCTCAAAAAGTATCGAAGTCCTCCACAAATTCTG
Source organism: Trinorchestia longiramus (assembly GCA_006783055.1). NCBI lineage: Eukaryota > Metazoa > Arthropoda > Malacostraca > Amphipoda > Talitridae > Trinorchestia > Trinorchestia longiramus. The sequence continues at coordinate 238,281 of VCRD01000182.1, forward strand.
AAATGACACTTTGTCATGCGAAGCTATTCTTGCAAAATTCAAAAAATTTGCATTTCCAATCCAATGCAAGTCGAGGACAGAATTTCAGGTCTTGGTGCCGAGTAATTCCGAGGAGCAAATAGGCAAAATGCGGGCGAGCCATGCTAGTTCATTTCCATTCTGGTGCTGCTGGCTCTTTGATTTTACTCATACATGCACCTGGAGAAATTTGTTTTGCTTGAATGCTATGTTTGCACTGAAGAGTTTTGAATGTCTACGCTTGGAAGGAACATAATTTGTCGTTCATTTCATTTCCGTTCGTTTTAAAATCGCGCGAAAATAATTTTTTTGAACACGAATTGACTGCTTTTCTTTCTCGCATCCATAACAAACTAGACCTAGAAATTTGACCTAAAACCTTGAGAACTTTAATTCCTTCACTAATTACAAATAGCTTCCAACAAGCGGCAAGCACTCTCTCGTCTTCATTAAACTCGGCTTGGTCTCTCATATCTACTGCTGGCACAAAACTGCCCTTGACCCGCACAATTTTCGTCAATAAAGTTCGTCTTAAAACTGGAGGAAAGTTTATGTTGCACCGAATGCTGCAGGGGTCATTAACTATCAGGAAATTTAACTATATCTTCATTACCCTCTCGTTATCAGGTAGATGGTAGTGCAGGTCTCCAGTACCTACTTATGCTTTCAGAGCTTGTGCACCGTGTCCTTAAAAATTTCAGCATCATAAAAGTTCACTCGTGTTTCAAATCTCATTCGTGAAAATTCTTATATTTTGTAAATTTCAGTTTCACATGAAATATCTAACCGTGTTATTTTTTCGAGGCAAAGTAATGATAAGTGCTATAAAGAATGTTGAAGTATAATATGAATGCATCTAAGTCGGGTTTATTTTCAACTCGAAATCTGGTAGCAGTAGAAGAGAAGAACTTTGCTTTCAGCCTTTCAGGCTCATCCTTTTGATGAAAGGAAATGGGTAACATGCTCAAAATATGAGCAATAAGCAGTCTACATTCCTAAAGCAAGCATCCCGGCGGCACAAATTTTGAGCTGCTGAGCAGCGCAGGAACTCAATTTTAAAAAGTGGTATGTTTTCTGCCCCGCCAAGCATTAAACATGACCTCTCGGGGGTATGAAATGTGTACGACCAAATTTGAAATGGTTAAATGAACCACTAAAGGTCCTTACATTATGAAACATTGTTCCAAAAAAAAAAAAAAGAAGAACACTGGCTAACGATGTTAAGAGGGTACGTATTACGTTGAAATCGGGCTTTTAATTTATATGCTTACGAACACTCTTGAGGGTGGACCAAATATTCTGACCATAAATCAGGTATTTTAGCCTTTTGCCAGTGTCATTATGAAATATTTGGTCTCAGGCCCTCCTCTCAATCACTGTCAGACGATGTCTCAAATGATCTTTCCAGGTAAATAGTTTGAATAAAAATACCTGCCTACCTTCATGTCTAAGCTTCTAATTTTCATTAACAAACAGAACACTGAAATGAGTCTATCATCTCATTACAGTCCAAATTTTACATGCAAGTTCATTTCTCGAGATGATAGTACATTAAGTTTCCCTTGGACATAAAATTGCCGAATTCCAAGTCCCTGAAGAGCGCTTTGAGCTCCATTAGTAGATCAAGTTAATTCTTCTCTGTAAGATTCGCAGAGTGTTTTGCAGAAACAGCCTTCGAGTTGCGAGCCGTAGAGGCCGGACATTTTTGGTCGAACTTCCAACACTGAGTTGCTTAATAAAGGTTCGTGTCCTTGTTTTTCAGATGGAGATGGTTCAGGGGAAAAATAACTTGAAGTTTCGTAAAAATGGACATTGTCTATTGGCTGCTTGAACATGTTCTGACGAAATGATATGGTTTCACTAACATTCGGTGAACCAGTAATAGGAGAGTTTTTTAAAAAAAGGTCGTGTGATAGTATATCGTGCAGGTAAATAGACTCCACAGCCAGTCACTTTTCGAGTCGTTGATAAAGTTCGTAACTGATGCTTTACAAATTCAAATAAATTTTCTGAGGGCAGAAGTTGGCACTTGAATTCTACAGTCTTTATCGTGTTAGTGTGTTTTCATTAATTTCTCCTGATTTTATTGTTATATGTGCCGCAGCGCAGCTACATCTACTGCAGTATCCATTTGAATTTCTTTTTCTTCATTTTGATTCTTTCTATGAATAGTATTTTTTTAAATATTTCTTTTCCCATCCAGCATTCAGACGATTTTAAGGCCTGTCCTCGTTCAATTCAATGAACTGATAATTTTTGTTGGATTGTTCATTTGCACGCTTCTTCAACATCGACAAGATTACATAAAGTTGACTTTGGTTTTCGCTTAGCTATGGGAAGCCATGGATTTTGGTATTTTTATCTTAAGGTTACACATAAAAAAATAGTAAATGAACCTATTCACGTTAACTTGCTTTATTAAAGTTGGATTTTGTCATTTACCTTTTTTTACTCGTATTTTTTCCCGGTTTTCTATTCCAGTCTGTTTATTCTACACCTCTCGAGCGCCAGCTACTTTTTTGATTGATAACGAAGAAATATACAGCTGTACAAAATGGTCGTTTTTGTTATTGTAACGATTTTCAATACGTCGTTGAAGAATGATTTTTTCAATAATTGTGCTATCAATTATTTTTCTGATCTTAGGAATAAAGCTCCAATAATTCTAGCTTTTCTCAAAACAATATTGTTATCCGTTTTAGTTCAACTGTTTACCCGGTCCGATTGAGTTTTCCTACTCTTAAAAAAAGAAATATTGTTCTCGTACAGAGTTACGGTTATCTATACAGCTTTTTCATTCTTGAACTCTCAGCGCAGAGAAATCGGAGGCAGGTCTCCCAAAAGCCACAAGTGAAAGAGAGTCTCTGTTATCGAGTTAGTTGGTGATAGCAGCGACAAAATATCGTGTGTCTCGGGAAGCCGATATGGTGGTCCGTGACTTAATGTCTACTCAGATAAAATATTTCAGGACCGTGACGCTGTAAACGAACGGAGAATCTCTGAATTCTGAAGAAGGAGCCAAATATGCTACATTTTGAGATATATCTTATAAAAAAGGGCTGTCATGCGGGACTGAAATTTAAGGTATTTCTTTAACCAAAAGCTTCACAATCTGCACCATTTTGTTTAAAAATTTAATGCAGTCTTTTAGAAAGACGTTTACTTTAAAACTTTTTACATTAGTATCAAAATACTTTTTGTAATTTATATCTATTGAATATTAAAAATTATTCTAACTGGAAAAGAAACGCATCGAATCTGATCTGAAAATTTCTAAAGAGAATTTTTGAGGTTGCATGTTACAAATTTGCTTCATTGCAGAAGCAAATGTGCGTTTAAATGATTTGAAACGCGAACGTCGAGGTTTTGAAATTTGTTGAGGAAAAAAGAGAATGTGAATGCTCTCACATTTATTTGCAAAGATTCATTTGAATGTTTATAATCTCCCGGTGATGTTTTCTAGCTGAAAACGTTCTTAGAGATTATTTTTTGAAGTGTACACTCCTCCTATTTATTATACTGACGGGGAAATAGAAGCTAATACTAGTTATTTTTAATTTTGTTGAATCTAAATATTTCCACGCAGTATTTATCAGTTGTCCTGATGTTTCTTAATAATAGCATCTAAGCTCACCACTTACATATGTTTAGTATTAAATCCCTGCGGGAAGCGATACTGCTGACAGTCTTAGAAGGTTTAAAAATATGTTGTTTGAGGCAATATTGATGCGTGCATTGAGACGAGTGTAATGTGTTGAGATGATGGATGTTCATAGCAGGTGTAAGAACAACTGAAGAGAAACTGTCTAGTGGGATGGACGGCTGTTTGCCACAGCACTCGAGGGTCATCTGAAGCAGAGGAGTCGAAGTAATCCGCTCCTTTCATCGTCATTCTGCTTGATTTCTTTGAGTATAAGAAAGAATTCATCTTTGAGAATCGTCATTTCTAAGACATGACTGAAGAAATGTAGTGCAAAATAGATCTTAGCGATGATATACCATTGTTCTTGTAAAGGCAGTTACAAAGCAAGGTAGGTCAAAGTAGGCTTGCAAGGAGGCACGTTAATCGTGCAAGTGCATATAATGTGTGTAGCATGACTTTTTGTTCATACTTGGACGAGGAATAGAGTTAGTTTACAAAAGCTCGAGCGAGATGTTGCTGGGTTCACAAGATATATTTTTTATGTTTGTAGGAGGCAGCGTGTCATTGTTTTTTTTGCCTGTGCGCTATGCTTTTTGCCTTCGAATAAATAAACATGTACACTGAAGGAAAAGGATTGTTTTCGATATAGAACTGATAAACTCTGCCTGGTGATGTTAATATAAAGCTGTTAATATAGAGTAACAGGTGCGAACTAATTCAAAACTTTGTGGTGAGGGAATGAATTTATTTTGTACGTGATCTTATTTATTAACAGATTTGTGTTACAGTAAGGTACAAGTCTTCGTCGCAAGTAATATTTCTACAGCGTTACTCATTAGTTGCACACATATTGTTCAAAGAATTTATTCTTGACCGAAAAATTATCTTCCAACACTCGCAGTTCGTCCTGATAATAATTCAATTTTCAAGCAAGTCGTGGAAAATAGCTTAGAGCGTCTAAAAGTTACATTGTTTTGTGTTTACAGTTGCTTTCCAATCGCAGGCTTTGTTGTTCACACGACAAGTGTCGGAGGCAAGCATCATAAAACAGCAAAACTCTTGACAAGCCTTGATGTCTTTTTCATTGGTGGTGCAGCAGCCATCGCTATTGTTTGGTGCTTGCAAGGTAAACTTGAAAGTTTTCTCTGTTACGGCAGCTGCACAAAAGTAAGCCGATTACGAAAAAGGCTCACATTGACGCTCTCTCCTCAAACCCTACTTTAAGTTTGGCTCTTGGCCAGGACGCGTGCTTTCGGCACTCAGCCCAAGTGTCGATTTTGCCGCTAGCTCATACATAATCTTGGCCGGAGACGCTAAATGTTCTTAATGATACTTCGGAAGTGGCATTAATATTCTAGAGGCTGACAGAGGATTGTCATTGATGCCACTTGCTCTCTAAATCTTCAAATTATTTTATGCGTCCTCAAACTGCTGGTGTTAATCGTGCGTGATAATGAGAACTTCTTTTTATAAAATATAAAATCAGTCATTAATACGGATTAATACTTGGTTAAGGTGAGAATATGGAGACCATTTATTTTTCATGTATTTTTCATGTGTTAAAATATTTGTGCTCACGATGGCATGGATGATTATTCAAATTTCGACAATGTATTTCATTTTGAACAAGAAATGTTTAGCTGCTTGATATGGTAGGTAAACGCAATTGCTATTCTAGAAACATTAATACAACGAATAGGTTTTCTGCATTACCAACGTGGACAAATTTACATAATGAGGGATTTTTCTAAATTTCGTTCTACGACTGCTTTTAGAAAATAAAATACATTGCAACTAAAATCAACTAAGGGCTATTGAGAACGCGCATGAATTTTAATTACAAAACCGTCCCTGAGGGAGAGCTTATTGATACGTTGAATTAATATTCGTATTAAAGAAACCTTATTGAAGTCATTTTGTATGGAGGGGGTCTTTGTGTTTACAAAGAGAAAGCTCCCTAATTAGAGTTAATTAGCTGTTCATAATAAACAAAAAATTATTTATTGCTAATCAATAGAAATGAATTGATGAAGTTTGTCTGTAAGGTCGCGTTCAATCTTGATTTCATTCTTGATTTCCTAAATTATTTAGCTGATTCTGCTGCAGCAAATGGTTTTTGTGTTAGATCCTGGAAGTGAGCGACTTTATTGTAGGAGCGACTTTATTGTAGGAGCGACTTTATTGTAGGAGCGACTTTATTGTAGGAGCGACTTTATTGTAGGAGCGACTTTATTGTAGGAGCGACTTTATTGTAGGAGCGACTTTATTGTAGGAGCGACTTTATTGTAGGAGCGACTTTATTGTAGGAGCGACTTTAGTGTGTGAGTGACCATTGTACATACGAAGCCTCCATACAGTTCTGGTCATGCATACTTGTCAAATGAGAAGGTCAGTTAGTTTTCTGAAGGTTGCGTTTTACGTCAATTTTGACCTCGGGGCCCATTAGAGCATGGAAGTTTCACGTCAAGTTTCCACCTCAGAGTTCATTTGAGTAAGAACGTTTTTTGACTTCGTGGCATCGGAGGTTTGGATTTCTTGCTGGTATTGTAGCAACATTTTATGATTCTGTTATTTTAACTTGAGTTGTATTTAAGTATTTGTGTTCCTTCATTGTTCAATGCAAGTTCCAAATTCCAAGAATAAATGATAGTGACTCGTCTACAAATTAAATTAAAAAATTTATCCTCTAATACGTCTCTGAGTTCAGTTCGGTTCTCCGTTGTGTATGTATGATCTATTTAAAGCTTCTATGATCATCAGAGAATAAAACTATTTATATTGAGAAATACAAAAGAATATAATCGTGTAATGCTATTTGAACGATAAATAAAAAACAATTGTTTGGCAGTTTTGCCATCGCAAACATCTTTTGCTGCAAAATAACGATCATTGCTTACACTCACCACACAATTTTTTGGTGTCCTAAAAAGGAGTTGGCTGTAAAGGTAAATTGTAAGATCTTTCTTGTCATGTTAAAAGAGCAGTTATTTAAAGCTTCGAACTACATGACTATGATTAACATATTTTGGACATTCAAACTCTCTAGCGCTAGACACATTTTTTTCTGTCGTTGAGGCATGAATAATGATTTTATTGAGTGTGTATTCCAATCTTATTTATTTTTAATAATTAACGACAACACCAGTAACCCTGAACATCTTGATTAGGTGAATTTTGCTGTTACCTAGTTAACGATTGTGGTACGATATGGATCAGTAACTCGGGCTGGCTGCAAACTGGTCCACTTAATTTATTCGTGTACGCGCAGCTTAGGCATGCAAGTCCAGCAAAGCGAGCGACAAAGCTTCGAGTGATCCAAGTTTGAGCTTTGAAAGCATCTTACGTTGGTAGGACATGCAACGCAGCCGCACTCAGGCCCAATTGACCAAGTAGCTTTAAGCGGTCCCGGCGGCCGATCGAGCCAGGGACCAGCCTCCTTGATGAATGCTCTCTTAAAGGCTTCCAGAGGACCATCTCGCGCGATAACATCTCATCTTACAACCAGGACATGAAGTCAGACAATAGCGTCGATACTTAAGAATTGCGTGCATTGTTTGATTACTTCTTGTGAAAACTCCACTTCATCGTAATGGAACAGCAAATTAAAATTTTCGAATTTTCGCAATCATCAGGGGCAGAAATTAGTGTTTGTAAAATCAAATTAAAAATTCACATATGAATCTTCCGGTGAAAACGTATGGTTTGATCATGACAAGAGTCATTGGGTATTTTGTGCCTCGTGGTGCTGAGAAATAACTCGATAATATATAAGCATACATTGCATTTGTGAACGACATATTTGTGGGGGAATATATCTAATTACTGTAATGAAAACATGAACTTGTCGACCTTTAGTTTGTAAAAAGTCTGGTATAAATTTCCAAAGAGACAAGTTCTGCAAATTTTATGCTCATAACATTTTGATATTGAATATTTTACTAAAAGATCGTATTGGAGCAATGGATGAGTCTTCTCCAGCACTTCTTGCAGATTCATTAAAAAATGATTTTCAATTAGTTTAATAGCTTTTCGCTTCCGGGTAGCAGTGCGAATAATGTTTAAAAAAATTATTCCATTTTCATCGAGATTAATTATTGTAGTACTGTTATGATTCTAACATTATACCTTATAAAGTATAAAAACTTTACGCAATCTTGATCTAAAGTTGCATCGTTCAGGGATATTAAAAATTAATTCAATTGTCAGGAAAAATTTAACGCTATGGCGAGTACAAAGCTTAGGTAAATCTGCACTTCCTTTTAAAAGTGTTCCGTCAATTGAAAAAATAATACCTTGGATTATTACGCATGAAAAACACAAAAGTACTGTAAATTACGTAAAAGTAATTAAATTTTCGGGTATGGATCATAATTCGAGAGCAGGCTCATCTTCTTGGCTTCCTCCTGGAAATTGTAATGTTGGTAGCAGCTGAGACTTGTTCTCATTTGCGTCCTTAGCACTGGCAGCATCCAGTATGATCACGCTAAAATAATTTACACACCGGAGATCAGCTAAAGGCAGAGACTGAGAAAGGTGGTAAATAAATAAAACTAAAATTTAAAGCTCATGGTCATCTTGCTCCACAGCTATCCATAAGCTGAAAAGCCGTTGCTGTAACGTCGACGGTTTTAGCTCGTCTTCCACCCCGATCACCCGATGCTTACAAGCTGTAAATCTTCATTCGTTGCAATGTTTGGTTGCTGTGTGGGTGGTTAATGTCAAACTGCAGGATAGAACTTAATTCGGATTATGGTGCTCTCCTTGCCCTTGTCTGCGTAAGCTTTCATAAGCCTACTCTCAACTGTGATATAGTTTAAACGACACTAATTTCTCTCAACTTTGTTTAATGTGTTACTAACCATGTTTAATGTTCACACATGGTTAGAATGTGAACATTCGGTAATTTGTCGCACTGGGCAATAATCTCACACTAGACTTAATAAACGGTCTTAATCTTTAGGACGAATTAAAGCCTGCTTAAATGATAGTATCCTGAAAACATTTCTACCTGATACTTTGTGTCAAATAGACATTCGTGACTAAATATTTGTCAAAATAATGTATGTTTGCATTTCTTCTATAAATTTTAATTTAGGATATTTTGCAACCTCGAACAATCCGGGACTATTCGATGGTGTACTTTTTAAAATCTGATTGCTCATAAAGTTCTTGAATATGTAAAAAATCTATAACTTTATCAATATTTGTACGAGTTGTCATATACGTCAAAAGTTCCCGAAACGTTATACCTTGACTTAAAAACATATTTAAATACTTGATGAGCACGATTTCAGAAATTCGTTTAAAATTTTGAAACAACTCATTTTTCAGAATTTCTTGTGACCCATGGCTTCTAAAACAAAAAAAGCTGTGTTCTTGGTTGGCTGAACTAAAAGCTGCTGTTACTGTACGAAGTAGGTTACCAACTGAATACATATAATAAAGAACCATCGCACACCTGCATGCTAAATGGAATGGAAATAATTTAATGTGACAGGCTTCATCAACGATGGACCACAGCTAGGCATGACACATGTCAATGATGAAAGTATATGTACATCCGTGATCTGTACGGCAAGTACGAGCAAATCGTTAAGATAAGCAATAACAAAGAGCATTTTACGAGAAAATCGTTTTATAGTCTTCATGGCAAAAAATACCGAGAAAATTGCAACTTTTACAGAACGTACGGTCTTTATAGACACTCTATATCCTGTATAAGAGTATTTACGTATGTTGCTGACACGACGCTTGAATACTTTTTCCAAATAAAACCAAGGTTTCAAAATTTTATGCGTCCTTTTTCATCTATAAGACTCACAGACCTACGGACGACATTCTAATATCAAGGGAATGTTGTCTTTCACTCTAAATACTGTACTAAAGGTTGTATCGTTGGAACATAAGGAAACAAACAGAGCATCTTTACACTAGAATAAATGCCTGCTATCTCTAATCCGTCACCAGGATTGAAATGAACTTGCTTTATTCGAAGTCCGTACAGTACACGTTAGATCTGAACTTTGAAGTCTACTGTAGTTGCTTGAAGGTAGAAGTTGATATTGCCTGTAGTGCCAGGTCTGTATTTATTTATGGATATAGTATGCATGTATATAAATATATTCATTCTTCATATTTGTACTCCACAGTGAAAACTCTGCATGTGTCATCAGATGTTTGTGTGGTGTGTGTTGTGCATGAAAATGAAACTTTACTTGTGATGATACAAGTCTGAAGTGTGTATAGATTTGAACCTCAGGATACGTTGTCCAACGTCTGACGTCAGCGTCTGTTGTCGAACATTTGACGTCAGCGTCTGTTGTCGAACATCTGACGTCAGCGTCTGTGGTCCAACGTCTGACGTCAGCGTCTGTGGTCCATCGTCTGACGTCAGCGTCTGTTGTCAGGAGCTGGAGGTTAACTCCTTTGTCCCGAAGTTTGAGATCTTCGACAGTTTGATTCGCTAAAATTTCAGTGCAGGAGAGGAATCATAGTTAATATATTTTTCAATTCCGATAAACTTGAAAACATATGGAGTTCTGTAATTTTTCAGGCTTATATAAAAGTTGAAAAATTATTAAGGAATGAGCTATTTTACACGATACAAATTTATTTCTTGATTATTGACTTGTTATAATTGAGGTATTTGTTGCCATGTTTTCAGCTCTCAGAGAAACAAAGTTTTTTTACAATGTTTACTTCTGCACTGTTTCTGATAGAAATATTTTGAATAACGTTGTTAAAACGTTATGAAAAATGCATTAGATTGTTTTTTTATTTATGGTTACTCCTTGTGAGCCCTCTGAGAGTTCATCCCCAAAAGAGCTGTTTGTTTGAAAGAGTTTAATATCTAGCCTGTTCATGCGATACAAAGAGTTCTCCCTCACGAGTCCCCGCTCCACAAATCATGATCAAGCTAACGAACAAAAATATTTTTGTCTCGGAAAAAACATACTAGAAATTTGACATATAAGCTGTCAATTCTACTATTTTATATTCTTTTTTAGTTCACAAACAAAGCAACCGAACAAAAGTTTACACAACTTTTGAAAGAAACATTTTCCCAGGATTTCTCTGCATGATTCGGTGTACTCGAAAATGACAGTTTTACTCAGTTTCACTTTTAAACTTCCACTGGACTTTCTCTACGTTAACCAATTTGAGTTATTTCTGTTTTGCTTGTTGGAGATTCCTCGTTGTAGATGTCACCTCTTTGTGCTTCCAGTTTGATAACTCCCAGAAGTTTTCGTTTAGTCTTCCATTTTTGCTTGTCATGTCTCTGACTTTCGCTGGTTTAATTGTTTGCGTCTTTCATTTATTAGTATTTATGAACTAAATGCTTTCCATGTGATATTTTATTTCCGATTTTTGTTTACTTTAGGAACTCCTTGCTTTCTCTTTTCCAGCCCCCTTTTTAATTGAGTTGGCTTTTTCAAATATAGTCGGGGACGAAACACAGTATTATTCCATTTATTTTGACAGAATATTAAAAGGGATAGGAGGACTTTCATTCCGTCTCTCATGCCCAGCCTAACCAATTTAACTGGGTGAATAAACTCAAAATAACTCCAGGAAAACACATTGTTCTCTTTGTTGACATTCCTATATAATAAGGCACGTCTTTGTTATGCAGTTGTTTGTAGTGCATTACTTTCAGCTGCATGCTATTCAGCTAACCTGCGAACCTGGAGTACAGTGTTTTGGAACAGCGTCTTTTGTGAAGATGAACGTTCCCTACACTAACCTGAAATCCTTATTGAGTTCCTTAGACAAATGCTTGCATTCATGCACACATAAATCTCTGCCGTTCACAGCAGGGTTATGAGGTGCAAAACATTCTTATACGATATGATTTTCAGATCGTGTTCTCAACACAGCAGATCGCACAATAGCTGCGGAAGAGTTGGTTAATTAACGTGTTGACGGTCACCGCTCACTCAACATTAATAATACTATTGTCATATTACAATTGTAATATGACAGTAATGACAACGCTAATTGAACTAATAAATATTATAATATCATATGATGTTAACGCCGCTGTGGTACCGTCGCGCAGCTACATCATATGGTGTAAGTTGCCGGGAGAATGCAACTCTTACAAGCATAATATCATGTAAATAACGCTTAACAGGTTAAAGCTCTGAGTAGATCTGACGCCTGTTCAACCAGTAAACTATTATCTAATGGGGTCAATGTTAGGTAGGCTTAGAAATACTTTAGTTTTGTGTTTCAATCGTGATGGTGTATTCTTTTGAATCACTTACGGTATCCCTAGTAACCTATTACTACCCGAGGAATCTATGATTTTATTTTATGTTTTGAAAACGAAATATCCTTTAAAATTCACTGAACATAAGGTACTGTTTTCCAATGATAGACTAACTTCAAATAGTAACAAATTCGATTTTGATCTTGTTCATAACGAAATTGAAATACAGGGTGTCCCAAAAAGATATACTCACTCTTTGACAGACGATTATTAATGAGTTTTTCATGTAATGGATCCGAACAAATGGATTCGGAGGAGAGGTAACATTAAATGTCCTGAACGTTGCCCAGATCTCACGCCAATAGATTTCTTTTTGTGGGAATATTTCAAAGATAAGGTTTACACTGCCGTTGAATCGTTGATTTGAATAGTAAAACTTGAATACAGGGTGTCTCAAAAAAAAAATGTACTTTCCCTTTAACCGTTGCTAACATGCTGTCTTCTTTTTGTTGCAGGTGTGAGGTTCGAACCTTTGCGAACATGATTCTTTAATCACATTTAATCATGTTCGCAAAGGTTCGAACCTCACACCTGCAACACAAAGAAGACAGCATGTTAGCAACGGTTAAAGGGTGAGTACATTTTTTTGAGACACCCTGTACATTGCTTTGCTAATTCCAAATGAAATCTTTGACATTGTTGTCGAATCCATTGTTGTACGTTATCAGCTTTGTTTGAAAAATGAAAGAAGGCAGTTTGAACATTTGCGTGCACGCAGAGATGAGAGAACATTAAATAATTCTAAATGAATATAAATAATTGTTTCTACAACGATTTGTTTTTTTGAATTTAATTTAACTTTTTAGGATTGTATGCATATCAATAAAGATGTACTTGAACACAAAATGCATGAGTACTGGGTAGTCGAAGAGCTAGTACATGTTATTGGGACACCCTGTATTTTGAATGTTATTTTACCAGGTACGACCTTGCTAAAAGCCTCAGTCCATTATTTTTTGTTGACATTTCATCATACCATTAAAATGTTTAGCAATAATCAAATATGATTATTAGCTTGAAGATATTAATTTGTGGCATCAAGAGTTACAGCGTTCATCGTTTTCTCTAAATAATGGCTCATGCATTGCAGTACGTAATGTATCCTGGAAACTTGAGTAAACCAACACATGTGCTAATAACTCATCAAGAGTCTGAATGGAGGCCATTTGCATCAATGACTTCTATTAATTAAATCTGAATGGCATCGAATCACTCATCTTCATTGTCTGGCTACATTGTGCTTTGTTTTGGGAAGATAGCTCGTGTACAGTAGTGTATCCCAACTGAGCTGCCACAGCTATAACCATATTGCGAAGAGATGAGGGATTTGTTGGAGCAATAAACATTACAGCAGCGATGACGTTGGTCTCACTTAATGCTTGTCCTGACCCTCTTCTATGCATCATTCGTTCGTTGTTTACTTGTTGTCCCTTTCTCTTTCGTTCTGTTCGCGTTGTTGCACACTGTGATTATCACACTCGAGGGAAATTTGTATTGTATACGCATTCAGACTATTTGGGTTTTGATCGAGCATCTGCATCCATATATTCATAAAATGTATCTGAAGGCCAACTGGTATATCGCTCCTTGAATAAGAGAAGCTGGCATCCACATTCAGGTTGAGTTGTATTTACGTCATGAGTGAGCGTTGATTTCACATGCACAATATCCTCTTGTATGGAAGTAGTGCGATACAGCACCACTCTTCATATATTGTATGAGAAGTGCAGTAAATTTATAAAAATTATACTTGGTGAATAAAACTTCGTTTAGTAAACTATAATTTAAATTTTTTCTCCTGATACTATTTATATGAACTAGAAACATACATCATCCTTTCTACGAGACACCTGTATTTGTGTATGTATCTTGGAAGGAAGATAACTTGAGGTACGACATATGTAGCAAAAAGTAGCAAAACTTCTGTCGAGACAGATCTGATTTTTTAGAATAATTTTTTAATTGGAATCTAAAAATGATCGTTACTGTTCTTCATCACCAGATTTTTACGTTGCTGCATTACTGTGTTACTAATACTGAGCACAACACTGTTTGTTGCAGCATTGTGTAACTGAATGGCTAAGACAATCTACAAGTGTGTCATAACTGATAACAATAGACTAATATCTTCTACAAATTACGGAACACAATGCAATTTAACTTATCGAAAAGAAAACTCCAGAGAAGAAACTAGGTGTGACTTTAGAAAATAAACTGCAGTCATGAAAGTGGTACGCTAATTCAATTTCCCCATGTGTGAAATCCAAGTCAGAGGAAAGTATTTCTAAAAAAAAATTTATAGAACGTTTTTGCACCTGGTATTTCAGGAGCCAACTATTACAAACAATTACAGTTTTGTAGTTCGTGTATTGATTCGAAGAAAGAACAGTCGTAAGGTTTCTGTAGTTAAAGGTTAAACCTCCATGTTTTGCAGATGTCGAATTTTCTCTGTATTCTTTCAATCCTTAAGTCTTCATGATGCCCCCACATTAGGTACTACATAAGAAGTGTACAGAAGGCTCGTGTATTTTTTATGGTGAATTCAATTTAGGAATCGTAGGAATTATTGAATCGGCCCTCACGTCTCTCTCGTGTTCCTTGATCACTTTTATTTTAAAAGTTTAGAGCTCTCTCTACCAAAGCAATTTTCTAAATCTCTAGTAATTAATTGAAGCCCTACTGGCAAGTATTTCTTATCGAATTTTGAGGGCAACTTTGTGCTTGTTATATTATGTCTTTGGTGAAAGTTTTTAAAGTTTCTGTCAAAGCACTTCAGTCGAGCTAGCGTAGTTTTTTGAACAAAGAGTATAGATAATTTATTTTTACAGTTAGCTGCATTAGTACGCTCTTGAAGTTGTCAAGCTCAGGCGATGTGGTCGTTTTTTAAATAATAAAAGAAATAATTCTGTGTTGAACAATTTCATCCGGCATGAAAAGAAAACTTGATTAACCATTTATTAGAACCTCTTCCTTAGTTTTTGTTAGGACTGCCTCCCTGCGTGGTCGGGTTAAGGTCTGCCTCTTTGTGATTAAAAATAAAAAATTTGAAAATGGTATATCATCAGACCGTAAAAATTTCTTAATTTTCTCGTATTTTTTTAAATGTTAGATGTTCAATAATAGATGTTAGATGTTGTCAGTGCTAGATATCGTGTTGTTGTGACTGCAGACCGTACAACTTCTACTGTTAATTAACCCTTTCGGTACCATGATGCAAATATCAGAACCTTTTTCAACATATTTAACATCAAATTTAAAAAAAGATGCTTTGTGATGTTTTACGGTCACTGCATTGTCCTGATCAAACTGTAGCTTGCACTGCCCTACCAGCGTTTGCACAGACACACGTGTTGCTCTGCATCTTAATAGGCGAAAAATGACTGCGGCTACCAGAGATGCCGTCAGGACCGAAAGGGTTCAATTTGACAAACTATCGACTCAAAGCAAGTGTAGGAATGGTAGATAGAAATTTAGGTCGGCCAGCGTAGTTATTGCAAATTTTTGAAACTAATGGGTATAATCTGGTAACTTAACACGTTTGTTACGATTGCCTAGCCGGTGCAAATCTTTACTTTGTACATACAGTCACTAGAAAGCTTTGAAAAAATTACAGAACCTAACCTGAGTGACCCACCGGTGGGTCGCATCGCAACAAACGTGTTAATGAAGCATGGTCAAATAAAGCTAACAAGCTGAGTGTTACTGTTATTCAGTGAGAAGAACAGGCTGAGTGGACCCTATAGACCGTGTATGTTAGTTTCATTCGTAAGCAAGACAGTCATTTCAGAATAATAGTAATTTTATGGTTTCAACTGAGTATGCTAAATCGATTAACTTCTTTTTTACAGGTTCCACAGCAAGATCACACGGACACGGGCGGTTATTTGTCCTTATCCAGCATCGCGGCAAGTCACGCAGAGAGAACGCCTGCTGTGGGCACAAGGAATTCTTCTGTACACAGACACAATTTTTTTGTCAGTAATCAAAACAGTCGATCTAAGCGATCGCTTGTGCAGCGGGATGCCATTGGAAAAAAACCTTTGAATTTTGTGCAGAAGAATCCAGTATTTCTTAGAAAGAGAGGAAAGCCTTTCCTTGATGGAAAGCCAAGTTTTGACTTTAACAGAAGGCGCTGTAAGAACAAGTTTTTAAGGACTCTTGTTAATGATAATGTTCTTTCTTCTTTACCGCTGAAAAATGCATCACGGGCTGAAAGATATATTTTTATAAATAAAAATAAGCCACTTTCTGCAGTTTTAGCAAGATTCAGTGCCGCAACTTTTTGCTTTGAGGGTAATGTCAAGCGTAAGAAGTGTCTTTACCTTCAAAAAAAGCACAGAAGAAAGGCAATTTTAAGCGGACATGTGAAAAACAATTCTCAAATATCATCTTTCTTCGCCGACAAATTTTGTACACTAGGCGATAAAAGCTTAAAATCATCACCATTTTCTCTTATAACATCGAGAAGGAGTTCATCGGTTTCGGAAAATGATTCTGGTGCTTTCATCGCTACCGAGAGTCGATCAGGGCTGAATAGAAAAAAATACAACACGATGGGCTTAAACAGCGATCCAAAAAAGAGCCCTGTCAAAGGATCTGGCGGGGAAGATATTGCATCACCGGATTTTTCTGACCAGTGGTCGAACATTCTTTCTCTTTCCACTGCCTCGCGTCCATTCACGAAGATTTTTGAAGCGCTGGAAGGGTCATTGAAAGTACCTCGTTTTGTGTCAAAATCTCTCGAGCTCCGCCGAAACTCCCAATTTTCTACTCAATCTGCTAGGACTTCAACGCCCAACGAATTTATTCGAAAGGCGAAACCTGTGT
Organism: Trinorchestia longiramus; assembly: GCA_006783055.1. NCBI lineage: Eukaryota > Metazoa > Arthropoda > Malacostraca > Amphipoda > Talitridae > Trinorchestia > Trinorchestia longiramus. The sequence continues at coordinate 255,041 of VCRD01000182.1, forward strand.
TACAAGTTCCAGATTTTTATTTAAGAAAGCGAAGTGCCCGCCGTGCAACCCATAACTCCGATGTAGTTCAAAATTCCGTCCCTGAAAACCCTTCACTAACTTCTTTTGCACCTTACTTGTCAAGATCCCCACGCAACGCAGCGCCTTTTAACAAGTTAAAAACGCTCGCTGCTCTGGCTGACGTGGATGTTGCAGAGTCAAAACATGGAATGGAAGCAGAAAACGTGTCCAAATCTTCGAGATTTCCAAGAAATGCAGGAACATATTCAAGATTCCCACGAGAAGCCGGATCATATTCGAAATCTCCTAGAAATGCAGGACCTTATTCAAGATTTCCAAGAAATGCCGGGTCTGTTGATGCATCAAAAGATCCATCCGGTCAGTCGGACTCCAATACCGCTGGGCCCAAAGAGGAGTCTGAGTCTGATAACTGGGCCCGAGGCCCCGGAGAACAGACCACGTGCTGGGGTCAGCACGTGGTTGCAGTGACGCCTGTAGCAGCCCAGGTTGCAAGAGCTGCACGTGCAGTGCTCCAGCATTTCAGATGGAAGACCGTACGCCTTCTAACCATTGGTACGATATCATTTTAATTCATGTTTTTTAGGGCTTTAATGGTTTTATAGCTTTCACAAATTGCTGAAGATGAATAATTGAGCTAGGATATGTTCTATTTGATTCATGAATTAACCTCATTTGAGTATCAATTCGCTTGATTTTATTAACAAGAGGAATTTAGGAGTGTCTTTATCATTAAAAAGATTTTATTGGTCAGATGTCTTAACTCGTACGAACTGAATGATACTCTAACTATCACATGTTGAACATTGCTGTTTTTGAAAAATTGAAAAGTTTTGAAAAAGTTTGGGCATTCATTACTTATGTAAAGAAAATTTCTACAGATTTGTGCCAACTTGCGTGAGGTATTCGTTAACCATGATAATTATTATTTTGATTATTCATTTTCTACGTAAAAATTTTCGAAATGATTGCAGTATACTCGGACTTTTATTATCATTAATTAAATTCAATTTTAAGTTGATTGGGATGAACGCTGTGCCATTGTGCTGTAACTGAACTTTTAACGGGAGAAAAAAAATTTTGTAGCCAGGATATCGTGCTGTTCTTGAGGAACGTATTCATGCAACAAAATTTATGCGAAATATTGCATAACGTGATGCAAAGAATTGAATAATTATTACTCAGCTATCATTATCACAAGGCAAATGTTATTTCCAAGTATCATCAGCTTATAATTCTTGTATTACGCAAGCTGAATCAGAAGTTTCTTCATGGAATTTATGGACGAATAAGCCTCAACACATCCTATGATTTAATTTTCAATATAATGTTACAGTTTTAGCCAATATTTTATTCAGAATGAAACTTCATTGTTGTTTCTTCATTAGATGAATATAAAACCGTGCTGGAATTTCCTATTGCTAGACTGTCATTCAGCTTCTTATCCTCGTTTTGAAAACAGATAAAATGCCCAGTCACAGTCGTTTAAAATATCAGTCTATTATTGCCTCATTTTCCTTTACTTGAAAGCTTTCCTAGTCTATATTTTTATTGTTGAGAATTTCCCTTCAGAAACTGGTTCTCTGCTTGATTTTAATGGAATAATTTCTTTGTTTGATTGCATTATTCATCAGTAGTGATACCTTGATTTATGCATGACTTGCAGCTGTGAATTACAATAGTGTTTCTTGATACACAGTTTGGGTTCAAAATTCCAGCACTTAGCTCATTATTATCAACCCTCGTAGCCTTTTATGCTTGGGCTGTTTTTTGGATTTTTCAGTGTTGACCGTCGAATGTTTCCCTAGGCAAAGCTTGATCTATTTACATGCAAAGTTACCTCCAGTTTACATCGGCCTCAGCCTGTGAAGTTGCTCATGCTATAATTTGGTTTTCAAAAAATGCAACGATTCTTTGCTCGAAATTGCTAAGTTTAGGATCAAAGCGGACTTATTTTCTTGTTTTATTTGAAGGTCGTTGCCGGCATGTGTTTCGGATTACAGAGGCCCAGAAGTTTTTAGATTCACGTATTCTATACTGCAGAGGTTCAGACAAGCGCAGTATTTGCCTTGCTGTTTACTCCATTAATTGCATATAGTTCAGTTGTCATGAAGTCAGCGGTTTTCACTTAAATTTCAAGGGAAATCTTTAATTTTGTTGCAGATTATAGTGTTTCATTGATCTCGGCATGTTATGCTGTTTCATTAACAGTTCATGAATGTATATGTTTTCATTAAATTTATAGAACATGAAAAGTTGAATCATTTCTTTTGATATTCACTATATTGAGAGAATTTAGATGTTATGATAAGTATTTTTTTCATTTATTAGCATATCTTGTAGGTCCCACAGACACAAGGCCAGAGATAGTCTATATCCACAACGCAGAAAATTATAGAATATTTTGCCTATCTTACAACAGTAATATTATCCCGTGTTTAAGATAGCAGCGGATCAGGGGTGCAGACGACAATGTTATGGTCCAAAAGTTCAAGTCCTGAAGACCTCAAGGCAAAATACTGGAGCTCCCATCATTTTTGCTCGTGGGGGCTGGGTTGGGAGACTGAAACCTTTTTCCTCTGCAGGATTTTTTTGCAATTAGCTAGCCCCTTTGTCCAGAGAAAAATTCCGAAATATGCCATGGAAATATTACATCTTAAGGAATTTTTTATAAAAAATTGTTGGAAGTCTATTACTTCAAAACAAGTCAACGTCAGTACCTGTTGTTAGTACACATGCCGAGTATCCCAGGTGTTGCGAAGCTTGGGTGTCATGTTACTTAATTCTACAGGTGTTACACACCAAAAGTGCCATGTATCAGAAGTGACTGTACTACAAATGCCAGTCTCGCAGATGCTGAGTAACGTAGCTTTCACATATCAGACATTACTTGATACGGTTATATGTATCTGTAACGATCCACTAGTGACGCGTACAACAAGTGCTACGTACCACAAGTACTACGTATCACAGGTACCACGTACCACACTTGGAACGTATCCTAGATACAAAACTCACGTGGTTGTCTGCGCAAGTTTGCAGGGACGCCGAGGCTCATGCGTTTGATTTGATACCCTCAGACGCTGCGTACTGGCGGGCACTGTCGCAGCAGATAGACGTGGAGCTCAGGGCTTTCCACCACACCGTCCCTGCTACTATTGTCCTGCCCTCGCACGCTTCTGCCGCGGCGCTTTCTGTTCTACTTCTACAGATATTTAGCAACACCAAAGGTAAGAAAACACATTGTTTTTGTTTTTATATCACAAATTTTGAGTCGAACGTTTAACATTTTTCCCGAAATTGCCGTGATGTAGGAGAAAACCTTTCGATCTTGTCCATGCTTTAAAAAATTGTGGAAGTTTTGGATACAGCACAACAAATACATGGAAAGGAAATAAAACAACGAATTTTGTTAATTTTCTGTTTGCATTCAAATGAAGTTCTAGGAATTTATGAATTGTGAAGTTTTATGAGAGAATCACTTCATATGAAGGTTATTTTGCCTCTGCAATTTCATCGGAAATGTAGCAAGATTTGAAAATGATTGCATCATTTTGAACTAAAATTACATTCAACCACTCAAATTCAATTCACTTTCATAAAATTTTGAGAGAGCAGTTTGTTTGAAGATTGGAGACGATTAAAATAAAACATTAATTGGAAAAGTAATTCAAATTTGAAATACCTATGAAAGTATTCAGTTTTCAATCCAAACATTTGTTGACGCCCAGAAAAACAGAATATCTTCTCTCAGTTCTTTTTTTGAACTCACAACATGAATTCCTAAGGCCAGCCTAATTAGTTATATTCATTTCACTAACATTTTTTGCCATTTTTATTCAAACTTCATGTGTGAATTCTGGAAATACGTCCTTCATCCTCTTAAAGGTAGGATATAGTTCTATATCCTACCTGTGCTGTGCGAACCTCAGGAAATTTTGCTAAAGGAATAATTCTCCTTCAGTATTTTTTTGAGGCCTGGACTCTTGGTAGTTAATAAAAGGGGTTTCTCAGCTTTACTGGAGTGGTGAGTGGATGCCGTCAGTCTCTGCCTTAGCCAGCATCCCTTAAGGAATTTCAACCGTCACGTAGTAATCATGCGTTATACCATGGCAGCATAGCAGTTCATGGTCATGCCTTATACCATGGCAGCATAGCAGTTCATGATCTGTTTTTCGATTAGTCTTGCAGTTTTTTGTTCTGTTCTTTCCTGTTTCGATTATTCCTTTATTTTTTTCGACGGAAAGACGAGACCGGTGTACATTGCACCAGACTTTTTACACAAAGAACGTCGATATTTTTTACCTCCTTCATTCTTTGAATTTTTCCCTTCAAGCGATGTTTCTTGACCCTGATGTAGCCCTTTCCAAAACTATCTGAGCTGACAATTTTGTGTTTCTATTCCGTTATATGTCAAATGAACACATTTTACTTACAATTTATCAAGTCTATAGCACAATATGTCACTCTTTCCTAGCAGTGTTTTATCAATTGGTCTACCTAAAATCCGTATTTCATTTTGCGATGTATTTGGCAAATAATAAACTACATCTAATAATTAACTACATTGGTTAAATAATATAGCTTAAGATAAAAATCTGAACACGTAAACTGCATTGTGTTTAGGAATAGATTTTAGTGGCTGCTCAGAGGCCAAGAAAAAACAGTATAAGGCATCACACTTGCATGTGATACTGGCTTTGTTGACTACGAAGTTAACGTTTTAATTAAATTTCTACGGAAATATATATACTTGATAGCTCAGTAAGTTAGGTACTCCAATTAAATATCAGTGAATTATATTCTTGTACAAAACTTCTAATTACGAGTACAAAGGTTGCGTATGGGGTTGCTTTATTTAATGAAAATGTCTGTCCGTCTAACATTGTAAGGCTGAAAATGTAAACTGCTCTATAAAAATATTCCAATATAACGGGAAGTATAAAGCGAATGATCTCAGAATTAAGATATTTGATATCTCGCCGTTGAAAATACTGCTACAGCGACAATCGTGTAATAGTTTCGTTGAGAACTGTACGGACTTGACTGCTTGGATTTAGTTACTCAGTTGGTATGTCATAATTTTCTTTTTTAACCCTTTGAACACCAGGCGGGCCATATACTAGCAGCTAGTGTTCATTGGGTTAGCGTAGCCTGGTGAATATTCATCAAGTTTACCAGGAATAAATGGCCACTGGTTTTCATCGTAAAATAATAGACGAGCTGAGTTCAGTTCTCGATTGAAAATTTATGAAACGAATTGAAGGGGAAGTTTCGTTCCATGTTAGCGAAAGTTCTGATTAAAATTTTCTATTGATGAATTCAATTTGCTAGAAAAACCAGCTAAGATATCCAAAAATGATATTCAGAGTTATCTTGTTCTACTTGGGAAACTTCACGAGCGATTTTTCCGCGAGATCCTATTTAATTGCAAAAATGTATGCTATTTAGCCCTATATGTAGTTCTATCAGGGGCTTGCCTAAACTCTCAAAACAGTTTTACTTCTGTATCTTGTGCCATAATGTTACAACCCTTGCTATTTCACACGAGTATTTGCTCCACGCACTAAAATATCACTAAATAACCTCATATTTCCCAAGTGTGCGTAAAAGATTTTGGAAAGCTTCGGCATGCGGCATTGGAAGAAGGCAATCAATTCTTGATTGCGGGAGGGGGGACAATGGCTGCTATGGAGGGAGAAAAAAAAGCGTATTGGGAAAATTGCCCCGTAACTTCATTGAGTTATGAGGCAATAAGTAAAGGGAACACTTGTATGCATAGCAGGAGCTTTGAGACGCAATTGTTTTCACTGAGCCATCACTCCTGGGAACTTTTGTTATTTCAAGGTTGATTTTTATGCACCTTCATTATTGATGGAAATGGTCGTTCGTGTGACACTAATCAGTGCATAGCAGAGTGGGTTATGTACATTACGCGCATCTATGTTGCGGTGATGAAAATTGTACAGAGCATTCACGTAAGATTTGAGTTCGAATTTAAACGTGGATAAAAATTTATTTTAATTCAGCTTGCGTATTATGCCATTATTTACTTGAATGTGTTGGCTGAAGTGCAATCTTGAATCATTTCAGATACAATGAATATCTCATACAGCAGTTGAGTACAAAGAGCCGTGTTTTCTGGTGTCAATGAACGAGTAAAGTTCGTTTACTTTCTTTTTTTGAATGCGTGGAATTTGTTTTAGATTAAGCAGGAAAACTTTCAACCGCTTAATAATTATTTACTCCTATTAGAGTTTACAAATATTGCTCGCAAAGACATGCCTACTGTAAAGAATTTGCACCCACAGATGCATTAAAAATTGCGTGCAGTGTAATCACTACTCTCACATTATGTACGTGCGTGTCACTAATGAAGGCAGTTCACACTTGTGTAAGCTAGAGGTGAACAAAAACTAGGAATTTTTGAATTTGTTCAAAAATTGGATGCATTGATCTCCCTCTTACTGCAAAAATATTCGAAATGAATAAAATCTTGCGATGCTGCATTTACTTTACACCTGATTTTTCTAGGATATTGAGCAACAACATATTTTTCATTGTTCGTTCTAGTGTTTCTTTTCTGTATTTAATGAACTAAGAAAGTTTGCAAAAAAGCTGCGCCTGACATAAACATGATGAAAGCAACGAGATTATTGTATTGAATACATGAGATTTCAGGGAATACTTGGAGTATAATTTTTCGTGAAAACACTTTCAATGACTTTTCTCTATGAAAAAAGTTGATCTCGTTATTATTTTATGGAATGCAGAAACGTTAAAATCATTCACAGAAAGCATGTAATTTACTGCGAACATTTATAAAACCTTTATCTGGTCTACGAAAATTTATCTTAAAATCTTCCGTGAAAATGAAAATGAAAATGAAAATGAAATAGATGTGCGTTTCATGATGTGACGCACATCATTTCATGTTCAATCAGGGTGATCCTGCTGAATCAATAGGGGCATTTTAACATTTTTTTGCTTGCAAATCTTTTCCAGTGTGGCAGCGGGAGTTTTATATTCAGTGCCGCTGTACAAAAAGCGGCCAATGATTGTAAAGCCAACCGAGTAGCTTTCGCTTGGTTTTATGCATGGCTTTGAAACAGAAACTCTGAAGGAAGCATTTCGTACGAACACCTAAATTGATTGTTTTCTGTTTTGTTTAACTTTGAAAACTTCTGCCATGAACTAAACATTGGAATGAAAGGCCGTTACAATTTCGATGCCTTTTTTCATCAAATGCCATTTTAGAAATGTGGGAAATTTAGTGCATTAGATGGATAAGACTGTTTTGACCCAAGTTGTACTTTCGTTTAGCTCCAAGAAGGAAATTTCATAACACATACATTTAAATTATTTTACCACAGCTACTTTATATTAGTATATAATTTATTCCGTACCGTGAATACCTATCTTTGAAATACACCGTACAGTTCATGTAGCAGTGGAAGGGAACGATTGAAACTAGTAGATTTTTGGCTATGCTTTAGCAACGCTCCAAGCATTACTCTAAGTTCATGAAAGAATTTTCTTATGTGAATAATCATCAATTTTTTGTTCTCTACACTTGTCTATCAGTAGTTGGATATTTAAGTCAATTACCGTTACTTTTTGTCTGGAATACAATAGCCACCGGGTAAAAAATAACGAAACTACTTTGAACGATCATGCAGATATTTCCATCAGACACATGCAGTTATTCAGCTACTCAAAAGCTTATGTGCTGAACAAAAACTCAGGATTTCATGCTACTGAACAGTTCCAACTGATCGTTTGCAGTTCCGACATATGTAGGTTAGGTCACTCGGCTCATTTCACCGACAAACGCGCAAGACGCGTCTGGGGTGGACTTCTTTGTTCAGGATAGCTCTAACAAGAGCTTTTAACTTTTATGGGGAAAGTTCAGAACTCTTGTTGGTTTTCTCTTTGAAGGGAGAGACAAACTTCAGGGAATCGTCCAACAGTTGTACCCTAAATTCGTAGTTTTGGGAGTCATTTCTACACGAAAGGTCGCAGTTAAAGTTTTGTTTCGGTGTCACCCAGCTGGTGGCATTGCTCTGAAGCCTGCGGCACTTCATCTATAAGTCGGTAAAACAAATTACAAGGGGGCAAATTTTGTACCTGCCGTTGAAATACATCATCCCTGCAATGTATAGAGTTCTTAGTAATACCAGTTCATGATTTTAGTGTAGATTTAAGATCGTTTCCTCGTAGTTTCTTAAAACTCAGTTATAAATGTTAATGTAACTCTGAAAATGTACTTAATATCGAATTTCATGCTCCAGATTCGACTTTTACACTTGATCACTTGAATTTTCTTTCTTACGTTCGATTTGAAAATTCGAGTACAAGTTTAGCTACATTTTGACAATCGTTAATGTCATTGAAGGTTACATAAATGATTGCAATATCGGACTCTAAAAATCATTCCGATGATGTAGCACAGGGTTTGACGGCCGCTCTTCGGCTTACTGCGGGCCAAGCAGCGTTGCAACGTCCGTCATGCAGAATGCAGATGTAAGACATGGTTTTTAAGCCGCCGTGCAGGGATGCTCTATAGACCTGTGACCTTTAAAGGGCACCATTTTGACCTAACAATTTCCCCCCGTTTCCTTTTGTGAGTCTCTTCGGTCTGTGATTATATGTAGCTCATTGTTGCAATTTGTAGATTGTGATAGATTGTACATATGTGTATCATCATCACCGGAGCTTCTGAATAGTCCTGAAAGTTACGAATCTGTGATGAACAGTAACTGTCCAGTGAAATTTAGATTTATTCGCCTATCACCCTGCTATTGGTTAATATCTAGCTTCACTCAACAGTTTCTCTTGGCAATTTAAGCAAAATGAATAGTGAATATGACTGAAACGTTGACTTGTTTGAATACACTTGTAATTTTTTTAGTCTTTCCACACTTCCATCCAAAGATTGCATGGCCAGCAAAGCAAGCTCAAGTCACAGCTGGAAGTCATCGCTGGGTGTCACGAGTTCAAGAACTCGATATCCATCCATTGTGTAGCATATTACACTTCCAATCAGGCCTTGTATTAGTGCCTTCAATTGCAGCTGTGAATGACGGATGTAAATAGGAATTGCTATAGTTGAACGAAGTAAAGATGAGAATAAACGGTGTTAACCTTTGACAATGTTTATTACCACCACCTTTCTTTTATAAAAGGAGTTGCGGGGAAAAAATTGGACCATTCTTGGTAGAACTAGTACTGGGTTTAGGAATGTTTGTGAGAGAGGCTCTCCATGGCAACGCAGCAGAGACTCCAGCTTTTGTTTAAGATAGCTCTGTTATATTGTAATCCTTTTTTCCATTCGTATTTTCCTCTAACACTAGATGCTTACTTATGTTGCATCATGTTTTAGCGAAAATATAAGAGCCCACACTAATTTTTCCTGGAATTCTGCTACTGCTTTTTACAGAATATTCTACAAGCCTTGCATGTATAATATCTTGATTCCTCATCGCTCCTCTTTTTCCGTGCTGTTAATAATCTGTAAAAATTGATCACTTTTTCCTGTGTACAACTGTGTTCGTCGAACTGTATTTTTCTAACATCCCGTTTTTGAAACGATTTCTCTTATTTGCTATTTCCAGTGGCTGTATAATCTCAGACTACTATTTCTAGTTGCCGTATAATCTCAGAATACCATTTCCAGTTGCCGTATAATCTCAGAATACTATTTCCAGTTGCCGTATAATCTCAGAATACTATTTCCAGTTGCCGTATAATCTCAGAATACTATTTCCAGTTGCCGTATAATCTCAGTATACTATTTCCAGTTGCCGTATAATCTCAGAATACTACTTCCAGCTGCCATATTATCTTAGAATAGAAAACTGTGTATATCAGCAGACTTCTAAACAAACTCATTTTTCTCATACTCGTGTAACCGCTCTACTTCTCTAACCGCTCTACTTCTCTAACCGCTCTACTTACTGCTCTTTAGGGATACGCAGGAATCCCAAATGAAGGCCTGGTGATGGTGGCTGTCCTCGTCAGTGTACCTTGAGGGATAAGCGCCCCTCACTTGTAGCCTCAACTACTTACAGCTAGATCAGCAGTGCTCGTTGTCGAACTTTGCATAGTGTTTAATTGCTGAACATTATTTTTTCTTTCTGCTCCTCAATAGTTGGCCAGTTAAACCCTTACGCAGTGTGCATTGCAACCGCTGATGTACGATTGAAAACAGGTGTTCTTGTGTACCTGTCCTGAATTTGTTATCGTGTCTACTGTTTTTGTTTCTTTTTCTTGGTAGCTCTCCTGGTTGTGATCAGTTCGAGTCATCCCTTGATCCCAGCGCTTCTTACGGCAGCTTATAATAAAGACATTCTCAAGAAATCTGCGGTTATCCTCGTTGATCCTTTCTTCGAGCCCATTCCAATCGAAAGCTCGGACGCTTCATCTTCCGCGTCACCAGACAGTGACGCTGATGCTCCCATGAATGAAGTTTTCCGAAACTTTGCTCCTCTGCCGGTATTCGAAAACTTAACCTTGGAGTCTTCCAGAGCCCTCATGGTTTTGGCCCCTGTGTCGAAAGGTTGGAGTTTACGGAAAACAACCACAGAAAAAAGACAAATAAATACTAAGGAAAAGCGACAAGCAAGCTCTATAGCGAAGGAGGAGCTGATTTCAAACACAGTTTATCATAAGAGAAGAAAAGACAATGTTAAGGATGAACGCCAGGCGTCTCAGACTAGAAAAATTTCCAAGGACTCTGATACTTCATCAGCGTCTGAAAATAAAATCAGGCACAATAGCACAAGAAATATTCAAGAACCTAGAAAAGCGGCAGTGTTGCAGGACGAAAATCTGGACAACGACTCGGCCAACGGTCGGGCAACCAAGGTTTGTTTGTTTTACCGTCATTTTCCGTAACCAGTTGGGCTGTAAAGATTGCTTGTATTTTCTATTTTTATTGTTTGTAATTTGGATTTTTACACTTTATTTCCATTCTAGGTCTAAACACTCAATTCAAACGTTTTTAGAGGTTCAGTTTAATTTATATTTACCTGTCCTTGCATGCTGAACGTTTTTATTATCTCCGCAGTGCAGACTCGTAATTTTTTTAATTTTCTTGGCTATGTGTATTTGTTACCCTAAGATAAATCTGTTCAAATGGATTACTGGATAGCATGTCCTGAAAACTTGGCGCTCCTCCAGGTATAGATAGGATCCCGATCACCTTGCAGTGAGTGAATGCTAGTGGTATGATATTTCTATCCAAAACATTAGGATGCATTAGCTTCTACAGAGCCAATTTTAGCTACGTTGTTGAAAGCTTATTTCTGTTATGTCTTACAGACCTCGGATATCATCGGTCGCCTCGTGTACGACAGCATAAGTCTTTCTTCTCACATTCTCAGACGTAATATTGGAGCTCTCAAATATGGCAAAGTAGATGCCAAGGAGAAAGATCCATCGCCCAAAGACGATAATAATGAGAAAACAACACCTTCCCTCTTACCAAAAATTCAATCAGAAACTCGAGAAAATATTGATGACCGTGTTAACCGGACTAAGAAATCCTTCAAAAGAGGCCCAAAAATCACGAACAGAATTCCCTCTTCTACATTCCTAAGTAACTACTCTGCCGAAAGATATCGACTCTACTTTGAGCTCAATGATTTCGAAATGAGCTCGAAGCACCGGCAGATAGAAGAGCGTCTGGAGAGCATGATCACTGAACAGTTGGAAGCAAATCGGCTGCTGGCTACGGCTCGCCAGACCAGCCACTTGCCTCCTGAACACACAACTTTGCAGCACACCACCTGGTTTGGTGGGATGATCAGGGATGCACTCGTGTACGCGTCGGGAGTCCGAAAATTTGATTTCGTCCTCTTAGATTGGAGACCGAATTTGAAACATTTCGTAGGCGTTATGCGAACCGAAGATATGTTCTTCAAAAAGTTTGAGGTGAGTCATGTATTTAACCATTCTTTTTTCTGCCAACGAAACACAATATATTAATCTCCTGTTTTGTGCCATTTTTGAAGTGGGATGTTCTCACATCATATGTTAGAAATTTATACCATTGCGTCAACGCACGACACATTCATTTGCAAATATCATTACTTTCAGTTGCCTGTAAGAAAGACGTATTGTAAATTCACAGTTTGATTCACTCAGTCTTTTGGAGTAATTTTGAAGACTCGTCAAAAAATACCTTTCGTTGTTTATATTGTTTCTACTCTTTCATTCTATTCTTTCTATTGATTCCAGAGATCTAACGGTGGAGTTGGAGGTGATGACACTCGTGAAGCATCACCTGCTGGTCCTCCTTTTGTTACCATCAACTCCAGTGTCATCCACAACGACAGCGGCATTTTTTCTGCTACATTTTCTCCAAAAAATAAATCTTCGACTTTTGAGAGGTACCCTTCTCAATCTCACAAAGAAACACCTTCTAACGCTGAAAAAAAAGTTACTACAACCTTTACGGACGAGTTGGGAGTATCAAAAGAATCTGATGCCAACGAAGAGCTCCGATTTGACCCAAGAGGTGCAGTAGTTGCCGGAGAAAATGAGCAGGGCGTGGATCGTGGCGATGAATTGGAAGACGAAAGCACCGTGGCTGTTGTGGTCGCTGCTGCCATTGACTGGGCGTACAGTACTGAAATTCCCAGAGACAGAGACTGCGAGTTCCAAACAGCGGGCTGCGGGGATCATGAGGATCAAGGTAAGATTTACCCTTCTTCAATTTTAAGTATTTATGTATTTGCTTTTCGTTCAATTTTTTGGTGCACTGTTGGTGCACTGATTTCAATAAATAAAATCAATATATGATTGCAATAGATTTAGCTCATTTGGGGTCGTCAATAAACGAGTTTGTACAATTCAGATCACTTCGATATATCAAACTTTTGGTATAGGAGCGATTAAGGTTTTTCATACTCGTGGTTCTATTGTCGTGTAGAGGGAAATTATTTCAGGGCGCTAATATTTTAAAATTTACATATGTATATAGGCACATAGACGATGATTTTTCATTCTTTCACATTTTTATTACAGTACCATTTATAGAAGTATAAATCATAAGAGCGGTAATTAAGGAGTATTCCTAGTTTAGAACCAGGAAATTTTAATCGGAAGATACATGAAAAAATATCAAACATATTTTATGCCTCCTCCTTTATTTTTCTTCAAGCGACAGAGTATCGATGTTTTGACGAATGCTTCATATTAACAGCGCGCTAAGTAAATTTAAGAGTTTCTAACTGCATTTAATCCTTAAATTTTTGAATATTCTTGATAATTTTAACTGAAATCCAGCAACATCAGTGAGCAGAAATCTAAGAACCTTTGATTAATTGGTTCTAGGCAAAGTAGCCGACCAAGTCAGAGCTATTTTTACATGATCACGTCAGCGTTGCCTGTTGCCTTCTCCTCGTCGTCTCGTGGGATCACGGACGTCTGTGATTTATTTCCATGCGGTAAATCAATATAAAAATATCGGCCGTGGGCGTAACTATATCATCGAAAACAAAGGGCAAAATTATTGCATATTGGATAGAGTTGACAGACTGTAAAATGCACTTCAAATGACGTGTATCCTTTAATATTCAGGTAGTACACTACGTCGAACGTTTTGCATTGTGTTGGTCTTGATCGAAAAAAATTTCAGAAGCTAAATTTCGAACCGATTTCATAGTATCATGGAAAAATTACGGATTATCTGGAAATTCAATGGAGAGGTTCTGCACTACATGAAAGAAATTCTCGACCGTTGCTAGGTGGTGTTGACGATCAGCGAATTTCAGTTATGCACGGAATTTGAAAATAACATGAAACATGTCTCATGACTCTGACCAGCAATCGGTGCTTCTTTAGCAATATTAAAGACGTAAATAATTTCATCGCTATCCAGAGTTACATTTCATACATAATTGTAATATATGCTGAACAATTATTCTCACACAAAAGCCATGTTTGTATTTCATGTTTATGCATTGTCAGTAAATTGAACGAAATACTAGGTGAATAAAACCCTTAAAAAAGACATAAAGTACTATGGACTGAGTGCTACACTCGAATGTGCAATAAAATGGTCTTAAAAAATATCTTTCCCTTTACTTTAGGAGAGCCTCGTGAAAGTTGCCCCGTTATTGCACCTGAACAAAACATGAAAATAAATACAAACTTTCTGAGAAAATAAAGTAGTATAAATAGTCCCAAGACCTCTCGAAGGTTCAAACTTTGGGGATAAAAAGGGTAAATGCAGCTAATGTGTCTCATATTGCATCAAAACGATGAGCTGTTTCACTTCTGATGCATATCATAAAAGAAACAAAAACTGACTGATGAAGCCCTAATTCCTACTGTTTACCTTTTATTGTTCGTTGATAAACCAATTCCGCAATGTTTTAATTTATACAGTTTGAAAACAGCCCCATCATTTTTAATAGCTCAAATTACAAAAAGTATGACTTTTATTCCAAGCTAAATTAGATTATTACCTGAAGACCTAAGGCACTTGCTACTATTCTGGAAAGTTTTCTACCTGTCTTACTTTTACAGTCAGTTTTTGCGCTATACGCGTACTTCAGTTTGTGTCAATTACTGTCAACAATTTCTTTTCTTTGGTTTGAGCTAAATTTGCGTCGTGTCCAGTCGATATGCTGACCCGCTCGTTCCATCGTAATCAATGCGGACAGTTGTGAGCGAGTTGAAGAAAATATAGGACCTCTGAAATGCCGTTGACGAATGAAGCTAGGGGAAATTTTGCCAGTTTAGATGAAAATTTATGACTACGCTGACGTGAGGGTAGATTCAGTGAGGTACTTGGCCGATGTTTTGTTAGGATGAGTGAGGGTACATGGAAATGGGATTTGGAACGAAGCCGTGACTATAATTTGTGAGGAAATGAAGGTAAGACAGAAGTCGAGTTGTAGAGGTGCTTGAAAAAGGCCTTATGAAAATTAATGAGGGTTTAAATTACCAAAGAGAGATGCTCATATTCTACAAAAGTTTGATTGTGCACGTTGTTCTTAATGCTCTGTGTTTTGCTTGGTGAGACAAGGTAAGAGATGACGGAGACTCCACTTTCGTGGGCTTAGGGTACTTGCTTAACGTCGATGCTTGTCTTGCGTTTTGTGAGTGTGCGCTACTTAGACGCAGTTAGGGTAAGATACTTAAATGCAGTACTTTGTTCCGTGTTGCGAGAGTGCGAGCTTTAGACATAAGATTTAGCGCCAGTTTTGCGAGGGTGTGAAGCTGCGAGAAAACAAGTCTCTTGGCACACATAAAGAGCGTGAGTATGCTAGAACCCAGTAACTCGTACTATCGCATTTCAATTGAATAATTATTACACGTAATTAAAGGGACAAAAAAGTGAAATACGGAGTATCTTGTCACAGGTCTTACCACAAGCTTAAGAACTAGGTTAGTTTTCTAATCATTATTAATTTTAAATCTAGATTGAGCAAGAATAGCTTATGAACAGATTTAAAGTAAATAAATCTATTTTGATGAAAAAGTTTCAGAAAATTCTGGTGAACAGATTATTCTTGTTTATTTTCTTCTACAATCGATATAGTTGTACTACATCACCCAGTCAAGGGAGCTAAGTGTATTGAGACAGTTGAATGTACATTAACGCACGAGTTTTCATGTCGTAGTTCTATCCACTTTATTTAGGAGGTATTTTGTTCTATTTAGCATAGCTTAGTGTCAATTTTTATGGATATGGTACGAACACTATGAAAATGAAGACAAAATAATGTAATGGTAAGATACATATTTTACCGATACAGGAACTGCGTTGCATAACATAATATACAGTCTGGTGACAGAGAACTTCACAAAATATTCTAAAGGTCAACTTCGTATGTATATTTTGGAGCGTTGCTTTCGGCTTTTCTGATGGAGCGGCTGTTTTCGAGCTAGCAAAGAGATGGAAAGAAAATAAATTCTGATGAGCAGTCTTGGCTTCAAGTTTTGAAGCGATGGCAAACTTCGAACAGCAGTCACAGAACCTGAGAATATTACTGAGTGCAATGTATTTGTTCATAGTTTGCTGAAAGACTTGTATTTTGTAGTGGAGGATTTAGAAAAACAACGAACCAAGAAATATCGGTAGTAACTAGTGCGTTCTTATGCATTTGCAGGACTACCTTGGAAAGCACGTAGCAATGGAAGTTGGTTGTGCTTTCTTTCTCTCAAAAAATTGACTCGCGACATCCTAGCAGAAGTTTCATTTAGTTAGTACTTATTTTTTAGAGATATTTTAGACATTTTTATTTTTAGATATTTTTTAAGTTTTTAGAGATAACACATTAATTTTACTCACTAAGATGATTAACTCGTGTAGTTGATGATTAATTAGGGTAAACATTCATAAGTAAATGATATATTTTAAATAATTGTTCCGTGAATACTACAGCTACAGAACTTGCGTGGGATATTGTAAGCGTTATTTCTTCCTTGAATGACATAACCAACAAACCATTTGGCTTTACTGTAGAACATTACAGAAATCGTCTTGAATAGCTGCTGCAGGAAAAAATGAAAAATTATATAAGCAATAGACGTATAAAATCCAACAGAATAAAATCGGTGCAGAATAAAGGGGAAAAGTGATTAAAAGCTCATAATATTATAGAGAATCCTCTGTTCAGATGAGTATGTCAAATGTACCGATAGACACCTAATAGTTTTAGGGGGAATATGTGGGTTTAGGTATATGTTTTGCTAAATATGTTTTCCTGTTCAACTTTATTTCGCGTGGGATAGGTTAGTCTATCGTGTCCACTGACCTATGCAAATGTCTGCTATAGTGTTTTTGCTTACGTCATTTATTGTTTTTTATTCTCTAGGAAAACTGACATCATCGAAAACTGACTACCGTTGTAGAAATCCTCTTTGCTCGGCTACTGCATTAAAACTGCAATTAATCTACGTATTTCATCTTACTTTCGTCTCGTAGCTTGAATTAATCTCTTCATACTTTCATCTCTAGTTTGCAGTGTGCCTCACCTAAGACACTCCTGTCCTTGCGGGCTTAAATAAGGTATTTTATTCGTCACTCGAGTAGGAAGTGACTGGAGCAATTAAAAGTTGTCCTAAAACAGTGCGTGTGAGAAAAGAACAGTCTCGCCTCTTACAGAGCTTCATCGACCACCTAAATTGCTCTTGTGCACTCGTTTTAGTGCGAATTCTGCGTGCAGGTTCTTTAGATTTGATGTAAAAAGACACCATCAGGGCAGACTCCATAGAAGTGAGCTCTTTCGTTTGTTGAAGATTTTCCACCATATTCAAACTCTTTCGCAAAAATCTTTTCGCTTTCCTTTTTCGTCAAACTAGTGTGTTTTTGTAAAATGTAGTTCCTAAAATGAAGCCCTTTTTGAGCGGTGTGATGCATTCTAACTATTATTAGATACATCATTGTTAGTATTAACGAAGAAATGAACTTATGTAGTAGAGCCATGATAAAATATAGTGTGTTATTTGTGGCAAAGTGAATATCCCAAACTAAGACAGGAATATCTTAGAATAAGATAATATCCTAGACTGAGAAGTGACTATTTGATCCATACTCTGTATCGCTTCAGAGATGTTAAACAAAATAATGGAAAATGTACCATTTGAAATACATGCATGAATATAATGTGGAAAGAAAACGCAATGTATGAAAACGCATAACATGAATTATCTAACGAATGGAAAACGAACTTTGGAACCCTAAAAAGTAGAAACGTTGGTTTCTGCCCAAGTAGGTTACTGGGTCTTCAAGAGTTAAGTTTAATGAAAGTGAACAAACAGTGTGACACACTTTTAACATTGCATCGACCCATCGGTGAGTGGATAGCGAATAATTTCATTTTTGTTTGTGAGAAGCGAACTCTCATCTTATTACGTCACTTTTCATCGATCTCGCTGCTTTTGAATAATTTACTTCTTTTCACTGGCAACAGATTTGAAGCCCCCCCCCCCCTACAAGTGTGATCGTGTCTTATTTTCAAGATAAAAACTCTTGCTCAGGATGAATTTTACGTAGTTGAGTGAAGGAATTGTCCTTAAAAAAAGGTGATGCTACCATTCTCATAGCCTGATTTTCCTGTGATAAATATTATGGAATAATCCACTTTGATTTCTTCCCAGTTTTATCATATTTTGGCTTTCATCAGAAGCTGAATTTTTTGTACGCTATCTTATGGGTTTCAATCTACCGCAATAATCTTCGTGAAGTTCAACATGACACTGCATCTAGATTTCTACGAGTCATCAGAAACATTTTAATCTAATTTCCAAATCCTCGCAGTAGAATTATGAAATAGACCGAACCTAGTCTTTCTTATTTCAAAGGGAGTCATGACAAAATTTTCCCTCATCACGGGCTTAGGATTTTAAGATTTTATGATAAGTACTCCTTCTTAGAGTCAATGGTAAATTCGGTTTTAAAATTTATACAGTTATGTTATGAGCCTTTCTCCTACAGTTATGAGCAATAATATATACATATGTATATAAGTGGCTGAGTGTCTTTTCAAAGTTCATCCTATTTCTTCAATACTTCAATTCACATGAAAATGTTTCTATTATCATTTCTAACATCCCCTTTCAGTTAATTTCCAAGCAGTCTATTTCACTCATAACAAATTCTCGTTAGCCTGTTTTTGAAAATATGCTTTCTTATCTAAAGATATAAAATCCATACCTAGGAACCGAACGCCTGCGTTGTTCGTGATAGTAATGACTCAGATACGAGTTTTCTGTATCGTAATACTAGTAGTGATTACCCAGACGTGTATACTACATCGTAATAGCAATTACCCATACACGAATATACTACATGATAATGGATATTACCCACCCACGAGTGTGTGTACTACATAGTTACAGTAATTACCCATACATGTATGTAAAATTTCTTAGGCGTGCCCGCGGTAGCTGAAGGCGTGTATGCGTCGTCACTTCGTCCCCTGCATTGACAGGTCTGTCCATGCTGTGGAGGTGCAGGTCTGTCCATGCTGTGCAGGTGCAGGTCTGTCCATGCTGTGCAGGTGCAGGTCTGTCCATGCTGTGTAGGTGCAGGTCTGTCCATGCTGTGCAGGTGCAGGTCTGTCCATGCGGTGCAGGTCTGTCCATGCTGTGTAGGTGCAGGTCTGTCCATGCTGTGTAGGTGCAGGTCTGTCCATGCTGTGTAGGTCACCACTAAAGCTTTTTCTCTCCTGTTGGTGGACAGGGACAGGCCTGACAGGCGCCTACGTGACCCTCATCGTGCTGGCCACCGTCCTCGTCGTGTCTGCCGTCTCCGCCGCCGTCGTTGTCTTCGTCAGGTAACTCAAGACGATCTCAGTTATTTGTTCACGACTAATATTATTAGTAATATTGTATTAGTATTAGTGTTAAATAATATTTTAACTAAAATCCTTTGACACAGAAGAATTACTGTATTTCAATTTTTCCCCCGAGGTAACGGTAATAAAGGAATGTCGAATGAAAAACTTATCTCATATTTTTGACGGGTTCCTATAATTGCAGCATTTAAGCTATAACTAGTGGAGGATTTTGGGATTTAATCTGTTCGCTTTCACGATTTTTTCTTGAGTACCTGGAAGTTTCGCAGTATTTTTGTCAGTTTGCAGAACTTCTGCGTAGAAGCTTCTAATGGTTCCAAGATTTTCTTTTGGGTACAATATAATGAGAACAAATTCCTACTAATCAATGGGAAGCGTCTTGTTTGTCTTGGAAGCCCTCAAAAAATAGTGTGGAACTAATAAGTGTTCAGTATTGTTGCACTCCTTCGCTGTGGAGGTGTGAGGGCAGCAGGGAAGCAGGCGGTGTGGTGGCTGTAGGGCTTGTACAATAATTGCATCAACTACACTTGTTCCAAACGAGTAAAAACCTGCGGTAAATTTTATTCGACAACCTTCGTAATGGTGAAAGGATTCATCTCGCTCATTAGCCAGGCATTTCAGTCCTTTCAATGTTTTTTTTTGCTTAATTAATAGACATCACAGCACATGTGAACTTGTAATTACGTACTGCTTACCTGCATCTGAATTAAAACGTCTAAACAAGAGTCAAGCCTGTGCGCTCAACTCTGCAGAATGCACAACTCAGTTCCAGAGCTCCATTGACAGCTGTGCACAGCTCATCAAAGACAGCTGTGCACAGCTCATCAAAGACAGCTGTGCACAGCTCAACAAAGACAGCTGTGCACAGCTCAACAAAGACAGCTGTGCACAGCTCATCAAAGACAGCTGTGCACAGCTCATCAAAGACAGCTGTGCACAGCTCAACAAAGACAGCTGTGCACAGCTCAACAAAGACATCTGTGTACAGCTCAACAAAGACATCTGTGTACAGCTCAACAAAGACAGCTGTGCACAGCTCAACAAAGACATCTGTGTACAGCTCAACAAAGACAGCTGTGCACAGCTCAACAAAGACAGCTGTGCACAGCTCATCAAAGACAGCTGTGCAGAGCTGTATATCCATATCAGAAGTGGTATTCAATTTTCAGGTCGGAGAGTAATTAATTTACGGTATCATAGATTCTTTAGGTTTCAGGGATCATATGTACTCTTCAAAAACTAGTGTACCCTGCCGTCAAAAATGACGGCAGAGATGTTTTGATAATACCCGTGCCATCAAAAATGATGGCAAATACTGTTGGATAGATATCAAATAAAATTACATATAAGAACGCAATGCAATATATTTAGTTTATATATATATTTACAAAGGACAAACGTTTTAATTGAGTATTTCTTTAATGGCAACATTCCTAGTGAAACCTAAGACACAGTTTTCCACTGCTGCAATTAACTCTGCAATTTGTGTCATATTCGGGTACAATGTACCCGAATCATAGGGCAATACCCCGCCGAACTCGGTATCCACGATACGGACTCAAGTATATAAGGCTCTGGATCTCTCTGATTTTTTTGAAAGTGACACGAAACACATATATGAATAAATATATAAATAATTTAATACATAAGCACACGACGGTCATTTTTATTATTAGATTATAATCTAAGCTGAAAGGCAGTATAAATTCTACACGAAGAATTTCTGTACGAAGAAATACTGACAAATTCTAAGCATGTTGGGATTCATACAATGGTACTTTTATGTGTACAAGAAGAATTGAAACGCCGACCATTATTCGAACTAATCAATTCAGAAGCTGAAAATTATATCAATCGTGCATTTTATATCCGCTTCATTTTGATTAGCCTTGACGGATTGACGCCCTCCAATTCTTGATTTGAAATTTGATTGGTTGAAGTTTACAAAATCTGCATTACGACTTCACGTAAGGAATATATTGGCCCGCACAAAACACACTTTCTTCCATGACGATTTTTAGCCAAAAGATGCGTTTCAGCGATGGTTTATGATCGAATTTTCGTTACTTATCATCGTGCGTTCATACAATTCTTTTGGTTCTTCTTGGACGAATCAGCTTACTCATCAAAGATTTGTAATTTTCTCAAAATTCTGTCTTGGCTTGAAAATGTCGTGAGTTACTTACAGTAACCTCAGCATCATTGTTTGCTACAATCTGTCGTGGATTTAATTTGAGTGTTTGATTAATTTTTTAGAATTTTTCAAAATTTCTCGTGCCATATTTCTAATGCTGTTGACTTTGTTTATGAGAGCAATCGCTACCAATTATATTTAATGCTCTACTTTCTCTCAGAGAAATCAGAATTTCGGTGCGAAATTGAGGTAACCTGCTTAATCCCATTTTCTCATAATGTCTGTATTTTATTTAAATATTTTATTGTATTAGCAATCATCATTTAATATCCATCTTCAATATCGCTATTCTTTGCAAAAATAACAAATACTCGTATTCAAGTCTTCTATTTCAATGACAATTTTCCGGTTGGCAGTTAGTAAACTTCTAAATGAATTTGTTTCTTGCAGCGTTTGACTTAGGCCTTTGACAGCGATACTTAATAGGAACTCGAACCAGTCCGGACTCGGCTTTGACGGACTTACTAATGGGCAAAGTTCCCATTCACCGATTAAGAAGGCTCTACCCAAGACTATTCCTTTGGGTTACTCGGAAAGACTAACTCTCTGCTTAGAGCAGTGATCACCTTCACTTCTCTGGTCATGTTCTTACTAATCGCTTCATATAACTCGACAAAATTATTAATGGGTAGTCACAGAAGAGGAAAAAATTTTGTCATACTTTTCTAGCAGTCAAAATCTTCTGCCTCGTTTATTTGAAGTCATTCCAACACTTGCAACTTGAGTTTTTATAGATGATTTCAATAAATTCCTATCATACGCAAGTAAATTGTCTTTGTTGCACTCCTTTTCAATTATTTATAGACTTCGAACTGAGTTTCAAGCGAACCATTGACTGAAATTTTTATTTTTATTTTTCTGTTGACTTTGATCAGCAAAATCAGTTTAATCTTATCAGCGTGGTCGTAATTTTTATGACGATTTTTCTGTAATTGCTGCAGGCTCTGTCGGTTGTTTTTGATACCAAAATGAAACTTTTTGACAAGTGTACGACTAAGAGCTTTTGTGTTGTTTTAATTTTCTTCGATGTTATGCATTAGAATTAGTTACTCTATCTTATCAATCATACAAAATGATTGACATGGCTTAAAATAAGACACGAACCAGTAACTGCTCGATTAAGAGTGAAATGTACAAGGTGGGAATAGAAGACTGAAACCTCCTCATCTGTGTCTGAACACACGCAGACAGTGTCGCATAGCTGTGATCTCTTATTAATACTCGATTTCTTTAGATATGAAATTTAAATCATAGATGGTGTCTCATTTCAAAATCAGTCTGTACTCCATTCTGAAAAGATTTCATTCGTGTCTTCAGTAACTAATACACTGGAAAAAATCATTCATTTGCTCGAAGTTTAAATTTCTCAGTCCACATATATTACTTGGTACCTTCACAAAGTAGAGTCGCAGAAAAATTCATGCGATAGAATTTGTTAATGTGCAATTAGGTCATGACGAAAGCTACTGGAATATGAAAATGGCCTCGCAGATTTTGCCTTCCTGTGAGTTTGGTGGCGCTGGAGCGATCGTTTCTCTATCCCGCTGTAATTACTGGCCAACTCCTTGTTAATTTCAATAATGTTGAGCGCTATTTTTCAGAGTTTAAGCATTGTTTTATTCACCCTTAGACTGGTTAGTTTTTAATTCTTTACTCTTAAGATACAGTATTAGAAGGCAGCTATGTTAACTGAGCGTATTCAAAATAATTATTTTTGTCGGTGTCGCAACATAATAAGTGAAAGCCAGAATTTCTTCGCGAGCAATTTGTTGGAGTTCCCTGTTTTATTGATTTTACTGACTATGAGAACAATTGTTGATTACTTCCTTCACTGTTCAAGTTCAGTATGCGTTAAAATTCTAAAATTGCTGCTGATCGTTTTACTAAAAGCAATACACAGCGATACAAATGCAGCATTTCCCTGTAACTAACATCATGAAACTGGAATAATACAACAAATACATTGACAAACTGCAGCAACAGTATTGGAGCTAAATATATGTACTATGCATATAAAAACATATCGTCTCTAAATCCATTTCTCTCCAACTTTGCTCCGCCTTTCGTTGTTTGAAATCTGGTTCCTCGTGAGACTAGGAGCATAGATCATTTAAACTAGTTTCTAGTCTTTCTAAGCTTGTCTTGACAGTTGTAATTTTGCAACAATTGTGAACAGTCTGGTATTGGAAACCATCATCCTAGCGTGAGGAGAGCTCAGCGGGAAAGATAAATTGCGGCAGAGGGAATTGTCTGTCTCTACTTGGTCTGGCGTCAGTGAAGATTCTTACCTCCATTAAAAAGTATGAAACGACAATTTTGTTCAAATGTCAGCGAACTCTAACTCTATTCATTAGTCTAATTAATTTGTTTTACATATATGTATAAATCATTCTTCTGTTTATTCAGCTATTTACACACGTGTTTATTCAATTATTGGGTATTTACGAGTGTTTGCATCTGTATTAACAAACATTTATGGAGAACGTGTTCATCTTGACTCGTTGCGGAACAAGCTTGTTGTTGCAATCAAATCAACCAAATGATTGACTCCAACAAAAAATTAGGTTTGCTTTTTTCTTCCAAGTAATTGACGTGACGGTTTACGCTCGTAAAAATGACAGTCAATCAAGAGGAAGAAAAGAAGAGAAGCTTCAGGCGTCGCTTCGTTAGTTTGAATAATACGCTGCGACGAGCAGAAATATTCAAGAATGTGAGTTACATACTCTTTTCTTCGTAATTTTTACTCAATTTGGCTGATTTCTACTGAAGTGCATGGTCTGGATTTTCACCGAAACAACAAGAATATTACTAAAATAAATTACAATTATCTAGTCTTTTCCGAAGCTGCTACTCCAAAAGGATTAAAGTCTCGATTGCATTGGTGAGCATTGTGTACCCTGTATTTATTTATAATCAGTGTAATTAAAATTAATGACATACGAGTAAGTCATATAAGCGAGACACAAAATGCAATAGTATGTCGGGGAATTTATTATTGTAAAACAGTATGCTTCATATGTTCTCATTATTGCTGAAACATAGAGAGATTTTTTGCATCATATTTTCCTATGAAATTTTCCAGTCCAAGAATGATTTTATTGATTTCTTCAAATGATGTTTTGTTTCAAGTGATGATTTTGAGGTTTATTTATATACATCTTTTTTAATGTATCTGCAAAGGAAAAATTCTGAAATGGTTAAATCTGGTGATCGTGGTGGCTAAGAAAACTTCACCAAAATATAAAATTAACAGACTAAGAAATACTCGTCTAGTGTTGGTAGAGCTTGTCTCGTTGTGTGCTGTAGCTTCATCTTGTTGAAACAGAATATTGTGCACGCTGAAATCGTTTAAATCTGATAACGGATATTCTTGTATTATTTCTGTCAAAGTATTTTCTGTTATTGAAACTCTTATTTCATCAGCGTTCTCAAAGAAATAGAAACCAATGGTTCTTGAACTGGTAAAGCCGCATCAGTTCGTAACTCAATGTTCATGAAGAGGCTGTTCGTGAATTATTGAAGGGTCTTCATTCAGTCCAGCAGAATTTACAATTTCGTTGATTAATGTGTCTTGTAATTGGAAAATGAATCTAATAACAAAAGTATGTCAATAGCAATGCAGTAGTGCAAATTTAACAAACCTATTACAATTAATCATAATAATTTGCTCCGTTTATTTACAGTATGCCATTAAAGTTTCCTTACAATTTAGCTAGTTTATTTAAAAAACAATTGATAAGATAACTCTGTGTTGTTATTGTATTCAGTTATCCGAGTTATTAACCACATTGCAGTTTGTTGCAAGCATCCTGTTGATGAAAAAGGTAGTGACACTGTTGAAAGAGTTACGACGAGGCACAATATTTAGAATGGTTCCATGAAACAAAATCGAATATGCAGACTCAGCGTATCCGACCGAATATTCCACACCACAACTAGATAACCTTCAACCTACCATAATTTTCCAGCAAGATGATGCACCACCACATTAGGGACTCCATGTTCAGGGGCTCCTTGATCAAATATTTTCCGACCGGTGGATGGGAAGGGAAAAACCAATTTCTTAGCCACCTCGTTCACCAAATATTATTACGGTGGACGTCTTTCTATAGGGTTATGTTAAAGATGTCGTATATGGGACAGAGATGGATATTACTGACCAAAAGCAAAGGATTAATAATGTCATTACCACTATTGATTATGCTACTCTACAACGAATATGACAAGAAATAGAATATCGTCTTGGTTTGCTATGTCCAACTAATGGCGTTCATAGTGTGAGATTTTCAGATAAAGCAACTCAAGTATCTAATTCCCATGTTACAATAATCTTCATACATGTATCTTTTTACTTGCATTTGTAATTCATTTGTTGAATTGCTAATTTATGGACACCCTAACTCAAGCTGAAACTTAATCCTTTACTATAGACAGTACTGTAAGGTTCAATCTATTTCATTTAAGCTATTTCCATTTTATCTAATTTTAACTATGCTTTTCTCCTCTGAAATTTACCCGAACTAAGCAAACTACCCGTGCAAAGATTAATTTAGCTCAATCTACCCTGTACTCACCTTAATTGGTGAATCACAAGTGTTTGGCTGCGACAACACATGAATGTATGTACAACAGTGTTTTCCACTGTTCCATCTACAACACAATGTGTTTGACTACGCGTTTCAAGTGCTATGATGGATAACAGTAACTTTAAAAATTGGGCTAAACTGTTTGCCTGCAGCCGGAAATGAGTAATATAATCATAGTACTAGATAATGTTACTTATAGTGATATGATGCTGGTGAAGATATGATAATAGTAATGGAAATGGTTGAGGAAGGGATAGGAATGGTGCCCAGTTTAGCGTTTGCCCCTAAAACGATGTTAAAAAAGCTAAGTAATACCAATTATAATGATAGCGTTTTAAACTATTTTCAGAGCTAGCGTTTAATTTCACACATATCAGGGTGTCATAAGTTTTTTTGATTTGAAGAAAAAGTTTATTCTATGGATACAATTAGTCCATTTTCTTTGAATTTTCATATCTAACTAATATTAACTATTCTAATTTCGCGTTGAAATTTTACTGAGTGCATTTTGAATTCCTCTCTTTATGGTCTCATCTAATGATTAAACTACAGAAATATATTTCAAAACATGCATTCCTTCGTTGAAGAGCTTTTATTAAAGTTTTCTCATGAACAACAATCTTATTAGACTGGCTAAAAATTCAACCGACCGTCCTCCACTAGGCCATCTAACAGGATGCAAATATTCTCGAGCAAATTAATTTGGTCAGGTTTTCCCTTTAGTAGCTGGACTGTAAATAACGAAAATTAGGTGATTGAACTTTTCTCATTCCAGCTTCCGAAGTAAAAAATCACTGAATTTTTCTGTGGAGAGCTATTCAATTACGAAGCTTCTATTGCAGTTCATATTTTTCGCTAGTTTTTTATTGAGGCTCTGCATTTTAGTTCATTTTCAATCATTTCTGAAGAGAAATGTTCATTTACCCGTGTGGGTATTGCAAAGAATGGGAAATTTACAGCAGCCCACGTACTCCCTCAATGTAGCCCTCGCATTCCCTCAATGCAGCCCTCGCATTCCCTCAATGCAGCCCTCGCATTCCCTCAATGCAGCCCTCGCATTCCCTCAATGCAGCCCTCGCATTCCCTCAGTGCAGCCCTCGCATTCCCTCAATGCAGCATCCCTCGTTGTCCGCTGAAATGTTGAGTCATTAGTACACTGAAAAAACGATGATGGTATGCAAGTTTGGGCCAAGTATTTAACATTTCTCAGAATTTGATTGCGAAACTAAATACTCACACAATTACGTAGTTTCGTGTCCTGTACTGAGGCCCCATCAAAAGATTACACCCGAAAGAAATACGATGGTTGTAGTATAATTAATGAAATTCAAAGATTTTTAAAGCAATTAAGAATGATTATGTAATTTAAAACGGATTGTCTCATGTAATATCTTTAATCGAACGGTTTCAGGTTTGTACGACAAAAATGATTGCGAGGAAGTTCAACAAATGTACGTGAAGCATTCAGGGGAAAGATTTTGTAACATTCATCTGCAATAAATTGCTTAACTTGCATTAAGAACCTGCGATAAAAAACGTGTCGAATAAGATCCCAAAAACTTGAATGCTCATTTTTCATTGGTTTGGTGCAGAAAAACTGCATGCAAACTTCACTCCAGATGAGTAAAGGAGTCGTACTTGCAATTCACGGACGATGCCGAGTTACCCTCCGTGTGTCCTTTTTTCTTCTGTCCTCGTTGCAGGATGACGAAGCCCCTTACGAGCCCTCAAACTAAATTGTACTTTCTTTGTTCGTGCAAATTTTAATTTCGGGACTCCGTATTCAGACTCCGTCACTTGAACTCTTCATTACAGCGTGGCTGTCTCTGATGATGAGCACTGCGCCTGGTCTGAATCATTTCTTTCTAATTTATTTTACATGTTTAGGCTTAAGCCTAATACACTAGTGGTGGTGTAGTCTATTCATCCCTTTCTGTTTACAATCTGTGAATTCGCGCCATGTATTCATTTTTCAAGCGACTGGAACTTTTGGCCAAAATACTCAACAAGCAATGTGCTTGATGGAAATTAATGAGGAAATTAACATATATATATACCAATTTTTCATTTACTTAGCTTTCAATGAATACATTATTGAAAGTTGTAAGCGCGCTGCTATGAAGGTTTACAGGATTAACGACAGTTGTTTCAAATATTTCACTTGTTAGGCTTACAGAGTTAATAGAAAAATTAATTTATTTTATAGTTTTTTGTATTGGTTCATTGTAGTTCATGTTACATTTGCGTGCTTATATATCACACTGTGCAATCGGATGAAAGATTCATATTGTAAGGGATTTCGTTATTTTTTAGGACTTAAATTTGCTATGCATTTTGAGTCTGTTCATTGCAAATGATATTTCGCATCGTAGGACGTACATTATATTAAAAAAGTTCGTAGCTAAGTCAGCAAAACATTTCCTCTTGCACTTGTAATGTGCTAGAACTCTTGACGTTTATAGCCATTCTTGGGCGCCTAAACTTTCTTGAGAAAGGCCTTCTGGATCCGAGAACAGAAATGTAGTACTACACGCAGGTCTTTCCAATGCTTACGAGCTGTCCGCTAACAGACGATTTGTCTAGCAGACAATTTAATGGTAAAAAAGGGAAAAATTCTTGGGAAACCTTCATAGAGAAAATGCACTTTAAAAAATATACAATGCTCAAGGACTTAATCCAAATAACTCACTGTTTTTAGTTAATGAAGTTAAAAAATTGTTTGCACAAATGTCGAAATTATTATCTCAGAAGCACATGTGTAGTTTTGGTCAGCAGTGCACAGGTTTGGTTGCATCTTTCATTGAAACATTTATTTTCATGTCGTGGAGTCAAAATCTAAGCTGACATTTTTCTTACAACTGAGGTAAGGAATTATTTTCTTTACCGAGTTCACTGTTATCTGCGCATGAAGAATTCCCGATGTCTAAATTTTTTTATTTCAATAATACAGAGTCTCTTTCTGTTCTTTTCGTACAAGAGATGTACCGGTAATACTGATATGCTTTCATCGAAATTATAAGAGTATTTATTTATGTATATCTTTTGGTTAGAGGTTACGTTTAGTAGATTGAGATTATCTGTCCGTCATGACTCTCGTATTGTTAAGTCATAGAACAATAAACAATACTTGGCAATGCATGAAAGTCAAATAAAGAAGGATTTGCCAGAGCTATTGAGCAAGGAATTCATCTTTTCTGCAAGACGCTATCGTTCGTGGCCGTAGAATATTCCATTGGGTTTGAAGAATCTTGCATTTTGATCTGCGTCAATTTTGAAATGGTGTCTCGGGGGAGACTTTTTTGCGTTCAATGGAAGCTTGATTGCTTGTGGTAAGAAGCCTCCAATCATCGAGATGCCAGCCGACTGAGGCCTGACGCACTCGTGTTTTCTGGAATGTGATCGTGTACGTAAGCCAAATATTGTGTGCACATGCAAGTGTGGGCAAACTAATGTTAGCTCTTGAAAACAAATGTTAGTTATGGGGAAAATTTAATTGGATGGGAAGTTGTAAAAAAGTGTTTATAATCTGAAAATAGCGAGTATGCACTAGGAGTGTTCACCGGCATTAACGATACAATTCAAGGAGGCATACGTAGACGCTCATAAAATGTTCCATAGAAATGAGTTTATCAGTTTTCTCGCTTGAGAAACTTTAATGTCGTATAACATGCGGTACAACCTGCATTCTTCTACAAGGTGTCCTGATGAATTGAGGCAATACGAGTACACGTGATGTTTCATCGGGGGCATAAGAGTGAGATTCAAGAAAATTATAATAATTTGCATTCACACGTGAAGCTTATTTTTCTCTGAAGGAGGCGCCTCATGAGGATGCGTTAAAGACGATTGGCCATCTGGTATCTTGGAACCTAACTCCTCTACAGGGGGATGTGTACTGTTCCTGAGCTCCTCTACAGAGGGATGTGTACTGTTCTTGAGCTCCTCTACAGAGGGATGTGTACTGTTCTTGAGCTCCACTACAGGGGGATGTGTTCTGTTCTTGAACTCCTCAACAGGGGGATGTGTACTGTTCTTGAGCTCCTCTACAGGGGATGTGTACTGTTCTTGAGCTCCAATCGCCTGATGTGCTGATCGTGTCTCTCCCATCTCTGTTTCTGTGGAGGCTTAGGTCTGCGTACTATGAAACAAAACTCATGCACGAGCCTGGTGTAGGTAGCGCATGTTCCAAATTATTTTGAAGGAAAGGAAGGGGTCTGACAATACCTTAGCTTATATGCACTTGACTCATACATTTTGATATAGTGCGTAATCCAATACTTCTGACCTCGCACGCTGCTAAACAAACAATAAATGCACTCATTTAGGCATGAAATAGAATTACGCAATCTTTCAATTAATTTAGCTTCACACGTTTGTCTCTCTACCACGACGCTCACACGTCACCTGATTTATATGCAGGTAACTATAGAGAAAAATTAATGTGACTTGGTGTATACATTATCGTGCTGTTTCTGCGCTTCGTGCATGTTACCTGAAAAGCTTGGCTTGGACACCACATGATGTGATACACGGGTTATTCATTGAATATTATTGCTTCCTCTTGCCCTAATGAAAGAGCATTTCGAATGATGACTTTATGTTATATTAATAATGTTAGCGAAAGATGGTTTAAGTCTCTGTCAAAAATTTTCTCTGCATTTTAATAATTATTTTATTTCTAATTATGAGGTGTAAATATATCACCGACTTTTTAAAAACAGATGATATGAAACAAGTCTACTTTGTTGAAAATGTATTGTGATATAATTATAATGACTTGACACTCTCATCAATCTAAGACTGAAACTATGCACATAACCGTTCGTGATGAGCATTCACATGTTTCTGTTTTAAATACTTTGCTTCATCTCCATTTTGAAACATGCCTATCTATGTTATCATTCGTCTGTTACTTCAAAGTAGCAATACATGTTTTGAGTGTCCTATCATTTTTAAGAAGCAGTGTAAATTTCTAAGTCATGAGCCTGATTTTCTTACATGGAATTTTATTTTGATAAAATTCTAACACTAGGTTAAGGCTTCATACTGTAAAATTAACTGAGTTCAAATTTTACTCATATTACCATAAACATTTGTCTTTTTATTAATGTATGCACTTTAAGTAGTGAATTGTAATAATACAATTTATTTTGTTGCTTGGTTTGTTACTTTTAATTATAATATATTGTACCTGTAGAAGATATGTCATACAACCTAAGAAAACTCAAGAAGAAGTCTGTCGTAACTGGTTTTCAAAATAATAACATCTCAAGGCATAACTTTCAAGGATACCAAGTTTTACCTTTTTTATTAAGGGTCTTGCAATTCGTAAGTCCTGATTTTGCATCACGCCAGCGACTTCTTTCAAAAGAGTTCCCGGTGCTGATAAATATATTTTTGTATTTATACACAAGGATTTTAGAAATAGATGTCTGTTTGTATCCTAACATCCACCAAGTCCCAGTTCACAGAGTCAAACTGTCAATAAAGCTGCAACCTGCGCGAAAAAGCCCTACTTATATTACGCATGTGCCTTATGCAGTCATAAATTGAAATTTTGTGGGCCAGAAAATTGAAAAGCCTCTCCTTCAGTCCAAAATATACTATTCCTCTTTGTAGAGAGAGAAGTAAACACAGTTGTTCTCTCTTGTATAACAGTTTTTATTATAACAGTCTTTCTTATACAATCCTGTCTGGGTACAGGAAGAAAAGACGAGTTCATTTTTACCAGGGGGATCCTATTGCTCTCCACACCCGAATAACATGCACCAGAACTCTTATGTTTACAAGTTTACACAGTTTCAGATGATTCTAAAAATGCTGCACACACTACGTCCCTTGAAGAAGGTGAACTGAGAGGTATTATTTTCTGTACATTTTGAGGAAAAAGCGATCTTATAGAGTCGATAGGATTCTTTGTCTCCTACGAATAGGCTCATAGTATCTATCGTAATCAGCACCCTGAAGAAACTTATTTTTTCTGAGATGTATTGAGCAACCAGCAGCAGCTACGCCAGTACTAGTCGTCAGCTTTTGCCTGGAGTTTTCATGTTGAAGTAATGCAGACACTATTTTTTCCCGTTCTATTCAATGGTGGCAGTCGAACCAGAAATTTTACTAAATCCTTATTGCGCCAGTGGCATAATTTATATTACCTGACTGCTCATTAATGTTTATTTGCGTAACTCCCGTGGTAAGCGGCTGTATTTCAATCGTTTAGTGCAGTGACAGTTTAATAATAATCCTGTATAGAAATTATCGCTGTGTCAATTCTGCTAATTAGGAAAATAATCATGAGGGCGAACTCTAATTTACCACTGGAGACATGAAAATTATGTAATCAACAGTTCGGCATCAATATCGAGTAAACTAAAACTGCTGATGCTTCAAAGATTATATTTGTTGATTTTGCTTGCCGTGAATATGTAAGGAAACACACAACGCCAATACCAAAATTTTTCTGGCTGTTCAGTGTAAAATACAGGATAAAAATCCAAGGTTTTCTCAATCAAATCAGAAAGCATGAATAGCAACAATGCATTTGTGTCAGCTGGTGCGCTTGAGGCCAGCTGGGAGCATACTGATGCTGAGCAAATTTTGCGTCACTTTATCCTGGTCATCAGGCTGATTGCGTGCACCAGCTGCAGTAAAGGCGTAGGTTACTGAAGGCGTCATACGCATGCAAAGTGTGGAGGACGGTGTCCATTACAGCTCAAGGCGTGGCTTCCAACCAGAAATTTCCTACCACAAATTATTCTGATCACGACGCCTCGGTCTTGCATGCGAAATTTTTGGCAGAGTAAAGCTGCTGGTTGCAAGGAATACGTTTGCCTTTATACAGTGCATAGAATCTAGTGTAAAGAACACAACGCATAAAACACAGCATATAGAATACAGTGCATAGAATACAGCGCATAGAATATAGTACAGAGAACACACCGCAAAGAATACAGTACATAGAATGTAGGGCAAAGAACACAACACATAGAACACAGCGCATAGAACACAACACATAGAACACAGCGCGTAGAACACAGCGCGTAGAACACAGCGCGTAGAACACAGCGCGTAGAACACAGCGCGTAGAATACAGCGCATAGAATATAGCGTATAGAATACAGAAGATAAAATAAAATGCTAAGAATGGAGTGCTTCCAATGAAGTGCTTCGAATAGAGTGCTTCGAATGAAGTGCTTCCAATGGAGTAGTTTGAATAGAGTGCTTCCAATGAAATGGTGCGAATGGAGTGCCTGGAATGGATTGCTTCGAAGAGAATGCTTATTCCATTCGCAGAAAAATAAAACGATTAAAAGAGAGACAGAGATGCGGGTGATGGCGTTGCAATCTTTGAATACAAATGAATATTTTATGAGCTGTATTCTCGATGATCACATGTTCAATAGCTTATTTACTGATGTTATGCGTCCATTTGGCTACTTCATGCTACAGAAATTTACCGTTTGGGAAAGAAGTAAAGCGCTTTGATATTGACCTTTAACATATGCATATTTAATTGCTCGTTTTTCTTACACATTAACATCCTTTCATACATGTTAAAATTGTTGGTTCGAAAAAAGTCGTTCTTTTTATTTGGGCTGCATGTTACTCCTAAAAAATTCTCATGTTTACGTATTATACATACATTATCTGAGAATTACTGAGACTGACTGAAAAACTACGCAGCACTAGATGTCCTCAACGTTATCTGTAGGAATTAGCACTAGTCGGTAATAGCTTTGATCCTGCAGTTTATATCACAAATATGCCATGTGTATCAGTCGAGTAAAAATTTTATTCAAGTAAGATATATCCCTGGGGCTCGTGTTCCTCAAAGGTGTCCTCGGCTATCTACAGATGATTTAGCAATACTTTGTTTTTCAAGTTATTGTGAGTTTTACTCCTTCAGATAGACAGGTTTTTGTGCAGTTCCTGGTATGCTAGTGGAAGTATTTTTGCGAGAAGCTCCTGCGGGGAACAATCTCTCCTACATGCTCGTATTTCTGCCATCGCAAGTTTTAATTTTTGTGTCTTGAGGATACTACACAATATTTTTAAATACTCTGAATATGTAAACTATTGAGTAGGGTATCACGGCAACATAATTTCTTAGCGTGATCGTTCATGCACTTCAATTAAAGTTGTGCAACAACATTTTAAATCTCAAGTTGTACTCTTTCATCTCGTGCAGGAAATGGCAGCGGCAAAGAGCCTTCAGCAAAGGCCCTTACAAAATTCTTCTAACTGCGATGGACGTCTCTCTGGCCACCAAAATTGACACCGGACCTAAGAAGGTGTGTACGCTTCTTTACTTTCAGAGGGTGCTGATGCCGTGGCTTTTGACTCAGGGGGTAATAATTGGTACAAGTTGTAAATGGGTGCACACGAGCAACTTCATTTGATCAAACGTGGTACTAGAAATATCTGTATATATTTTTAATCAGAAGTTTTTTCTAATTGCCGTGTAGATCTTGGGTTTCAAATATTTTGAGCAAATGATGTAGGAACCAACAGGGATGTAATTACCATTTCAGAATTAGTTCTATTACTTCAAACGTTATTTAAAAAAAATTTATATATTACGTAGGTAATTGAATGAAAGCCTAGTTTCCATAGCAACAAATCAAACTTTCCATTACTGGAAAACCAACCTACGAGTCAATTCGTTGGTTATTGGAACTACGTGTCTGCCTTCCCTAGAACACGTGTCTTATAATTATAAGCTTAAGTTAATGGTTAAGACGAGTCAAATAG
The DNA here is from genome assembly GCA_006783055.1 of Trinorchestia longiramus. Lineage (NCBI taxonomy): Eukaryota > Metazoa > Arthropoda > Malacostraca > Amphipoda > Talitridae > Trinorchestia > Trinorchestia longiramus. The sequence continues at coordinate 289,906 of VCRD01000182.1, forward strand.
TGCTAGCAAATGCATCGTAATAACAACGTGTCATCAACAGTCGTCGTCAGAATGAGTTATTTCATTCGTACAGTTTTAAACACGTTTATTGACTTTCTTTTCCCCGGTCAAATTAGCTGCAGGTAAAACTCCCGCTGCATCCAAAGCTGGCATCTGACGTCTGTTTTATCGCTAATGTAAAACTACGACGAAAGTAGACTTTATTGAGTGAATTATTTAAAATCTTAACGTTAAACTGGGATTATAATGACGTGGTTTTTATGAAAGAAATACAATATGTAAAGATGCTTGAATATTTACGTCTGGAAATATGGCTAGAAATTAAATTTGTTGAACATTTTCTAATCAATTTTTGACTTATCAATTTAAACGTTTTGAACTTTTCTTTGCCACCCTTTTTAACTTTACAATTTGGTGAGATTATTTAGAAGTAAGGTTTCCAAATTCCATCTCAGCTCAAGTCCATAAAGAGGTTCACAAAAGAAAATAATTTGGGCTGAAGACATTAAGTTTCGTTATAATGTTCTAATTCCTTGCTGCGCAGGAAACAAGTTTCGTTATATTATTATTATTATTATTATTATTATTATTATTATTATTGCTTGCTGCGTAGGAAACAAGTCTTGTTTTAGTAATGATATTGCCTGATATGTAGGAAATTGATTGAAGTTCAAAGTGAAGAAGCTGTAAACAGCTCTCGTCAATTAACCACTACGAGAGTGTGGCTTACGTGAAGTGGCACTCAATTATATTAATTTCAAATTGATATCTGCAAATATTGATTGTAAATATCGATCTGGACAGAAGCACCTAAAAACTGTAACCAATTTTTGTCGCCGGATAAATTGAGTATCCAGTATTTTTTTGATCAAGAGTCCTTGGATGCTCGAAGCTAGTTGATGTCAAAGTTTGACCAATGATGTAACGGCACTTTCATTCAAAAAAAAGTGTTATATATCACTATCTCATGGATAACAAAACGAATTCAAATTTGTAAATTCAGTCATATCAAATGACAAGCTGTATATGGGACGAAATGTAAGTTTCAAAGGCTTCTACAAGCAATAAATGTTTGATTTAATTTTTTTTAAGTTCTAGGCCATACGAGTTTGTTTAATCAGATATTGCCGGACAGTCCTTCTATTCGCCCAGAAAATTGTCAGGTCTTTTAGCATTGCAAGAGTGAGTAACGTATTCTAATGCCAGTTCAACAGTTGAATTACCTCTAACTCTTGTAATAAATTGCAGAATTATCCATAACCAAAACTAATACCAGAAAATCATTGTTATAATCTAAATTATATAATTTTTCTGCACATGTTTCACCTACAAATAAACGTCATTTTCTGGAGAGTAAAAGACGAAAACTGAGTTTAAAGAAGCATCGTCGAGCGGATAAAATTGACTGACGAGGTTTTTTGACTTTGACCTGGTTTCAGTACAAGTTGCTTCCCCTTACAAGACATCAGACCCAAAACTTACGCACTACATGCGTCTACAGCTAAGGTACAATGTTAATATCCTAACGCGAAATGCAAAAATAAAATGAATGTAAATCATTACTGTACATGACCTAAGTTTATAGGGCTTGCCTTACCATCTTTCCCTCCCACTTTAATTTTTCCTGAACCATTGTATGTTTTATTAAGTGTTTTTGTATTTCACTGTCTTAGTCATTATGAACGAATAGAAAAGTTCTTCCTGCAATATCATCTATAGAAGATATTTCAATGCTAGTAATTTATATTAAGTACTTAATGTTGACAAGGTTCAATGTAGCTTTTGACGGCTTATTTTTCAGCATCGACTTTACAATTTCTCCTGCGTTTGTTGATGTGAACCGACACCATGATCAGACAATATTTTGATTTCATCACAATTCTGGATGTACAAGTTTCATTTGCCTCGAAATAAAAGAATTCGAAAAATTTTCGAGGCTCCAGCTCATGGCCTTTCACATCTCTATTCAGACGTTTATCTTAGGATTTGAATTTATAGTGAACTATTCTATTAGGGAAACACTAGGGCAAATATAAAGTTTCCTTTTCTTAAAAAATATGCGTGCATGGATACAGGAAATCATATTTTTAGCTTCTTTAATGGGAACTATTTTCAAATCCCTCAGTATTTGTGTGTGTTTCTAAAACCGTCACAGATATGTAATATGATTCGTAATTGTGCATGAAGAATGACCAGCATCCTCGCTCAATCTAGAGATGTGCTTATGAAACTAAAGGCGTTAGGGTGGTCTCACTGGGACAACCTTCTAATCTTTATCAGGTGGGGATGATATGTAAATACTATGCAGCCAACCCTCTTCTCGAATAACAACAGCCACGTTCTCATTTCTGCCTCATCCTGGCATGAATTTTACTGTGACTCAATTAAGAGGCAAATAAATACACAAAATAAATGGGCATCAGAAAAATATTCAATCACTTGTTTCATAACGGCTGCTGATGAGGTCTTCACACCGCTATCTCCCTAGTACAAGTGTGTACGTGAACTCTACATACATAGTTTTCCCTTGTACTGGTGCACCTGGAGGCCCCTTGTACTGGTGCACCTGGAGGCCCCTTGTACTGGTGCACCTGGAGGCCCCTTGTTTACAATAACAGCCATTCATTTACAAGCCTAACCCCCCTAATGAAGTCTCCTCCCTGCGATAGCTGTCCTCGAGTCACGGTTCACAGCGGCCCGATCTCCTGCAGGGCTCATTTGGATCCCCTCGGGCGGGACTGCGCACCCCTCGCTCTAGCAACGCCAAGAACGTCCCACAGAACAGCCACAACAAGCTCTGCCCTACCTCGTCCCACGGCTCCATAAGAGACTCCGATGAGATTAAGGCAAAGTACAACGTGAGTACCACAACTTGCTTAAGGCATTTTATCTTAATTTGGAGTTTATACCCAAGTCTTATTCGCTCTTTGTAAAAATTGTGTTGCGTATCGGATTCCACACGCGTCGTTTTTGCGTATGTATGTACACTCGCCAGGGAGTGCACTGAGAGATATAATCGATCGCTTGAACATAATCTGTTTCATATTCATTGGAAAATTTCATAAATCCTTCATAAAAAAATATAGACTGCAAATATTCTTTTAGCACTCAGTAGTGCACAATGAAGGAAGTGTTTCCTGAATATATTTTTGAACTTGACTACTAGCTGCATTATACATTCATTTTATTTTTAGCTATTGAATATATTGATTTCATGCGTGAAATTTGATTTCTGTATGAACTTTATATTCATCTGGAATGACATTGAAACCTATTCATTCCGATATTCCCATCAATTTCCGTGGATCTGTGGGAATTTCAGGGGGACTTCGTACACGTCCGATACTTCGCTCACCAAGGAAGTTTGGAGATCAAAAACAAGACGATGACGCTTCTGAAGCAGGTGAGCGATTTCTTTTGGTGATTTCAGTTGCTCATTTTTTCAATTTTAGTTTTTCATTCTTTTCGTAGATATTTTTTGAGAATTTCACAAATTACTCTACGATACTTTTGCAGCTACATTTTATTAAATCACACCATCTATTCTGAAAAGAAGAACCTACGACTTCGTTCCGAGCCTGTAATTTTTATTATTAGAAAATTTAGTGAGAAGACCCACCTGAATATTCGACAAAGCCTTCAGAATCAATGTGGATAATTTTTCTGATATCTCTTTCATTTTATTGGTAGGAATTTGCATTCGGTTACACTTGTCGTTCTGCAAAAAAGTTCACCAAAAGTCAGTTTCTGACGTGAATAAGATATTTGTCGATCTTATAAATCTACATTTCTCCTAAATATTTTCTTATTGCCTGCAAGCGCGTCATTTTATTAACCGTTCAGAACTTAAAATTGCCTCAAGTGCGCGTTACTCAGTTATTGCGCTGGTCAAACGATGTTATTTTCTTTTTGTGTGACCGAAAGAGCAGAGTTAATTCGCTTTTCCTGGGATCCAGAAGCTCCTAGGGAGACCGAGCGAAGTATTGGAGTGACTGTACAGTAGGTTAGGTTCTGCTCTTCCATCACTGGAAGCCTCTTCATCTTGCGAACTCTGTTGCTTCCACCTCGAGTCATGATGGAACTCGAGACTTTCTGGGCTTCCTAACTTATTTGGTTGCCGAGCGACGACGATACATGCTAACGAGTTTTCAACGATTCGGAGCTCGTTCTATTTGCAATTGGGAATTCATATACATCGTGCAATAATTGTGTGATTCGTTACTACTGGTTAATTGGAATTAAAAATTTTTTATTTAACAGATTGACGTTGAGATATGAATGCAGTTTCTCATTTGAATTTCATGTATTTTTGATGTAAAGAGCAAGTTTTATTCCAATCATTAGCGTACAAACATTAATACAGATGCCACACAATATTTTCATTTTAATTATTTTTACTGCATTCTTTAAATTACTTCTCATCTAGTAACTGATGGCTAAATTGCTATTTTTAAGAGCAATGTGAAATCAATTTAGAATAACTGAAATTATGTTATAATTGATTGTAGTAGTAGTAGTAGTATATTATTACGATTTTGTATTTTGTTTAATTTCATAGAAAATTTATCAAAAAATTATTTTGTTATATTTTACTTGAATTACAGTGTCATTAGATTAACATTGATCCTTTTTCCATCCTTTTTTTGTTTCGTAGTGAACAAATTTCTAAATGGCTGCAGGTGGGATTCTTGACACCTAAATCGAGGATACACAATAATGATTCATTATAATAAAATGTTTGTTGTCCGTAATTCGGTTAAAAAATATGCAGTACTCTCTCTTAAAAACTAAAGCTGGCAGGAGCAACACGATTCTAATTTATTCCGTGACTACCTATCGTTGAAGTAAAAAATACTACTTCTCCAAAGAAATAATATTAAAAACAAATTTCTTTTCCCGGTGTGTCATACGCCATGTGTCCAACAATTTTCCCGGTAGAGCAGCGTCCCATTTTTCTCTGAGACTCAGTTTCAAAAGCTTGAGTTTGATCTGGTATGTTGTTCCCGAAGATGCACGACCTGCGCCACGAGAACATCAATGCTTTCCTCGGGATGATGTGCGATCCAATTCGCCCGGGTTTTGTGTTCGATTACGCCTCCAGAGGCTCCCTCGAAGACGTTATTCGGAAGAAGGACATCAAACTTGATTGGTTCTTCAAGCTCTCGCTGCTCACCGACCTCGTCAGGGTGAGACTTGGTCGAATCTTCACATCAGGAAACTCTTGTAATAATTTCATGTGTGTATCCCAGTTCACGCTCGTAGGTGTATTGAGGATTGCTGATGCATTGTGGCAGGATATGTATTCTACTTTCCATCTAATAAAATTTCTATATTTTGGTGGTATTGTGTGATTTCGAGCGTTCATTCTTAACTCATATTTTACTTTCAGGTTGTGATGTTTAATAATTGTTGTCATAAAGTCTGAAATTTTATTTGAATTCAAGCCGAAATTCAATTACTTCTGATCATTTGCTATATATAGTAATAGGCTGAGCATAAAGTTATTAATGGTATAAGTTATGATTATTCATTAGAAAAGTGACTTGATTAAACATTGCTTTCTCAATCTTACAGCAGTTTTTTTTTGTTACCATAATTGAGCATTTAGGTAGAAAAATAAGTTCATGAGTGAACTCGTTTCATTTACGAGAATATTTTGAGATTGTTTAGTCACGGTGAGCTCAGCTTTTTCCAGGCAGTCACGGTTTATTTTGAACATTTAAGTTAATTTTTTTCACTATGAGATTTGCAAGCAGCTAATTTTCCGATACAAACGTTCTTTAATAGCAGAAGGATTTTGAGTTAGTAGCTTCTATTAGTAATAAAACGTTTGAAGTTGGTACTTATAATGTTGTTTTATTATTTATGATTGGAACAAAGATTATGTTCGTTAATACAGGTTATACTATAGACAAAATATATAACCATGAAGTTAATCTCTATTGCTTTCCTAAGTCTTATCACATCTATCATTAATCATATGAATTTAGTATTTGTCAAATTTGATTTGTTTTAATGTGATATTTGTGCAAGTCCAACTCGTTTTCGACCTCTTCTGTTGATGTCTACCTAGGGCCATCCAAATGTTTGTACATTCCCGTAAACAAGTGATAATTATCAGAAAAAGCAAGGCCAGGCGAGTATAGAGATTGAGGTAATACATAGCCCAGCTCTATCTAGAAGTCTTTGTTGATCAAACTGTTCGAAGAAGGACGTTGTCAAGATGGAGGACCGCGCCATTCTAAGGAGAGTCGTCCTCTGGTTAAGGCAGCCGTCAAATAGATGAGATGGTTTCAGTAAAGATCAAATGTAATTTTTTCGTCATTATCTCGTAGGTTGTATATGACATTTAATTCAGGAGCCCAACACGTTTTTTTACGAGCGTCTTCATAGGTAGCAAAGCAAGTCCACTTCCTCGACTGAGTCACGAGCAGCTGCAATTAACGTTGAGGTAAAGGACTCATCATCAGTAACGCACCTGCTGAAAAATTGAGGCTGAAAGTGTCATGAAGGCAACAATTTTGCAAGCAAGTTGTTGCAGATATTCAAGGGACAGTTTGTTAGTGACCCCATTTCCAACCGCCAAAACTACTTTCCCAATACCTTATTGTTGGCCTAGACCAGTTGTATAGGTTATGTTAAATTATGAGATTTGTTGTCGCAACACATCCATCTATTCACAGTTAAGTTCTTTTGGGGACTTTCTACTAACTTGTTTATAAGATTAACATCATCACCTCAAAAAGGTACAAAGCCATCTCTGGCAATTGTTTTAGCTGCTGCATCATCTTCGTGAGCCTTCCCAATGAATTTAGCTGCTGTACTTTAAATGAGAATTTCATGCAACTCGTGGAGTAAAACATATCCGATGTGATCTTCAAATGGAACGAACATAAAGGTGGATAGAGCTAGATATCACGGATAATGTTTTCATGACTTACAAGAGACAGGTGTAAGTATTCCATGTTTTATTCCAGTATTGTAACGGGTGGCACTTGGTTAAAGATTCAACTTGAAAGTTCATTCAACGAGATTGGTCATCAGTTGCTCTATCTTGATACATACGCAGTTATCGTATAAATTCGGCTGGCATAAAGTAATTTCTCCGTATATTGAGGACACATGCTTCTAAGGAGTACGACGATCGCGTGTTGGCCTTAACAACCCTGCAGTTATCTGAGATGTCCTCGGCCTGGTGATCGGCAGTTTATTCTTTTCTGTTGTTTAACCTATGGGCAATTTCACAGTTATCGGTAACAGACTGAGTGAGGATGTGGATGCGGCACTTTATTTGCCTGTGTAAGAAAACGATTTAAAAGAAGAAAAAGTACTCATAAAATGACTGCCTTTTCTATCCAGGGCATTACTCACTTTTACTTGGTCTGGTAACGAGAATTTGTACTCAGGTTGCCGTACTTAAATAGTTAGGATGGTAAATGTAGTCCAAGTAGTACCCTAGCAATATAAAGTGATTTCATTCCAGTGGGGTAAATCCGTGGGTGATAGATGATTTAATGTGAAAATAAACTTAATGTATATGTTTATTTTTCGATTATATACACGAACAGGGCATGCGTTACTTGCATGGTTCTCCGCTACGTCAGCACGGCAGACTGACATCACGCAACTGCGTCATCGACGCTCGCTGGGTTTTGAAAGTCACTGATTACGTCCTCAACACTGTCTACGAGGCACAGAACATTCCCCACCCTAAACGATCCACTAAAGGTAAGTTGGTCAACGAACAAATATTACTAACTTGCTTTGCATGTCAGAAAATACACTCCTGCTGCTGCTGCTTATGCTACTTAAAAGAACAAGCTACTCTTCAAGCAATCAATTAGAGGTGCAATGCGTTGTGAACGCGTGCTCTCCCGAGATGATCGTGTTCAAGGAATGACGTTCACATTCACTTACGTTGTTTACATGTTTTGTTCGCATTCATATTAGGAGACAAACAGTCCTGATCTGCACTGCATTAAATTGTGAGTCAGCGTCCAGTGCTTTTCCCAGAACTGGAGTCTGAGTCCTATGTACTAGGATGCAATGACACCGGACGCATTGATATAGACTCGTAATATATGTAAATCAGTACGCCATGGTCTCAACTATGCGTTTGCATAACAATAATTTCACTAACATTAACCGAAATAAAGAAAATCATATTGGTCATGTGTTTTGGATAGAAAAGATTAATAAACTTTCCTATTCAAAAATTGTGACTCAAATTGCGTATCTTCTACGTCAGCATTCATGACTTGGTATAAGTTCTGAACTTCTTTCGCTAGATGTCTCTTTTATAGGAAAACCACTAGTTCGGTCTCCCTATCCATCTATTCATCCCTTCCTCCACCCCTTCTTCCATCCCTTCTTCCATCCCTTCTTCCATCCCTTCTTCCATCCCTTCTTCCATCCCTTCTTCCATCCCTTCTTCCATCCCTTCTTCCATCCCTTCTTCCATCCCTTCTTCCATCCCTTCTTCCATCCCTTCATCCATCCCTTCATCCATCCCTTCTTCCATTACTTTAACGTTGATGAGATATCCTGGCTACATAATTGTTTACCAGACAGAGAACTTAATTGACGCAGTTATCCTGCAGCTGTGCTGCCTGCCTCAATGATGCATCGTCGTGCTAAATCAAAAAAAGAGTTTTGGACTCGTGTCTTCAGGAACTGGAAAGCAAACCTTAAATCGAGTGAGCAACTTCCGCACTTTACAGTCCTCACCTTCAGGCTACGTCAAAAAGCGATTAAATATGTTAAGAGGAAGAGCTTCAAAATGCTAAGTACATTTAAATTTTCTTCAGACTTTCGTAATGTAAGATCCTTGAATTGAGCCGTTCGGTTCAGTCCAATGCTACTTACTATTCTGCGTGGGGTTCAATTCTCGGTGTTTTTCTTTAAATATCAAATGAAAGAATAAATTACCTCGTAACAAATTATATTACAACAAAGCTTTAGCAATGCATATACATTTCTTCCCAATGTTAAATATTGCAATATTACACTTATTAAAATTGTTTTATTAAACCAAGTTAGACACAAAAAATTAGACATTTGTTTGATTCTTGCTACTAGGGAACCTATAGATAAGTTTTCCAAGTGATGAAGCTGCTTGGGTTCCGTCAGACCTGTTGTGGAAGGCCCCAGAACTTCTACGTAATGACTCACTGCTCATCAAAGGCACCCCACACGGTGACGTGTATTCCTTTGGCATCATCATGCAAGAAGTGCTGCTACGAGGCGAGCCGTACTGTATGCTGCAGCTCTCACACCAAGGTACGACTCTCTTCAGGTTCAAGAGACTGACGTAATCATTGGGTGAGGAATTCAGTTAGGCAGTTAGCACTGGTGTCACCATTTACAAGTGATCGTGCACTACTACAGTGGATGGATGTCATGCACGTTGTGATAACCAACACAGTGTGAATACCATATTTAATGTTAATACAAAAATTGCAAAATGGAAAACTCAAGATAATACCTTATACGTTACACTTATACTTCAGTTTACCGTTTTCTTCAATTGATATACTTGACATTTTCATTAAAATGTACTCTACGACATTTCGCTTTATATAGTACTTAACATATCGACGAGTTAACGTATATTCTCAGTCTTCATGATTTTAGTTCGATGTTTCTTTTTAATCATTTTTCTTGTAACAAATCTTCGTTCTTCAATAGTTTCTTCATATTTGAGTGGGAGCATAAAAATTTATGCTTATATTTTCACACGATAATAGAGGCAAATGGCAATATGAGCCGGGAACTTTTTATGATCGATCATGGTATTCATAAGCTTTTTACGGTCAAGTTTCTGCCTTTGGAGGAATTCTTGCCTATCAAACTTCATTGTAGGAGTTCAGTGCCTTCGTGGCACAATTTTTTAAGAATTTAATATCACATGAATTCAGCTCGTTTCTTCGCTGCAGATGGATATTAAAAACCGCTAAACGAGTATTATGCGTTAATAGAATTATAATAGTATTATAATAGGTCGGCATGTGAAAGAGAGCTCTCAGTTTTAATACACTGGAGATCAAACATTATGGTTTCCAGATAAAGACTCTTCTACTAGAAATAATGCAGTATTCAGGAAAGAAATACTATTTATCTGCAGAAACTTTCACGCCTAGAATAATTCTCGTCGAGTTTGTCTTCCTTCGTTAGCTCGAGTACAGAAACTGCAAGGTGAAATTATGTGCAAAGCTAGTCTGTTCAAACTTTTGTCTACTCTGTCGTTTGATAGATTTTTTGTGCTGGAATGAAATTCATTTTAATTCATGATTTTTGAGTTTTTCTTTATTTCGGATCTCTTAATAATGTGCTTAGGTTTTTAGATATTTGACTAACGTTTAAGCCTTTGTTAAAACTTTTACTTCCTGTACATACATTCTCTTCGCCAATGTTTTACTTTGGCTGAAAAGTTCAGTTCCAACGATTCCTCCTTTTTCCGTGGAAATCCTAACCAGAGTTCAAATTCTTTCTTCGCGTAGAAATTCTGTCGCGTTTGCGGGACCCTCCACCGATGATCCGACCGTCGGTACGCCAGAATGTTGCACCACCTGATGCCATCAACGTCATGAAGCAATGCTGGGCCGAGATCCCGGAGATGCGCCCAGATTTCAATGAAATCCACGAAACCTTCAAGAAACTTAACATGGGCAGGTTAGTCTCGCTAGGCTTCTTTCTTATGCCGCTATTTATTTTGACTACTAATGAAGAAACTCCTTGAAACTTTATGTAGAATGTCCAGTTAAGTGTGCTGAATTAGTTTTTTGTATTATCGTAGAAATTAAGTAAATGAGGGTACGTACAGTGAAGGGAAGCAAAGGTTCATACATACATATATATATATATATATATATATATATATATATATATATATATATATATATATATATATATATATATATATATTTTGTTTTTTAATGTAATTCTAGCACATCAAAAAAGTGTTTATTCGTATGATAACTGAACACATGTGCATAATGAATTAATCTGCTTAGAAAACAAAAACGCTCTGAAATAAATTTATAAATTGTATTTTGCTATTTTTAGGGGACAAAATTATTCGTGCAAAATAAAAATAAGGTGGATTGCACGTGTTATTAAGATCTGGAACTCGTGTTGGAAACTCTATTGGATTTGAATTTTTAAAAATCGTCACAAATTCTCTGTTGGGCTTAAGTCTGGGGACTGACTTGGCCATTCTAATGTGATAACATTATTTTAAAGCAACTATTTCTTTGTAGATCTTGCTGTGTTTAGAGTCATAATCTTGTTGGAGGATCCTGTCCTTATGAAGTTCAAACTTTCCAACCAAAACTAAGAAATTTGTTTTCAAATATCTTGAAACGCTACGGCGTTTATTTCACTTCCATTAATGCTACTTCTCGAAACTGTGATGCTGCCACTATCATATTTCACTGTTGAATTAATTCCAAATAACTTAAAATTAATTTCATCACTTCATAAAAAAATTTCCACATTGACTCTTGCTTATCCTTAAGTTCACGAACAAATTCCAAGCGGACATTTCTGTGCTTTTTCAATAGCAGTCGAGTTTTCTTTAGTGAGCTTGACTTTAAATCGTTCCCAGGAACTTTTTTACTCATTGTTCGTTTTGTAACACCGATTCATGATATAAATCATCTTCCAATTCTTTACAATTAATCATTGGATTTGGTTTAACTTTGCGCTGCAATCTAAAACATGAAATGTTTAAGTTTTCTGAGATTTTCCCATAGCTTTACTTTCTTTTCACACTTTAACAATAATTTATTTTCGCAAATTTGTTAGATCTTCCCTTTTTGTCATGATGACAACCTCACTGTTTGGGTTCTAGTTTTTATATTGGAAATAACTACCGACTACATTATTGGAACAATTTTGAAAATTATTACAAATATACCTCATAGCAGTACTGTTTTTTCACTAAAAAACTGAACAACATATTTTAATTCATTAATGTCAGAGCTTTTTTGCTTCTGATACATAGTTCATCATTATGTACATCTATAATAAGAAAAACCACTTTCGTGATTTATCGAAAGTACATTGAGTTAAAAATTTATTTTCAGAACACGAAATTGTTTATCGCAGAGAAGCAATAAAAAAAACTTCACAGGCATAAATTCTAATTTTAAATTCCACTGTACTTGGTGAAGCACTCGCGCGAGAGTCTTGAGGAGGAGGAAATTAGCTTGCATTTCTGCGAAGCGTTTCAGGCTTGACAATGATAAGGCCACAACTTGGTCTCTTCTGACCGGGTGACGAAAGAAAGAACAACACTTGCATAACATGTCTAACTTTGCAGAGCAAACGAAATAACGCAGAAGATGGGCATTTTTTCCCTGTCTCATAAGCGTCGTACGCTCGAAACCACACTTTGTGTCCCCTGGAGACAGTCTTGGTAGCATTCATGTAAATTAGTAAAAGTCAAGCGGATGTCTCAGGACCTTAAGAGTTACAAAAAGTTAATAAATCTATCAACAAACTTGCCTCATCAAAGCCATAGAGCTTAACCCTTTCGGTACTGACGGCATCTCTGGTAGCCGCAGTCATTTTTCGCCTATTAAGATGCAGAGCAACACGTGTGTCTGTGCAAACGCTGGTAGGGCAGTGCAAGCTACAGTTTGATCAGGACAATGCAGTGACCGTAAAACATCACAAAGCATCTTTTTTAAATTTGATGTTAAATATGTTGAAAAAGGTTCTGATATTTGCATCATGGTACCGAAAGGGTTAATAGTCCTGTAAGAGCTTAAAAAGCACGAACAAGCTAAGTAGAAAAAATTTATCTCGAAAGCGCAGGTCCTTCAGCACAACATGCTAATACCGTGTAGCCTTTTTTCTTCACGAGAAGATTTCACGCTCTTCGAGCTGTCCCTGTATCTTCTCTAGCAGCACGAGCAAACAGTGGTCACTATGAAGTATAGAGAAAATACATACATACACCTTCTTTAGCATCGCCTAAATTCCAACCGCAGAACTAGCAGCGGTTGTTGACTGCATCTACTGTGAAATACAGCTTGCTTTCGTGTGCAAGTTCCATTTCCTTCTGCTTTTTTCGTGCAGTGGCTGACCAGTTGTTTAATGACCAACTCTCATGAGTAATTAAGATACTCGAAATTTCTACTTTATTCTTTTGTTTCCTACCTATCTTACGTAGGTGGACAATATCAATGTCATGACGTTATTGGAAGACTTTTCAGATAAATTCTAATTTCTCACATCATAACCTTTCCCTCCGTAATTTATTTTAAATTTGAAACAAAATTTATTAACATATAATTATAAGGGCATAAGCATTTTAAGAAACCATATCATGCATAACGTATTGCATAGTGAATAGCTGAGGGTTTCTTGTTTGCAAGTGATTATCCATAAAACAATTTGATATTTACATTGTAGCTCTTCATTAGTACGAACAAGCTAAGCATGTTAACCTATCATTAATGTCGGGTAGGCAGTTTCTGCAGAGCTTGATTGTTCTTTTTTAAACAATGAATGAAATGTTTTTCAGTGCAGGAAATTTACTCTTCGTAGAAGAATAGGTTGGCTTCAAAATCCAACGCCTGCCAGTTAGTAGTAAAACTCATAAACGCACACTTGTATTCGGTGCTGAACCTCATAAACGCACGCTTGTATTCGGTGCTGAACCTCATAAACGCACGCTTGTATTCGGTGCTGAACCTCAGAAACGCACGCTTGTATTCGGTGCTGAACCTCATAAACGCACGCTTGTATTCGGTGCTGAACCTCATAAACGCACGCTTGTATTCGGTGCTGAACCTCAAACGCACGCTTGTATTCAGTGCTGAACCTCATAAACGCATACTTCTACTCGATGGGGAAAAACATGTTTGTGCAGGACGGGAAAGTACGGCAGCGTGTGTGAAATGCTCAATATATTAATGAATCCTGCACTCATGAAATATGTAATGAAAAAATGAATGCGAAGAAAATACATGGAAAGCAACATTTGTAGTAGAGCAGAGAAAAAGTAAGGCGCTGCTCTCTCGAGACAACAGATCGCCTCAACAATGTCGAGTAAAAGCAGCAGCATTCTCGCTTTGAAGCTGCAAATGAATACGAGGAAATGTTTCCACAGCATGTTTCCCCGTGATGTGTTCCCATGTTATCAGTGTTTTTCATTCATGTGCGAATAAAATACCGCTTCCTGCCATGAACATAAGAAGCGCATTTGTATGAACGTTCATACATGAAACGAACATTTAATGGCAACTGCTGCCCAGACGATACACGGTACATGCATTTGATTATACTGGTTATATTAGAGTTTAATGCGCACACATAACGTGATAACAAATCTTGCTTATTTTAGTGACATTGTTCAACTCTGTGAGTGTCAGTCCACGGTTGAAGTGGTGGTATGAATGTTTCAGATGTTTTTAGTGGCATGTAATGATGTTTTCTGTTTGATAACGTTTATTTTCTCATTAATGTATGTTCTAAAAATTCATATCTCGTTGCAACTTTTTGGTGCAGACTAAATCTTAATTTATACATTTGCTTCACATGAGCGCTTTGGATTTTTCGTAGAGCTGAGAATAATAGCTTATAATTGGCAAATGCATCATGTCCGTTGAAGAAAATTTGATTCTGGGTTTTAAATTTCAAAGTACAAATGACTTCTTAAGTGGACTCGGCATAAAATGTATACCTTATTAAGTAACTAATAGCAATAGTATTGCATTTATTTCTCCGTTTTCTCGACATCTTGTGTCACTAGCAGCACTTTCTCTGCTAAATCTAATTCGACCATGTGTTACCGTTCGCCAAAAAACGAAAGAATGGGATTTGTCTTCACCTTGCAAAGTTTGTTAGGACAAAAGCAAGTATTTTAGTCTTTTTTGTATTCTAAAATATTGCATTCACATTCACGTTGCTTTCATGGACTGGTCTGGTGTGGTATGGTATACTTTTACATTTACTTTCGAGGTCAGGAGCATAGTCTATTGGAAGAAAGTTTGTTATGACAGAGGAACCCCAAGTTTCATGCCCGTTTTTTTTAGCTTCACGCTACAATTCCATACTGCGAATTTTGTGCGTATCTGCGTTTTTTCACGCCGATTGCTGGGCTCAAACTTTCAGATTACTGTCCTAGAGTTTGCAGTTTAAACGTGCTGCTGCTATCAATGAACAATCGCAATCATATTAAAGAATTGTTAGATTATTCAAAAAAATTATAAGCTTTTCCTTGCTTATATCAAAGAAAATGTCACTTTTTGTCTTTGCTTTTTTCAGGGAGCACGAAAGTTCAGGTTGTAAAAAATGTTGTTTTGTATGCTTTATTTGATGAATCCTCAATGTTCCAAACGTATTTTTTCAAAGAGTGTAGCATCATGTTCCGAGAGAATGCAATTCTCGTCTCAAACGGAATCCAACTTCTCAGTGCGCACTTTTTACCTCCAATTTAAAAGGCCGAAGTTTTCTCGCTAACACCTTTAATGTTCTCCATCCATGGATTCCAACTCTATGGAAACAATTTTTTTTTCTTCTGCTTAAACGTTCCAATTAAAATAAAATCTTTTCAATACGTCACTTCACAAAGACGCCATTCCCTAATGGTTTCGATCATTTTTTCTCAAAGTCAGAGAACTAATTTTGCACAGAATCTTCACGTTCAATGAAGATCAAGTGGAGGTCTTTTCAAGACTCAATCCGTTATACTTTTTCATGCACTTTAAAACATCAGTTTTATGGACTCCAGACTGCGGTCTTCCACCTTAACTCGGCGAGCTCATCTCGGTTTGGCTTATTGCTGCCGGAAATGATGGTTGACTATACATCCGCGAGTTGCTCCGGCAACCGGAACTAGTTGTCGATTTTTTGTGCTTACTGATCCCAGTGGAATTCTTTCGTTCTTAAGGAAATAACTTTGATGTGGCCGGTTAAGAAGTATGGGCCTTCAGGAGGCGTCACTCGTTTAAAGCGTGGATGAAAGTTTCAGCTGTTTTAAAGTTTTTGGTGTTGTTTTCCATGTAAGCTTGTAGTATAAAGAATCATATAATGCAATATTATGCGAAAATGATAAATCATATTTTCATTCTCGGTAAGCATTTCAGAGTTTCAACGTGCTATGAACAAATATATGAATGACAAGTTTTCTATTACATTTGTCTTACTGAAACACTATTTTCCAGTCATTGTTATTTAAGTAGCTACAACGAATCTTTTATTATGTTCTCCTTTTTGAGATTGCGTCAAATTATCGTTCGATGAATTTGTTATAAACTAAATACTATCATAAATCAAAGTTTCTGAAAAAAATTGGTGATTAAAAAAATTACTGTTTAGTAGCTGTAAAAAGAAAAGATTGTACCTCACTTCGTGTGACTCGTTCTCCAGTCTGTTGATTACTGCAAATGCAGTAATTACAGTCCAAAACAATGGTAAGAGCGTACACCCGGTTAAAAAAAAAGAAATTTAAAATAAAGGCTGCGAGTAAAATGATTGGTCATGAGTCAATTTTGATCGGAAGGAGAATGTTGTAATTTGAGGCAGTTCATTCGAAAAAGATTATTTACTGGGGGAAGTACATGCAAATTTGTTCACATATTGAAACTACGTTACTGATCACTGTTAATGGGTCTTCAATGTTGTTATGTGTCGTTCGAAAATTGCCTTTCAGTAAATGAGAAATAGCTGACGTATTTCATCACATGGTCCAGAGTTAATTTACAATGTGTCGTAAATTTTAATCTTGCCTTAGGCAGACAAAGTATTACTCTATCCACAAAAAGTGTGCATATTTACTTTCCATCAAGCTTTAAAACAATTGATTTTTTAAAGAGGAAAGCATCTGTACACTAGCAAGGCTGACCGGAGCTGCAGTCAATGTCGTATCGATGTTATGAAATTTGTGAAATAAGTAATGAATTTCCAGGTGCGTTAAAATGGATCGTGGTCTAGCGTATCATTAAGACCTATGTATGTATGGCCTTACATTTCACTTTTCCTTTTTCCTTCTTCTTTTCTGAAGGAGGCCGGTGTACAGTGAAACTGAACTGAGGCAAAATACTTCTCTGCAGCTTTTTTCTTTCCAGCCACCATTTGTTTGCTCTAAAAGCTCCCACTGCATTTAGCCAGCTTTGGGGGTTGTGTTGACATATATGACGAAATTTGACGCTCATTTGATATTGTGAGAGAACGTATTCCAAATTTTTCCCATTAAGATCACTTTAGCTTAGCGAAAATTTTAATTAAAATAAATTTCAAATATTACACAATTGTTATCTTAACGACACTCATTAATAAGTATTCCTTTGAAAATTCGTTGCATCTAGTAATTACTGTCATTTAACGTGCTTCACTAGTCTCAAAATTTAGAGATATTCTCTCTTCAGCAGTGAAAGTGTCCATTATAAACATGTAGCTAACTGTTCTTTGTACCTTTGTTGATCAGTTACGTCAGAGATTTCACACCTACTAAGGCAAAATGCTTGTTATACATGCTATTTAATTCTCTAGGACTTAAATACTCATGGGAACATTAGCCCGATCTATTTCCTGAAAGCCTGGTTAGACTTTACATTAGTTGATTCGTTTGTTGGGTCTGCTCTTCTCCTCTCTAACTTGGAGACGGAGTCACTTCTTGTCCAGCCAAGCCTTGTATTTAGCGAGCGCAGAAACTTGGTCTGAGGTAAAGTTTGTCGTTAAGTGCCTCACACTAACTCCCCTGAACCTCTTCCAGGCGGCAAAACATCGTAGACACCATGTTCCAAATGCTTGAAAAGTATTCGAGCAACTTGGAGGATCTCATTAAAGAACGCACCGAGCAACTCGACGTCGAGAAGAAGAAGACGGAGCAGTTGCTGAATAGAATGCTGCCAAGGTACGCCAGTCCTTTGGACTTCAGATTTGTGACATTGCAAAGCAAAATAATCAGACTATGAGCGAAACAAGACATGTCATCTCAGGATGTCTTCGACAAATTTTTCAGTTATGACGATGATTATTTGACCATATATAATATTTCAATGACTTGAAAAGTCTACGGTAAAAACAACTAATATTTAACTATCTTTTGTTCAAATAAGTTTAATTTAGGTGAGTAACCGAACGATTGTTTTATTTTTTATATTTTCAGGAGTTTTGCCTAATTTATCCTATTTATATTGAGTTAATAAGTTTCTTTCCATAGTTTCAAAAACATAGTGTTGAGTTGCAACTTGATCTTCTAAGCAAAGTAAGTTCACGGTTTCTTTTCATAACAGTGTAACATTTAGAATAGAATAGAATAAGGCAATAGGAACGAGCCGTTTGGCACATTCTTGGTTCAATACCGAAGTCCCATGCCGTCTAAAAGTAAATCCATCAGTCATGCACGTACACCTTAACCACGTAAGTCAATTTAGTCGTGTTGTGTCGATATTTTATTCCGTACGTTGAAGATTTCAGAATTTTTCCTAGCGAAAAAATATTTTCTTAGCATCAGTATTCAAGAAACGAAATAGAAATACTGCAACTAGGAATTCATTGTATTGGGCTTGATATATCAAGTATTCTTTGAATTTTACTCAACCGTATGTGAACGTAAACGAAAAAGCAAACTTTTTGTTGAGAATTTATCATCGTTTCTAGGCCATGGACAGATTAAAAACGTATGTTTTATAAAAAAAGTCGCCAATTGAATTCTATTGGATTCATAATTTGCATTATTATCCATCTTAGAAAATCAAGAAGTTGAATTGAATAATTTTCAGTAACTATATTGTTTTGCGATGCCTGAATATCATTAAAACACTTTATTTCTCCTGCAAAATTACTTCAATTACTTTGTCTCGCCTGCAAGAGGCAGAGACAAATTCTAAATCGTAGAAGCTGTGTTTTAGCACCCCATTTTTGTATGTATTATTTTGCTCCCTGGCTCTGTGGTAAAGAATTTCTTAATTATTCAGTCGATGTACTTTAAACTGGAGACTCTGTAAACTTTGGAACT
Organism: Trinorchestia longiramus; assembly: GCA_006783055.1. Taxonomy (NCBI): domain Eukaryota; kingdom Metazoa; phylum Arthropoda; class Malacostraca; order Amphipoda; family Talitridae; genus Trinorchestia; species Trinorchestia longiramus. The sequence continues at coordinate 308,879 of VCRD01000182.1, forward strand.
TGTTTGTGGTGTTAAAAATAATCCTTCCTTAACGAGCACACTTGGAAAACACAAAGGGCAATTCACATAAAATGGAGAATTCATTTTACTAGAAGTTTAACATCTTTCTTCGCAACTACTGGATACATCTATCAAAAGACACGAGTCTGTAGCATAGCAATCTTACCACACAACCTAAAATCAATACTATCATATTTAGTTACACGAGCAACCTAGTTGCTCAGTTCATTGGATTTGCTATCACTTAAGCTATATATAAGGTCTTGTGCTCAAAACTGTGATCTATCGTCCACAGTTCGGTGGCTGACCAGCTGAAGCTCGGCATGCAGGTGGCTCCTGAGGAATTCGATGAAGTCACCATTTATTTCTCGGACATCGTGGGTTTCACAACCATCAGCGCGTACAGCACGCCCTTTGAAGTTGTCGACCTTCTCAATGACCTTTACACCGCCTTCGATGCAACCATTGATCACTACAATGTTTACAAGGTTAGTGGTCTTTTTTCCATATCCACGTCCTTGTAGTCAATTATCATCAGAAACTATTTATGACGTGACTTTTTTTAGCGATTTGATTGCAGAACTTTGTAATTCAAAGGTAAGGCTGCATGGTCGCTGTCAGTTTTTTTCTTCCAGTAACCTTACTTAAAAATCCTGGCCCTGACATGATTGCGTCTCTAGAACATGATTTTGTGCTAGAATTTTCACAATGTTTCCTTATTTTGCTGTAATGCATTTTAAAAAGTCCAATAAAAACCAGACCCTTTCAAATTGAAATTAACTATACAATCTTGATATAGTTAAAAATATTGTAACATTGGAATGAATATATTTTCGAAGATTATTTTATAACTAACAGTATTTAGGAATCATGTCACTATGTACGCCGTCGAAGTATGTAAATATGCATTGTAAAATTTGAATTCCACTCCTACAAATGCCCAACTGGACTGCAGAACAAGTTTTCTACATCGCTGAACAATCCCTCTGATGTAACTCATACACCAAAGCAAAAAAAAATTCTGTTAGATTTTAATCACTTTGTTCACCATCAAAGTGCCCAATAAAATGTGTTGCAAACTTTAACGTAAAACTGATTACAACAAGAAAATGAATTTGACCAGGACGTTGAAATCAGCATGCGTCTAAGACAATGTTGATTCAACACGAGATTTTGTGAAATTACTCACTCATGTATACATTAACTTTAAGTGGTTGGTTTTCATCACCACTTCGCGGGAGAGACTAACGTGTTTCTCATCATTTCTGGAAACTTTTGAGAACATGGCTCTATGAATAGTATCGATGCCTGGTCTTCACATGAGGTGTATGCTTCAAAGTTGCACAAGAGCCACTTATCTCAGCCTGCGTGTCAAAAACACTTCGGCGAAGTGAACGTTGATATCAACTTCACGATCTAATATTGATATGTTATCGAAAATATTTTTTCCACCATTGTTTTTAAATAATCAGTATTTAAATAATCACTAGCAAAGCTTTTTAATTTTTCAGCATTCGTCTAGGATCTCGCACGCTTTGAGTGTATAAATTGCTACTCAACTAGTTACAACTCACAATAATACCAGTTCCTCAGTAGTCTTCTTGCTCTTGTTGTTCTGTAATGTAGAATGCAGCTGTTCGAAACAAGCAGGAGATTAAACTAACGGCCTAAACTTTATAGACTTGTTGATCCGTTGTGCTTATCAGTGAGCTGTGGCCATGTATTCGAGGCCGCTCTTGGGAGACTTTCAATTGACAGTCCGCGGAGACAAACATGTTTACGCATTTATCTGATCAAAAGTTTATGATCACGGCACAAAGCGCGGGTGGCTTGATTTGGTTGGAGTGTCTTCCTGCAACTGTATGGTTGTCACAGAAGTGTCTGCCTCTGTGAAACATGGATGCAGCTACCAAAATTTTTTGTATGAAATTTTGTGTGGTGTCACTAGGTTTATTGTTAGGTATGTGAAACATTTTTTACGAATATATCATAAAATTAAGGAAACGATCCCTGCGCAGAACTTGCCTAAAGATCGTATAATGATATATGACAGTTTTAACGCACTATATTTCATGTTTTATTCCAAGTTCAATACTATATTTACATTTAGATTTCAAAATTTTCCATTTGCTATTGATTTGCGTTACTTAGTATTTAGACTACGATCATTTGATTTAAAATCAGTTAGACATTGTACCAATTAGCATCACTCATTCGGATCTTGTCTTCATTAGGACATTTTCTGTAATGTATAAGAGTTTGATAGACTGTTTCGGGTACTCGAGTTGATCCTGTTTAACGATTTTGGAATGCAAACATATATTCTACTTAGAAATAAGAAGACAAACTATTCGAAAATTTTAATAGCTACGGAGAATATTTTCTTTGTTATTATCACTCGTCCAAGTTTATCAATGAGAGCTGTTGTTGGATAACATGGTAATAGTGTTCAAAATTTAACATTCACGAACCAGTAGGAAATTTGCAGACTGCTTCTTCCAATAAATGATCCAGTGATTACGTTATAAAATTGCGTATGGAACCTAGTTCAGTGGCTCTTAAGCACAACCACGCACCAGGCTGAAACTCGTCCAATATTTGAGGAGATTGTTTTGCTGCAAAATAATTCATTTGCTTCTTGAGTCTATTTTTGAGCGCAAATCCTGTGAGCTATTTCTGGTGTTTTATCTTGTTGCTCTTGATTAACATTTTCATTGGATTTTGTTTTATATTTTGGACAGATTTTAACGAATAGTTTCAGGCTTCTAAGTACTCATTTCACCTCTCAATTAATTTATTAGCTAAAACTCTTATTTTTAAATGCGTTTCAATTTTTATCACCACTAAAATTAGCTCATTCAATGGGTGAATGATATGCTATTTTTCTCGATGATGTACTGCAGCAGTTACAATTCAAATATTTAGTCCTTTTTTCTGCCTCATTGTTATATCAATAATGTTCATTATTAAGCAACACAAAGAAATAAGCGCGCTTGTGATTTGCTAGCGTTGTGGTTACTAGTGATTATATCTATTTGACACGCTACCAGATTATTTAAGAATTGCTATGGAAATTATTTTCGTGCTACGTTTATTGTGGTTCTTAAGTGTTGTATTCATATGATTTGTGGATATATTGAGTTTTCATGTTTAATATACGACTAAAAGTGTCAGTTTTTTGAATAATTTGGATAATACTTTGGTTAATTAGAGCTCCTTGTCTGTAACCCTAACACCCAGCAAAATTATTAACACTTGTTGTAAGATGTTGTCGTGAGTTCAAGTTCATGGTTAGACATACATTACGTTCTCTTTTTCCGAATCTCCTTCCCAGTCATGTTACAGTATTTGTGCGAGTGTATTTAATGCTTTTCCTATCTCCTCCATTCTTCAATTTTTTGCCTCGTTGAGATGCTACGTAAAACTTTTGAACACTTTTCATGCGTTTGGTGTATTTAGATTCCTATATACAATAATAATATACAAAATTGAAATTCATTTCCTCCAGTGCAATCGTCCAAAAAAACACATTTCCAATGTGCTTCTAACGTTTCTTGTAAATTCAATGCAGATAAAAGAAATGTCAATTTAAGAACTACTAAAATCAATGAAAAATAGGTTCATGAACGCACTGTATATTCCAGGGCTGAAGCCATTCTATGTAGTGACCTTTATAGTCCTTCAGGTAAGCGTATATTGCGGGTCTATAATAGCTGGAAGGAATTTAATTACTAAAGCTCTGACAGACACAAATGAAATCACACTTCCCAGGTGGAAACCATTGGAGATGCGTACATGGTGGTTGGTGGAGTGCCAATGCCCATAGAAGATCACGCTCAGCAGACTGCTCAGATGGCTCTTGATCTACTACATTTGTCCGGAAAATTCAAAATTAGGCACCTCCACAACATTTCTCTAATGCTAAGGATTGGCATGCATACCGGTGAGCAATCATGTTTCATTCTAAGAAAATTTCACGGAGATAATCACGCATTACTTCCTGAATATTAACTCCACATATAAGGGACTTAATTTACGAAATGTCATTGTTTTGGTTAACTAAATGCGTGTTGAATTTTTGTGTCGTAATTATAGTGAGTTTCTTACTTCACTCCACTTGGTCAGCCGGGTGACAACTATTCTATTAGGATATGCAAGCATTGAGTAAAAGGGATTCATGTTTCCGCGTTATCCACTGCCTCCATGTTCTGTATAACTTGCATCAGAAATTCAACTCGTGAGTTTACTGATTTCCAAACAATGGCGAAAAATATCTCGGCTGGAGCTCTGTAGTACAGAATCTACGCTCCAGTCGGCTTCCCTTCTCCATCAAACTCATTGCCAATGCTGTCACATACCAAACTGGTTCAATTTTTAATTTTCTTATATTTCATTATCTTTCCCACGCACACGCTGGCATTTTGAAAAATAAACATTTATTGGAAAATCCAAAGAAAAGTTAAATAAGCATTTTTACAAAAGTTTCACATGAATTATAGAAATTCTGTCGTTGCTTTGCTTATAATTATAATGAAATGTTGTGAAATTTCCATGTGATGAATAATCAAATACCAAAGAAATAATACGTGATGAAGCAATTATTTAACGTGTTCAAGAAATTAAAAAGTAGAGTTAAAGGTTAAATATTCATTTCCCTCATACCTGATTGTAAACTATATTGTAGATATGGTTAATTAGTTGCTACCCTATATATTTTCCAGGTCCTTGCTGCGCAGGGGTGGTCGGGATGACCATGCCTCGTTACTGCCTCTTCGGTGACACTGTGAACACTGCATCCAGGATGGAGTCTACCGGTGTGTGTCCCATTTTTTTGTCCAGTTCTGGGCATTGTTTTCAGTGATACTTTCCCCTTTAGGCGAGCAGGCGCAGCATCAATCTTTGCTCTCATGTTTTAAAGTACATCTGTTCAATAGGTACCATAATTTTCTACGTAAGTTATGCAATAGTTGTCTGTAAGAATATTCAAAGTCTCAAATTATTGTGAGAATTTTTAGGACTGAACGAAAAGCTATTGCAATCTAGGTTAGTGGAATAAAAGCAACAATCATCTTTTAGTTCAGTTGCAAATTATGACATGGATAACGACCAGAATATGAAGAGTCATTTATTTACGTCTCCTGACTCTTCAGTTTACTTTCGTAACTATATTATTCGGAAGTCCGTATTGCTCGATCCTGTAGAAATATTTTTATTTGAAATTTTCAAGATACGCTCTGAGTGAATATAATTCTAAAAATATGAATCTGTAACCCATGCTATGTTGAGGCTAGAGTTTATTGTTCGATTAAACTACGATTAAAAGAATGAAATCACTAAAATACTGGACAACATTTTCGAGGCATCAAACCATGCAATTGTATATACCACGTATCTACGTGTTGAAATTTTAAAATTTGTCATAATATGTATTGGCAGATTATATTCATCAAATTATCGATCTGTAGAAACTTGGCGCTGCTCAATTACTAAGCGAAGTAGAAAAAGTATTATTAAAAAATAAAAAATATTTGAAAGAAATTTGATACAATCGTTTCCAAATCAGTCCGCTACACAATGATCATAGCCGAAAAACTAATTAACATAGAGGAACTCTTCTCAAAACATTTACCGCTCTAGTGTCAATTAAAAACCCGTAAATTTTACCGAGATGAAAATATCGCGGTGATGTGACTTCAGGAGCAGCGTGGCGCATCCACATCAGCGAACAGACCGCCTTTAAGCTGCGGGAGTCCGGCGACTACCACTTGGAGTATCGAGGACGCACTCAAATCAAAGGCAAAGGTTTGCTGCCCACTTACTGGCTCTTAGGCAAGGACGACTTTAAGAAAGAACTGCCAAAAGCTCCTGACATCGGGTAAGACACTACAGTTACATTCGAGTTCCCAATGTGCATGTAAAAATTTGAATAGTACTGCGTAATTGCACAGAAGTCTGTATGGAACTGAAGTACATCCTGATGGATGTGAAAATTGAGTAATTCTTCTCTAGGTGTCACGACAGCTTGTTTTATTTACCTTTTCATCTGTAATGTAGGATAACAAATGCACTTCTTCCTCTTTGATTACTATGTTTTTAGTATGTTTATAAAGTGTAGAATTTAATTTCATGTTAGGCCAAAAGACTATTAAAAGTTTTAATCTCCCTATTCGTATATGTTATCTGTAGCGTTTTATTTTTTATTATACATGTTATATACTGAAATGCTTCAGCGTTAAACTCTGAAACATTTCTCTTTATGCGTAGACGTGTACGTGATGCCAGTTTATAATCATTGTCTACCTCTAACAGCTTTTCTAGAATGCAGATATACGACGCGTTTTCCTCCATTCATGTGTTTCTTTTACTCCACATGCTGCGTGAAATAGACATGATCATGGGTGAGTTTTGTGTTATATTTTTCACTTTCCTCCACTACAATACGCTATGAATTGTTGCAGTTCAAAGGCTTTCGTACTTGGTAGTTTACTTTGTATGATCTCATATTGAATTTATGAACAATATCGAGGTTGTGCACTGATGGCTCTGGACTAACCTCAACATCACTGCTGTGTGTGCAGGTTGGACGAAGAGCTCATCAAACAAGGGCGTCAGCATTACGCCACGCGACGTGACTCTGTGGTTGAGGCCATGTCAGCCGCCAAATTTTTGTCTCAAGCGGCTGCTCAGTCTGGTGTGTCCGGAATTTCACTCTCCAGAGGAAATTCTTTCAATCGACCACAGTCCCGTTGCAGTGCAAGAAATCAGGAGCTTCCCACCATCAGTGACACCGAAAGTCCACTAGAACGATGTAAAAACACTAAATTGTCACCTCTTCAGCAGAGTCCTGAATCGGATTCGCCTGAAATCGAAAGAACAATCGTACTGAAGAAGAATATGTTGCAGGTCCCCGGTGCGAAAATGTCCGACACGAGCTCTGGTTCTCCTAAAGGGACAGAAATCCAAAAGAGAATCATTCCCAAGTGTGTCAAGACAGAAAGAGCTCTTTTATCTAACAGTACTTCGAAAGTTTCTTCGACTTCAGATACCAGCCGCGAATGTTTGAAGAAGTCAACAGCCAGCCAAGGAACTTCGACACAGATAGGCCAGGCCTCATCGGTGAGGCAAAAATCTGCACCCTCCCCCTCCTCTTGTCGGGCGAAAGTACCTATTGAACCAATTGTTATTATGTCTAACCCTAGTGATCTGAAACCAAAAGACAATATTCCATCCAAAGAATTCAAAGTTAGAACTAAGCACCAAAGCACAAATATATCTCAAGAACCACTTACTATCAGGCACCATAAAACTTCTTCATCCTCGGACATGTCAAGAAAAAGTAATGATAGGAAGTCTGGGAGTGGGGCTGTGAAAGTCTGTAAGCCGGGAAGTGGCTGTAGAGGTCGCATGGCACAAAGTATTCTACCTCACCCCGTCCCCGCTTATGATCGAATGCTAGCTTGTGCTCCCGCTTTGTACGGGGATCCATATGCAGCCGCTATACTGCCACAGTCCCACCCGTACCACATATCTCATTACGTGAAAACATTGCCAAAATCTAAAGAACGCACAAATGTTCATAGCTTAATCTCAGGACAATCTCTGCGTGGTACTTATTTGTCTTCTTATAATACGATCCCCAGGCCGTCGAGGTATTCGGCTCACTTATCACAAGTTATTGCGCATCCTGTATATGCAGCTCCTGTCTTTGCACCTCCCACTAAGCCTTGTACTACTCAACCTTGCACTTCAGCACTGAAAAAAATGACTCATGAATCTCAAACAAGTGTCGATAAGCACTTGAAACATAAAACATTAGACGCAAACAGCAAATCTAAAAGCCGATCCAACCCCAATTTTCCTCCAGATATTCGAACGTTAACAGAGTCAACCATGCTATGACAAAATGACTTGTTTGCGGAAGGAGCTGACCAAGCTGTAGAATATTGTGATGTTATATTTAGGGGGGATTCGGTTGTTGACGATTTATATGTTTATTGCTAGAGTTTCATTCACTGACTTTCGGTGCTGTCGTGTTGAAATCTCGTTTCTTGTAAATGATTGCTGTTGTACTCTTAACTAGTGTCCATTTTATATTGTTGGTTGTGATTAGGTAAAGATAAGCTACACGTTCCGCGGTGAAACAATCACGTCTGTTCTGTACGACTCAAGAGACTAGTTACGGAGGTTGACGATATTATTTCTTTACTGATGCATTGGAATTTTCGTGAAATGTAAGACCATTTGTGACATTGTTAATGGGGTGATCATTTCTTCTGCGTTCGAGAGAGAAAATTTATTACATAGCTACAAACGAAACTTTACTTTTGGATGTGAATATTTCAGAAGATACTCGTGGAATGGCTTATTGAATAATCATTTTATTTTCGTTTGAAGGGCAAATGTTCACACTTCGAGAGTAACAGGTGAGAGCAAGAATGTTATAATTTGTATCATGGTGAATAATTTGTAAAGTACGATGTGTTAACTTGGTTTGAAATGCGTGCCCATGCTTTAGACTTAAGCTAATAATATGACTTGTTCGTACGTATACGTAGAGTAATCCATGCCTCGTAACGAACAAGTCTGAAATCTGTGTTTGCCGTCTGTGTTGGAATAGACTAGAGTTCACAACACATAGCTTATATGTAATAGTGCTAAACATAGACCTCAACTACAATGCGAATCATTGAAAGTTGTCCCTTGCTGACTTTAAATCTTGTTTTATGGGGTGAATTGATAATATGATAATAGATTATACGAATGCATTGTATTCTTATACTGTTAAAGTTTAGCTTTTTCCTTATTCACTTACAAAATTGCATACAGGCTGTAACATTATATATTATCATAAAAATATTTGAAAACAATTTAAAACTTTTATCTAAATAAATGAAACAATCAACTGACAAACATCAACAAGATTTAAAAATACATCTCGGTACGATCCGAGCGCCTTCCAGTTTAGATACTTGGTGAATAATTTCATGGGGTCTAACTGAATAAGTTTTATCGTTATTTTATAATGTCGTGTGTTGAGAAAAACTGTTTGTTACCTTACCTGTCTCAAAAGCTTTGCTCTGTAAATTCGTTTTATGTAAATTCGTGTGAGTACGTATGTGTTTGGAATAGGAATATTGACCTTCTGAGTCGATAACCTGACACTTTGCAAGAATTTGAGTTTCAGTATAGCGACCACCCCGCTGTAAGAAACAAGAACGGGCCAAAATTCTTGAGTAGTCAATGTACGTTGAGGGTTCACACTTCTGTCTCACCCAGCGTGTTGATGGGAGCTTTTATTCAGCATATCTTGCAGAGTTCGAGCTTTGGGAACAGAATTTTAAAGGATTCCTGAGTTCCCGTCGTATAACATTGCTGCCTATGTTTGCCTTCGTCTGCATACCTCAGCATCAAGCGTCCATGAAATGTGAATTTTGCTTCTACTTTAGAATTTGATGTACTTGTTGCTTGGGACTGTAATGGATTTAGTTTGAATATCGGACATCTATTTTTCATATTTTCTTCTTTCTTATAGGACGACGATCGTGGCTCTGATGTTTTGCTCTGGTATCGTTGCTTTATCAACATTATTATTACTCATTTTTTGTTTCGTATAGGTGTCCACTGTCTCAGTTAGATTTTTTGACAGTTACTCAATCCAAACTTTACAATAATGATCAATTAATTCATGCTTTCATAGGATCTGAGTGTAAAACAAGTTCAACTGTGCAACGGAATAATGGCATTCGTAAAGTCTGACTACAACTAGACCCTCGGGGAGCATCCCTAATGTACAAAATAAGAAAAATTTTGGCCGTTCAAGTTGAAGGCAATTCATGTTGCTTGCTTACTTACATTGTATGCTATTTAGTGATCGTTGTTGTATACCGACAGAAAGTTTTTGCTTGATAGAAAGGTGACTTCTCTAGCAATTGAATTTATGTGATATTTGAAGCTTGTTTATGAAAAAGGCGGAGGAAGCAATAATGCTCTAATTGTCCGCTCAGAATAAAATCAAAGTATAGTTAAGATGTTGAATATCACGTTGGGTTAGCTCATGGTAAGTGATATAAAAAAGAAGAGCAATTGCGTTTTCAGTCAGTTTGATTTGCTATTACTTGAACTAGCTATTTAATATGGTTTACTTTCATATGGAGAGTTGGAGACTTTTTTGCCGCTATTGCTGTTCTTCACTATTGAAGGTGTAACTTCAGTTGAAATGCATAGTACGTACGTAATCCTAGCTCAATGTGTCGAATTATTTATCGTAATATCATGAGCAATGGGAGTAGTCTTTTTGATGTTAGGTGTCATAGCTTCGGCTCTTAGACAATAATCAATGAAGTCTGTGATCGATATTAAATTATTTTCGTAGACAATTCTGTATAGTGAATTGAACGAAAGTTAAAACGTTCGTAGGGCATTTTTTCGAGGTGAATGATATTCGTCACGAATTTTATTACCAAGTTTGTCACCAAGTCTGCTACTTAAAGTAGCAAATGTTAGTACGAGACAAAGTCATGCCTCCTTGTTTAGAAGTTCTTTCCTCGGGCGCCCTGCAGATCGCTAACATGTCGTTCCTGTGTCTGGCTATGTTAGCAGGAACGTTCTGGTCGAAACTGTCAAGTATGGTGCCTGCGGAGATCAAAAATAGTGTCTGATGTTTCATACTCGTTGTTGGGTAAAGCGTATGTTCTGTTAATTAACTCCCGTGGCCTTGTTGTAGTTTCGGCCGTGACGGTCCCATTAGTTACTTTGAGAGCTTTTTGGTGGTATGTAACCCGTTTTGAAACGCTCTGCCACAAGGCAGTACGTGTTGATGTGCCAATAAAGTGTCAACTTTCTATGTATATTTCATTGACTACCTCTCGTCTTGTTCAGCACTAAATTGTATCTCTTACAGTGTACACAAACGAAAAACATGGAGAACGCACGCTTGTTGGTGTGCATTCTTTTTGAATATTGTAAATTATATAATATTCTATCCGAACTTTTTGTACATCAACTAAATTGTGATTATTGTACATTTTCTCTTTGTTTGATTGCGCAATGTCCAGAGGAGGCTAACCGGAAGAAGCGGTCTTTTAGTGTTTCATTGGGTTTGGCGCCCTGAAGGGACATAAAGGATTAATAAATACGAGATACTTCTTGCAACGTTAAATATACCTCTTGAGCAGACACTGTACACAAACTCCGAATTGTAAAATTAATACATCAATTTTATATCAGGTTAATCAATAGAAAGGTGTTAGTTGCATGTGCACAGCTTAATAATTAATTTTGCCTCTCAACGCCCTTGAGTGCTTGTTCCTTGACGTATACTTACTCAAAACTAGGTAGACGCAATATAACGAGGATGTCATCATTTATAATTAATTTATGTTAAGCTGTGTTGCCTGCTCAGTATGTTATTAAGAAAAATGCAAGTTTTACATCATAAAATTTGAAATAGACTGCTAGGCATATCAATAATAGTTTATTTTTATAGTTGATGGGCTAAAAAATAATAATGAGGAATGTTTGACATGTGCGGTACCTATGTCTTTGAAATGGCACAAATTTTCCTACGTTTTGATTCTATTTTTAGGCTACTTTTAAGAACTGGGGGCTGGTTCAATGAAAATGTATGATACCACCATGTGTATTCGCTTTGCTACGTGTAGAATTGATTTGCTTGGAACTACACCGTGTCAATAAATAATAAAGTACATGATAAAAATTTCTTACGCTACAAATGTCATAAGGATTTGTTCAACGTTGTTCTTGTATTTCATAAGCGTCATTTTCAATTTTTGGGCAGTGGAAGTCGCCGATGTGTGTTTCTATCTGCCTTCATGGCAAACTAACTTGGAAACGCACATTACTGACAAATTTTCCGCGAAATAGGAACGGGACCATCCGTAAAGCCAGACGTTGGCTTGTCGTGTGGGAAGCCGGTCAGGGTGGCACTAGGCTGGGGGATCTCTAAAAAAGAAAAAGGAAATTGGACGGACTCCCTCACTCTACTGAACTAATACTGATGAGTTTTGTGAATTTTTACAGAGAGACTGAAAACTGTGACAAGAACCTAAGAACCTCTTACAGAGAAAGTGGAAACTTTGACAAGTACCTAAGAACCTTTTACAGAGAAACTGAAATTGTGACAAGAATCTGAGCTGCAGTGCAGTTGCTGGAATCCTGGCTGGTGGGCTGAGTGTCACTACACTTGCCAGAAGCCTATTTGGAGCCTTTTTTGGAGGGCTCCAGTTCTACCAACCAACCAGGGTGGCACTAGGATTTGCCGTCTTGTTTGCTGTCAGATGTAAGGCATTAAGTGTGAATAGGCGTACATAGAGGTGGAATGAGGGGAATACAAGGTTATGTCTGCAGTGTAACAGAGGAGTAGAGGAAACAGTTGAACAGCTGGTCTTGGAATGTAGTAAATATGAACATGAGTGAGAGAGCCTCATGGATGTGGTCCATGAGCAATGTGGAAAAAACAAGGGGAATGCAAGGTATGTTGAGGACTGTGGTGTGAGATATCTTGTAGGGCTGGATGAGGAATGTAACATGACTGTTGTGGATGCAATGAAAGATTTCTTAGTCCATGCATGGAATAAGCAACAGTGATGTTGAATAGTAATTTTTTTCTATGTGACTACCTGCTAAGCCTGTGGGGCTGTTTATGACAAGCTGGATCTTCCAGTGATGCCCTCACTTGGCTGGTTCATTTGCATGAAATGACTTTGGGAGGCCCTGGAGGAATTACTTTAGACAACTCTGGCTCACAGGAGAAAAACTCTGGAATGTCATCCTGTTGTATGTGTGTGTGTTATTAGAGGGAATTGAAGGCCATTATGAAGGCCCCAGCCAAACGCTGGCCCTCAAATCTAAGTCTATGTCTAAGGAATGACGATCCTGACTCACAGGAGAAAAACTCTGGGATGCCATCCTTTTGTATGCCTGTGTATTGAGGGAATTTAAGGCCATTACAAAAGCTCCAGCCAAACACTGGCCCTCAAATCTAAGTGTAAGTGGTTCTCCCAGCGGTGCCTTTACGTAAATGGTTTTTGTGCATGGAATCACTCAAAGTTGCCCTTGAGTGATTATTTTAGATGACCCTGGCTCACAGGAAAAAAATTCTGGGATGCCACCCTGTTTTATGTGTGTGTATTGGAGGGAATTAAAGGCTGTTACCAAGGTCCCAGCCAGCACTAGGCCTTAAATAAAGTCTAAGTCTTGGGGGTTTTGGACATGGACAGTATGGCAACTTGCAAGTTGTGAAGGTGGTCATTCACCTCTATTAGAATAGAATATTCTATTCTAATAGAGGTGAATGACCACCTTTACAACAAGCAAGTTGTTTGTGTGTGTGTGTGTTATTAGAGGGAATTGAGGGCCGTTACGAAGGCCCCAGCCAAACGCTGGTCCTCAAATCTAAGTCTATGTCTAAGGAATGATGATCCTGACTCACAGGAGAAAAACTCTGGGATGCCATCCTTTTGTATGCCTGTGTATTGAGGAATTGAAGGCCATAACAAAAGTTCCAGCCAAACACTGGCCCTCAAATCTAAGTGTAAGTGGTTCTCCCAGCGGTGCCTTCACGTAAATGGTTTTTGTGCATGGAATCACTCAAAGTTGCCCTTGAGTGATTATTTTAGATGACCCTGGCTCACAGGAAAAAAATTCTGGGATGCCACCCTGTTTTATGTGTGTGTATTGGAGGGAATTAAAGGCCATTACCAAGGTCCCAGCCAGCACTAGGCCTTAAATAAAGTCTAAGTCTTGGGGGTTTTGGACATGGACAGTATGGCAACTTGCAAGTTGTGAAGGTGGTCATTCACCTCTATTATTTCTCAAATCATCCATAGCTCTGGGCAGGTGTAAGACATTAAGTGTGAATTGGAGCACTTGAAGGTAGAATGAAGGGAATAACAGATTATGCTTGTAGTGTAGCAGAATTTTAGAGCAAGTAAACATCTAGACTTGGAGTGTGGTAAATATGGAGAAAAACTCTGGGATGCCATCCTGTTGTATGCCTGTGTATTAAAGGAAATTGAAAGCCGTTACAAAAGTCCCAGCCAAAAACTGGCCTTCGAGTCTAAGTCTAAGAGCTTGGGTGAGAGACTTTTATGTGTGTGGTTTGTAAGCAGTATGGAAAGAATCAGTGGAATGTCAGGTATGTTGAAGAGGACTTTTCTATGATCTATATTGTAGGATTGAATGAAGAATGTAACATGATTGTTGTGGATGCAATGAAGAATTTCCTAGTGGATGCATGTAATAAAAGACATTGACTTTGAACAGTCAGTCATCTGGATTAAAGTTAAATTATCAACCAAGCATGAGGGTTTGTTTATGACAAGCTGGCTCTCCTAGTGATGCACTCACTTGGGTGGTTCTTTTGCATGCAATGACCCTTGATGAATAATTTTAGGTAACCCTGATGTGCAGGCAAAAACTCTGCTCTATGTGTGTATTTAGAGGAAATTAAAGGCTGTAACAATTGCCCCAGTTACAGCTGGCCCTCTAGTGTAAGTTATGCTATTGATACTTTAATATTTACTCACATGTAAATAAAATTTATCCTCTAGAGGCCTAATCCTTTATGCTTTTCTTTTTTCAATCTTTTTACCTGGACAGTGCATTCATTCCTCTTCTATTTAAGTATTCCTGTTATTCTTTATTTATTAATTTTTTCATGTGTGTCAAGTTGGCTGTTTTTTTACTTGACAATCTTTCAGTTATAACTCTTTTTCTTTTCTCTTATTCACTTTGAAAACTACGGATTGAAATTGTTCAATCCTTTTAGAAATACTCTTTTTTTTTATCAAAACTTGTACATTGTGATAAATATCTTACAGAAACATAAACAGCCATTAATCATAAATTTTTAATTCAAATGGTTGAATTACCAAATAATGCTTAAATGCTAGGAACAATTCTAAATTGAACTGTCATTTGTATTTGAACTACCAAAATGCATTCAAGAAATAAGAACAATACATGGATAGCCAAAATAAAATGAAAAGGTTAGGGTGGCCATCATCATGCAGTTGGCAACCAGTCTTAAGGATAGGTTATCTGTCATGTTCTAAAACTTTATCTAACTCTATTACTAATTCATTAAGCAAAATTGCAAATGGAGGCATGTGTGTATTGCTCATACTTTGTGTAGATTATTTAGAAGTCCAGAATTATATTTATTGACTAGAATGAAAAGCTTCTCTCATGCTCAACTCTCTTTCTCCTTCTTATTGGTCGTGTTGGGTTTACTAGCTACATTTTTTTTGACTAACTATGATTGATATAGTAGTGCTCACATAATTTTTCAATACCTATGATATATTTTTATGGACTCGTTAAGTATTTTTTATAAGATGAGACACTTTTTTAAAAAAAATTCTCATCACCTGTAATTTGGCTGTTCATAATTCTATTGTTAAAAACACTTTAGTAAGATCATAATTGTGAATATTTTTGTTATACTACTAATTTTTCTTCATTTCTTAATCAGAAGGTAACATTTTAGTTCAATGGAAAATTTAAAGAACAAGAATGAAGTTAGTTTTTCTGATATGGAGTACTTTTCAAGTTATGAAGATCTTGAGGTAAGTTACTACAAAATATTTGTCAAAATTTTCCAACTTTAATGTATTTTGTGTGTATAAAAATGTGCTGTTCAATTGATGAAGATATTTTTACTTATTTTTCTAGCATAGTTTGTGAAAATGGGCCTTTATAAATTCCACCAAGGATTGCTTCCTTTGGATTGCACACTGCTTGAAAAAATCAGAGTGGAAAATGTGATGTGGATTACTTATTTATCCTTAATAAACTCTGCTATAAATGGGGCACCATTTTGTTAAATATTTTCTGTAATGTGGCATTTTGTTGGCTCTCATGTACAAATTTTTTGAGTATTCATCCTACAAAGAAAATAAGACTTTTATATAAATCTTTTTTTGTCATGATTTTGTTTCTTTATGATTTGGGAATGTCTTTATGTTATCATAGGTAATGAACTAAAAATATGTTTTCTTGCCATAATGTTCAGATCCATCGTGTGATGGTTGGTGACGTGCCTCGCACCACAGCCTACCAGAACGCCATTAAGCTCAATAAACATTTGTTTGAAGGCAAAACTGTCATGGATGTTGGGGCTGGTTCTGGTGAGTATAACTATCCACTTATACTTGGCAGCCTCATTCTAGCTAGCCATATTTCCAGTGAAGATATGACATTTTCAAATCACGTGAAACTACAACAAAGAGTAATTCGAATAGTTGAACTGTGGAAGTAGTTACACTCTTCCTCTTTTAAAGACTCTTTTTAAAGTATTAGAGCGTGTCATGTGTCATTTACTTTTTCTAAATAAAGGGGAGACGTCACGAGTGGTCTACCTGTGTGTGACATGACTCTTTTAAGAGGTCAGTCTCATACATCAGTACTGATACGTCGACGAGGCCGAGCACGAGCTTGGGTGATACACAGGAATACATGGTACTTGAACCTGTTTATGCATTAGTTTGAAAAGTGTTGTTGAAACAATCAGATCACTTGTACAACTGACTCTGCGATGTCCATTCATTTAAATTTCAGTCGAGCCTTAAGATAAAAGGATTTTTTCACCTTGTGAATCTTACAATTTTGGTTAGTTTACTCAGTAGTTTATATTTTTCTCTGATTAATTTTTGTGGTGTGCAGGAATTCTGTCATTGTTTGCTGCAGCGGCTGGTGCATCCAGAGTGTACGCTGTTGAAGCAAGTGCCACTGCAAAACTCATTGAACAAGTGGCTGCCCAGAATGGATTCAGTAAAGTCATCACAGTCCTGAATGCCCGTGTTGAAGACGTTTCACTGCCCACAGGTAACTATAATATTCTTGAACCTGACAGTGCATTTTTATAATTCTAACAACTTTCTGAACGCTTGAGAGCATCGACACGGATGCGTTTACGATTTCCATTTAAGAATAAAACTCTTCTGGAATTGCTCTCTGTTGCGCATGATATTGTTAATAGCCACTTATTGGATCATGTCCAATGCAGTGGAACAATTCTCTAAAGGCACTTTCGGGTAGCTTTTGGCCACAGGCTTCCTCTCACTGGGCCATGCAGTATGGGGAGAAAGGCTCAACTTAAAGTACACGCTGCAACTTGAGTTGAAGGATTTGTTTATTAGGTCGTGTGTTAAGATTTTTTATTTTTCGTAATAGGCATGCTACGAACCTTCTGACAGAGTTCCTCATAAACTATTAAAGCTTGAAACCTGTATTATGCAACGCGTTTTGAAGGGACTACATTGGAATGAACTCCCCTACTGTTCATTTGTATTAGTCATGGGTCGATATCAAAATTGATAACGATTCCGATTCTCGATCCTTGCTTATTTTTCGTGTTTTCATTATCTGGTCAGATATCCAGGTGCTCAGCTAAGTCCTATTTGCCTAGGAGCTATTTTAGTGCTCCTCAGGGGATACTCTTAAAATACCAGGGTTCTTTCTGTGAAATTTGGACAGCTATTGTCCATCTTCATCAGTTACCAGAGTGAATCCACTTGTAACCCTTTCGCTGCGTGACTGAAATCCTCAGTCATGAAATAGTTGCCGGCCCGCAGAGCTCCGCAGCGGAAGAGTTAAAAGCAGCTATTTTCCTCTACATTGGTACTCCTCGGTAATATTTCATATCTCAATAGTATCAGGTATGCTTGTAAGATAAGTATTAGGTCTTACGTTTAACTTTTTTCTCCTGCTCCATGTGCATCGTGAGGGTGGTCGGCTTGTAAGTACAGTCGACCTTTACCAAAAGTGACTTCGTTTTTGTTTTTTCTCTTCTCGATTTCATATTTTTGTGCATCCATTTCTTTACTGTTACAAAAGTTACGACTTAATCATCTCGTCTATTTTACTCGACCATTCATATGCATCTTCAACCTTCATTGGTTGCCGAGGTTTTAAACGGGGTCTGTTTCTCTGCTCCCGTTGAGTTCATTTAATCTCTACATTGCTGTCATCTTGCTGCCAAATTTACCACTTACCTGATAAGTGTTATGATGACTCGCTCTAATTTGCTTCCCCTACTTTCAAGAGTTGCTTTCACTCTCTCTATATCCTTTCCACTTCTCGTTACGCACACCATCTTCCGTCAGTACTATAGTTCTTTAATTCAATCTTACATACGAGTTACGCATTTCTACTCCTCGCTTTGCTGTTATTAGCCATATGATATGCCCGAATAACGGAAACTCTAAATAGCCTAGTAGCGCATACCCGACCTATTGAAGTTAAATGTAATAACCGTTATGTAACCTTACCATTTCAGATGTGAGAATAAACGTAATGGTGTCGGAATGGATGGGCTTCTACCTCTTCCACGAATCGATGTTGAACAGCGTCCTGATTGCGAGGGATCGCTTCTTGGCTGATGATGGCGTTATGTTTCCTTCAGAAGCCCGCCTCTTTGCCTGCCCTTGCTCTTTACAGAACCTTTACGATGAGAAAATAAAGTTCTGGTACAACGTTTATGGTTTCGATATGTCGGCTGTTGCTCTATCAGTTCTTGATGCGAAATCGAAGAAACCTGAAGTGTGCGAAGTGAAACCGGAACAGCTGCTCGCTCAACCAGTGTGTATTAAAACCATCAACTTAAGATGGATGGATGCAGAAGAAATTACCAATTTTTCTGACAATTTCTTCGTTAGCATAACTAGAGACGGGCCTTACCATGGCTTGTGTCTCTGGTTTGAGTGTGATTTCGATGGCGTGGAGTATGGTGCCAACGGCGATCAAGTTGGAGAGCTTGTAACTCTTTCAACATCACCTTCTGCTCAGCCCACTCACTGGAAGCAAACAGTTGTTGCTCTGGGTAGAGCAGGTGTTAAACATCCGAGCACTCCAGAAAACTGTAATGAAATTGAAGACTGTCAATTGGAAAAACATGTTGACTACATTCGGTTCATCGAAGTGGAGAAGGACGAAATAATCGGATGGAGTTTGGAATTTGAACAGAGCTCCAGCAACGTCAGACATTACACTATTACCTTACAAATGCTTGATCCTGAAGAAGACGAACATCCTGAACCATGTTCTTGTGGCTTGGCTAGATGTTTAATCATCGCAAAGCTCATAGAAAAGGAACTTCAAGGTAACATCGACGATAACCTTGAGCCAACAACTGAAATAAGTAAAGTTTGTTGAACATCTTCATCATTGATTCCCCTATCTTAAGTGAGAAGAACGTTAGTTTAACATAAATTTATTGTAGCACAAGTTTTCATTTGGAATGGTCAAGCAATAATCAGCTCACAATGCACACGGATAGTTTGTAAAAACTCATTAGTCCACATATACACGATTGACAGTGTTAAGATGTACCGCAAGCCATAGCGTTCCAGCGAACAGTTCGTCGTTCTTTAGAACT
Source organism: Trinorchestia longiramus (assembly GCA_006783055.1). Taxonomy (NCBI): domain Eukaryota; kingdom Metazoa; phylum Arthropoda; class Malacostraca; order Amphipoda; family Talitridae; genus Trinorchestia; species Trinorchestia longiramus. Next base: position 328,275 of record VCRD01000182.1, read on the forward strand.
TGCCAAGCAAGAATGAGATGCAGAACAAATTTCGAATTACATGAGTAGAAATCGCGATATTAATGGCACATATAAACTCCCTTAAAACTGACATCCGAATTATCGGCTTGCAGACACGACCGCCTAACACACAATGATGAATAGGGTGCGAATAGAATACAAATTAAATAATTAAGTTAGTGTCTCAGGGCAATGAAAATTTATCAAGTTATGAGACTAAAAACTATGAACATTCAAGTTGCATCACAAAGAAACATCACATTGGAATGAAGAAACAACACGCAAACAGGAAGACAAATAAAGCTTATTGAATGTTATTAAAAAGTCAAACAATCGGCAAAGAAGAACCGAATACGAAAAAATAATTCTAGGGTTAATTAATCACGTGCCTTTGTATACGACGAAGGTTAGGCAGTTGGTGCAAGCAGGCATTTGTCCATAAACTTCTTCCTGGTGAAGCAAAGCCACCACTTGGACGGTCGCCCGTCAGGCGTGTTGAACACTTTCTCACAGACCCTCGCCCCAGTTTCATGGCGCAGTTGCAGTAAATATTGTTGGAACAACTCTGTAAAAAAACATTCATGTTAAAATTGACGTAACATTGAAATGTGATAAGCGTTCAAAAGGTTTCCATGTAGTTAGAAGTTAAGGTAACCACAACACAACTATGAAATACTTTAAATTCTTTAAATACTTTAGAGTCCTAAGAGAAAAAACTCCACAGCTTATGAGCAGCAGGCAACTTAAAACTTGAATTGTCTAACAACAGTGCGAAGATCATGACTACGAACAGTAAAATCATTTAAGAGGAGGAACAGACAACAGTTATCACGAATGTGCATAAATCACGTTCAAGCGAAAGCATAGTTAACACGTTGACTCCGAAGTGGTACGTATGTGGACTACTTAGGTTAGGTTCTGTAATTTTTTCAGATCCTTCTAGTGACTATGCGTACAAAGTGAAGTTTTACACCAGTCAGGCAATCGGAGGCAACGTGTTAATGTTAGACTGATTCAGGATTTTTGCACGAAAAACAAGAAAAAAAATGGTGTTCAGATCTTCAGAAGATCCATAGAAAAAATGAATTTTAACAGTAAAGGAGACTTAATTGAGCATTGAAAGGAAGTGCTTCTTATTTGTAGCTACTTTGACCACTACAAGAGCTTTAAAATTACAATTGTAACTGTGCCGTTATTATTCTTTACAGGTAATGTGACAATTAAGTTATCGTATACGTCAAATTTTGAAACATGATTCAAATGCCAACTTTTAAAGTAAAAAGATATCAGGATAAAAACATTAAAGTACATGATAATTTGCTCATAAGTATCATGAAACAGCAGTACTAGTCCAATCACATATAAGAAGTACAACAAAATTATTTCAACACTTTTTCAAACGAATGAAGTTAAGTTCTCAACAATGAACTGCCATTTCTGCCTTACATCAGTAATGCCGCCCTTTAATTAGTCCCACATATCTAGAAGAGGTTTCTCAATTGTCTCGTTTCCGAAGTCTTATCTTACGTGAATAGGTGTCCCTTGTAGCCAACAACATAAGTGTTTCTTGAGGTGCATGGGTTCTTCCAAGTGGTATTACCTTATCACGAGCTGGACACTTTTAGCAATACATGCTTCCAAAATCCATCTGTCACCATGAAAGCGATGGGAATTATGTGTAATTAATGTGAGCAGAATATGCCAATATTGCTAGTGATGTACGAGTAGTAATAGACGAGTTATAGGTCCACAAAAGCACAAAGTACTTCGATTACACGAGCTTCTCTTTCCCACCATTGCCTAATTTTAATAGATACCCAATTTTGTTAGCCAACTGTAATTTAAAGTCGACAGGAAACAGCATGAAGGCATCTTATGACAACGAAAATTAAGTGTCCAGATTCTGTGAACAATAACGCCCAAGCATATGAATGAGAGTTGTACATTTGATTACGAAGACATCCAGATTGCATCACCAGCTTGGTCGACTGGTGAGCGAATCTGCTTGCGAGCGGAAAGACCCGGGTTCGAATCCCGCTGACGACATGGTTGACGCGGCTAGAAATACGGAATAGGACTTGGGTATACAACCAAATAATTATCGAAGTAATTATCCGACCCAAGAATGGGCCAGAAGGTTCGTTCCTAGAGCCTCATTCTATTTTATACGTTTTAGAAATCGGTTCGACGTCACTCTTGAGGTTCTAAGCAGATGATACAAAGTAAATCATCAATAAACGAATTAAAGTAAGTTATTACACTACTGTTGAGTTCAGAAAAATCAGAATTACAAAAAAGCTGTAGATATCAAGTAGATGGTGCTTATGCAGGTTAACTATGTCGAGGAATATAGGTTTGAGAGATTTAAAATCAGCCGATACGTTGAGTAGCATTACCCTTGCAATGAAAGACAACAAATTGTTCGAACTAGCAACGCGTATGATGAGTGTTCACAGGAATCCTATGACGTTAATCGCAAAACTGTGTGCATCTACATTTTGCTAGCACTAAATAGTCATTTTTTAGGATTATAAATGGTTTTCCAATCGAGATGAGTTTATAGACAGAAAAATGACTGAAAAGTTCTTCAGGCCCTGTTCTCTTCGTGCGAAAGAAAACAAATAAATACATCCACCGAATAAAATTAAATGCAGTCCACAGCATTAGTAACCCTCACGACACAGCCGCGAATGGTCTTGCGAGATAGGTGCTCAAGTACGTGAAGTGTAAGAGTTCTATCATACGAAACGTACCTGTCACGCCGAGTAACGTGAATACTTTACCTACTGACCGAACAATTACCGAAGTGATCAAAAGTGTCTACCGTTAAAGTTTTAAAAGAAATACATATTTAGATAACAAACAAGATATCTAGACAACAAGCACCACATTGGAAAACAAGCTGCCCTCGTAGACCGCATACCAACATGGTAACCGCAGCACGCCGATCCCCCGCTTAGACCTCAGAGCCCGAGCCAGCGAACGAACCACAAGGAAAACAATTCCTACACAACCACAATCACCTGCTATTATCTACTAGTATTACTACCATCATCTACTGCTATCACCTATTGTTATTTATATCACTACTGTCTACTGCTCTACTTATATCTACTGCTACTGTTGACTACTACCACCACTGGCTACTGCCACGGTCTACTACCATTCTGCTGCCGCCGTCTGCTGCTACTGCCACCCTACTGCCAATGACTACTACTGCCGCTGTGTACTACAGTCTATCACTACCATCACTGCACTGTCTACTGCTACCATCACTGTACCATCTACAGCTAACATTTATTTCATTTCTGTGTTTGTGAAACCCTTATAAGCGTTAATCAAGGTGCAGTGGATGTTGGTACTGTACGAACGGCAATAGAATCTTTTTCTTTTCAATGGATGAAAACTATTTTTGATATGTGTGTTTAGTTTCGGGGAATCTTCATAAGCGTTACTTCTGTGTAAAAAAGAACAGAATAGCTTTCAACACGGGGAAAAAATATTATTTTGATTTCAAACTTCAAAATAATAATATATGAATCCTTTTCATTCAATCCTCCTATTTATGGAAATTATTATAAAAGGAATTTTTTTAATGGGAATCTTATTCGATACCATAACCAAATTCTAATATTTGCCTTTTTCAAGTGCCAAATTTAATCATTTTGCAACTAAACAATACTTATGATTCTGTGATTGGACACTAATGAGGGGATTTGGTTATGTTTGACTAAAATCTAATATTGAAATCTTGTGCTTTGATACCAATTTGGGGATTCTGTGCCTAGATACTAATCTTGTGATTTTTCGATTTATCGATTTTGCAACTAGACAATAATCGTGTACTTTGGTGACTGATTATTTTAATAATGATGACTGGAAAATATTCTGTTACTAGACAAAAATATTGCAGCTGAACAATAGTCTTACAATTGTGTGACAGGTTGCAGATTGTAATTTGTGGTTGTGATCGATTGTACTTTTGTGGTTGTAATCTTGTGACTAGACACTAATTTTGTGATCTTGCGACTGTACACTAATTTTTTTAATTTTTGGCTGGACTGAAATCTTATGACTACGTGACTGGTCACTGACTTCGTGATCTGGGGAATAGACACTAACTTTGTAACTAGTCGCCAAACTTGCACTTGACAATCAGTCACTAATTTTAAGATCTCAAGATCAGATAATTTTGTAATTTAAACAGCGCGTGCCACCAACTTCGTAGATGACCATTGAAAAGCAAAACGCAAACAGCTTGACGTATACAAAAAATGGAGTCCAACCAAAATACAGAAAAAGCTTCAAAAGCGAAAACAAGGCACTACAAAGAATGCAAGGCAACGTACAGCTTGCAACTCTTCAACATAAGAAGTTGCAATATGGAGGAGTGCCGCTTCTGTTATTCCAAAGAAGAATCAGCTGCAATCATTGAAAAACAATCACGTACAATTCAAGAACTCAGCCGTCAGCTCGAATTCAACCGTCAAATCGAACTGCTGGCAGGACGCTTAGCAACAATTGAGACAAATCAAAAACAAAATTACGAACACGAGCTAAGGCTTCAGTCTTCGAAGACTCAACTTGAACAGAATCTACCTACTAATAACCAGCCCCAGCATATTAAAATTATTGCTAAACGTTCAAACTTCTACCTGAAAACCAAGAACCGTTTAAACGCATTGAAAGACGAAATGGAAAATAACGCATTGAAAGACGAAATGGAAGATAATATCAACTCTACAAAGGAACAGACAACGCAAATATCAAATGAACATAATCCACAACAAAATCAATCTAACACCCAACCTGCTGGAATCCTCGAACCTATTCGCAAATTAAACAAAATTACGAACATAAACCTGCACAATTTTGATGGAAATAAACGTACAACTAATGAAAAAACTAAGAACAAGAAAAACCTCATGTATTTCTCATTGGAGACAGCATCATCCAAGGACAGAAAACTGAGTTTAACACGTTTGTTGCGATGCGACCCACCGGTGGGTCACTCAGGTTAGGTTCTGTAATTTTTTCAAAGCTTTCTAGTGACTGTATGTACAAAGTAAAGATTTGCACCAGCTAGGCAATCGCAATAAACGTGTTAAGCAGGGGTTAGACGAGCATAAAAAATACTCGAACTTCGACTTCAACTAAAAATACTTCGACTTTCCGAAGCAGTCCACCTAGTAGAAGATCTACGATGCACAAAGGAGGACATAGTTATAGTTCTTTGCGGAACACGTGAGTTAGAACATGAGACCCAAGATGAAATCTTCCAACAATTTGAAGCGTTAATCCTTCAAGTGAAAAACAAATCCAAGAACGCTATCATAACTAGCATTCTTCCGCGAAGAAAGGATATGAATCTAAATCCCCAAATTCTACTAACTAATGAAGAGGTTAAAGAAATATGTGCAGGAAAAGGCTCATGTACCTAGACCTGATGTCCCATTACACTGGACAGAATGATCTTTTCAAGAAAGATGGCAACCATCTGAACAAAGTCGAGCAAGCTAAGCTGGGGAGCTTACTGACCATCGCCACGCTTAGACTAACCGCTACAGTGGAAGACAAAATTGGGAGTGTACAAAATTCAACAGGCATATTGAAAACATATCCAAAGCATCAATAAGGAAAAAAGAAAAAAATTCGGACAACTGTAACTTGACCAACACAGAACTAAATGATCCACGAAGACACAGGAAAGTAGTAAAGAGTTTGACTATAACCCGTTCTTGTCCGTATAAACTAAGTTCATATAACGTACCCTACCCCGCTACCCAACATGGAAAAGGAAAGAACAGTGCATCCGACACAAACATGCCAAAAAACGAACAGCTCTCCCGACAAATCGGTATCACTTAACCTCACATCTGCAGCAAACATCTCTAGCTCTGCAAGAAACACTTGCAAAGCCACAAAACTATCGGCAGCCTTACCACGTCCATTGGGATAACCAAAATAAAACCGCACTATCACAGCACGATTATAGACAAAGACAACTAAGATACTAGTTGGTAACGTACAAAGCCTCCTACCAAAAATGTCGGAACTTCAAGCCATTGCGTCAACGTTGTCACACGACATCATAGCTGTCAATGAAACATGGCTAGATCTCAATGGAAGACATCTCCCAGCGGAAGTCTAAATAAAAGGACACGTTTTGCATAATGTCGACAAACCGTCACACAGCAACAGAAGTGGTGGTTCCCTTATCTACATTAATGAAAAGCTGCAACCACAAATCAAAACTAAGCGAGCTACAGAAAAATCGGAAATACTACATCTCAACATCCAACCGCATCCAGGACAAACTATCAAAATTGTGCTCGTGTATAGGAACCCAACCTGCACAGCAATTGAAGATAACGAATTCTACGGTTGCTTTGATAATATTCTTAGTACTCCTCACGAAACACTAATCATGAGAGACTTCAACTTGCCCCCACATAAACTGGACTACTCGCCAAAGTCAAGCACCCGGCTTAACACGTTTGTTGCGATGCGACCCACCGGTGGGTCACTTAGGTTAGGTTCTGTAATTTTTTCAGATCCTTCTAGTGACTATGCGAACAAAGTGAAGTTTTACACCAATCAGGCAATCGCAACAAACGTGTTAACACGTAATCTTTACTTTGTACATACAGTCACTAGAAAGCTTTGAAAAAATTACAGAACCTAACCTGAGTGACCCACCGGTGGGTCGCATCGCAACAAACGTGTTAAAACTTATTGATCTGACGAATACAAATTCCCTGCAGCAGCATGTCAACGAACCAACTAGAGTACACAACATTCTTGACCTCGTCATGACGACTACTGACCTCAGTATAAACGGTCTAGAAGTTACGGGCAAGATCGGTGACCACCAGATGATAGACTTCCCGCTCGATGTACAAGACCCTAACACAAGGACTCAACATAAACAAGTCCTCGACTAAAAACGGGCAAACTTCGAACTAATGAAAGAACAGCTTGGCAGCTATAACTACGAAGTACTCATGAGCAACAAAAACGCCGAGGAGTGCTACATGATACTCAAAGATAAGATTGCAACCGCTACAGAACACCATATCCCAAGAAAAAGAATCAGGCCAACCAATAACCCTCCTCGGTTCTTACAAGAAATTAAACGCCTCATTAATACAAAACAACATTCGTACAGAAGACTCGAACGATACCAAACAGAACCCTATCGTCAAGAACATATCCACGCCTGCAGGGCGGTTAAGCGAACGATAAAATCTACAAAACAAAATAAAGAAATTACAGTTGTAGCACAACCTAAAACTAACCCGGAAAGCTTCTACAAATACATGAACGACAGACGACTCAAAATAGACACTATTGGACCACTGATGGATTCTGAGAGCTCAACGCAAACGAGCAACAAAAGGAAAGCCAAAATTCTTAACACGTTGACTCCGAAGTGGTACGTATGTGTAACCACTTTGGTTAGGTTCTGTAATTTTTTCAGATCCTTTTAGTGACTATGCGTACAAAGTGAAGTTTTACACCAATCAGGCAATCGGAGTCAACGTGTTAACCCTTTAGCGACCAGGTGGACTATTCGGTCGCCTTTCACGGTCTTTGGGAGAATTGTTCTAATAATTAAACTACTAGGTTTAAACGCGGCGGCATGTTACAGCGTCGTTCTTTTGGCTGCCTGGCTCTCAGCATGCTTCATTGCATCAGTGTACAGACGGTCTTTGTGAGCTTAAATGTAGAAACTAGAAAAACAAATTGGTCGCTAAATGGTTAATACATATTAGGTTGTCCAGAAAGTTCGTGCCGATTTTTAGAAGTTCATCTTTCGACTTATTTTAGAACATGTTTGAGTCTAGAGAATAGGATTTGACTACACTTTCATTTAGAGAACAGTTTAAACTATCTTTTCATGGAAGAAGGTTTACGATCCTGTAACTTGTGTTAATTCTGTAACCCTTTAAAATGAAAGAGAAAAAGATTCATTTTCGACACTTAATGCTTTTCTTTTTCCATAAAGGAAAAAATGCCTCACAAGCAACCAAAGAAATATGCGCAGTTTACGGTAATGATTCTGTATCCGAAAGAACTGTACGGAAGTGGTTCGCGAAGTTTCGAGCTGGAAATTGTAGCCTTATTGATAAAGAACGATCAGGCAGACCATCCACTACAGATGATGAACAAATCAAGTCATTAATTGAGAATAACCCACATTCCACAACCCGAGAATTGGCAGAAAGCTTCAACCTATCAAATTCCGCCGTTCATGAGCACCTGGTCAAGCTTGGATTCACAAATCGCTACGATGTTTTGGTGCCACGTGAGTTGAGTGAGCGGAAACTTTTGGATCGCATTTCCATCTGTGATCTGCTTAATAAAAGGAATGAAACTGTGCCTTTTTTAACCCTTTAGCGACGAATTTCTTTTTCTAGTTTCTACGTTTAAGCTCACGAAGACCGTCTGTACACTGATGCAATGAAGCACGCTGAGAGCCAGGCAGCCAAAAGAATGACGCTGTAACATGCCGCCGCGTTTAAACCTAGTAGCAACCTCATATTGCTCACTGTTTAATTATTAGAACAATTCTCCCGAAGACCGTGAAAGAGGACCGTATGGTCCTTTTCGTCGCTAAAGGGTTAAAGCAAATTGTGACCGGGAATCAGAAATGAATTATCTACCGAAATGTTCAGAGAAGCGATCCTGGAGTAAGCGACATGAGCCACCCTTAGCTATCCCAAAAGCGGATCTTCACCCTAAAGAAGTTATGCTTTGCGTCTAGTGGGATTGGAAGGGAATTCTGTACTATGAACTTCTCCCAAGTAACCAGACAATTAATTCTGAAAAATACTATTCACAACTGAATTAGTTAAAACCAGCAACTCAAAAAAACGTCCAGAATTGGCCAACAGGAAAGGTGTTGTGTTTCAACATGTTAATACAAGACCACACGCTTTTTTACGAACCAGACAAAAATTGCTGCAATTCGGCTGGGATGTGTTACCTCACCCTCCATATTCACCAGATATTGCCCCTTCAGATTTCCACCTATTCAGGTCGTTGCACAATAGTCTTAACCCTTTAGCGACGAATTTATTTTTCTAGTTTCTACGTTTAAGCTCACAAAGACCGTCTGTACACTGATGCAATGAAGCACGCTGAGAGCCAGGCAGCCAAAATAACGACGCTGTATGATGCCGCCGCGTTTAAACCTAGTAGCAACCTCATATTGCTCACATATAATATAATTTTAACATAATTAGGATTTTTTCTGATGTTCCCCGTGAGTGCCATACGGCGGTAGAGGGTTAATGGTAAAAATTTCAATTCTTTGTATGACGTAAAACGATACTGTGATCAATTCTTTGCCATAAAAACACCAATTCTGGGAAGAAGGTATTTTCAAGTTAGAGGATAGATGGAGACGTATTGTGCAACAAAATGGCTAATATTTGGTTGATTAAAAATGTAATAAATATTTATTGACCTTTTTCTTTCCCTTAGAAATCGGCACAAATTTTCCGGACAACCCAATACTTTATTTCTGTGTTCACTCACGAAGACAACTGAAATTTCGCAACCTCATGCTTTAAACACTGAGGAAATCCTGTCAGATGGCGTATTTACAGTAGAAGAGGTAGAGGAACAGCTCAGCATTTTAAACCCATATAAGTCAACCGGATCCGATGGCCTTGGTCCCCGGATACTCAAAGAAACAGCCGAAGTAATCAGCAAACCTCTAACAAACATCTTCAATCGATCTCTTGAAACTGGGATAGTTCCAGATGATTGGAAGCGCGCAAATGTCACTCCTATTTTCAAGAAGGGGAACAAACAAATCCCAAATAATTATCGTCCAATCAGTCTAACATCTGTCATCAGCAAAACAATAGAAAGACTACTCAAAGTCCGTATAACAAAGCACCTTAATGACCAAAATCTTATTAATGGCACCTAGCACGGTTTCAGAGAAAAACGTAGCTGCCTCAAAAATCTCCTTGATTTCTTTGGAGAGCTTAACCGCATATACGACCGTACAAAAGCCGTAAACCTTGTTCATCTAGACTTTCAAAAAGCCTTCGACAAAGTTCCCCACGAAAGACTCATGGTCAAAGTGGAAGCACATGGAATACGAGGCAACTACTCCCGATGGATACGAAACTGGCTCACTGGTCGCACTCAACGAGTGGTGATTCACGATGAAACAAGTGATTCAGCGCTTGTAACATCAGAAGTCCCTCAAGGGAGCGTTTTAGGTCCGCTCCTCTTCATCATCTACATCAACGATAGTAAAATCAGCAAGTTCGCCGATGACACGAAACTCTGTCACAGAGCATTCACCGAAAGCGACAGAGCAACTATCCAATCAGACCTCAACCGTCTTCTACAATGGACTGAAACCTGGCAAATGAGCTTCAATATTGAAAAATGTTGTCATGCACGTTGGTGCAAATAACCGGCATTTCCAACACACGATGTATGACATACCTATTGAAACAGTCCAGCAACAAAGAGATCTAGGTGTCATTGTCACTGAAAATCTCGAACATGACAAACAAGTGGAAAAAAGCGTCAAAAATGCGAGCAGAATTCTTGGTTTCATTGCACGAAACTTTGAATACAAGTCAAAGAACATAATATTACCGCTCTATAAAGCGCTAGTCCGGCCTCATTTAGAATATGCAGTGCAACTCTGGTCTCCTACCTTACGAAAATATATTAATAAAATGGAAAGAATACGACGGAAAGCAACGAAGATGATTCCAGAACTACGCAATCTCAGCTACAGAAGACGCCTTGTACTTATACCCCAAGAACAAAGAAGACTGCGAGGACAACTTATTGAGACCTTCAAGTATCTCAACGGCCTAACAATGTTACCCTGGAAGGGCTTTTCGAAGAAGACTGTAACGTACGAACCAGAAATAATAGTCAAAAACTATTACTGAGAAACTTCAAGACATCTCAGGCTATGAACTTCTTTCCCGTTAAAATTGCCGCAACTTGGAACCAGCTGCCAGAAAACATAGTTTCTGCTGGCACTGTGAACACATTTAAAAATCGTCTCGATAAATTTTGGATAACAAACCCTCCCAAGTATTTACATCCTACTAACTATGTCCCTAACTCCTTAAGGCTAAAGTATGATTGAGATAAATGCACGTGACATAAACGCCTGTGCGTGAGTGATATGTGTGCACATGACTAAATTGACTTGCTTTGGTTAACACGTTGACTCCGAAGTGGTACGTATGTATACCACTTAAGTTAGGTTCTGTAATTTTTTCAGATCCTTCTAGTGACTATGCGTACAAAGTGAAGTTTTACACCAATCAGGTAATCGGAGGCAACGTGTTAAGGTGTACGTGCATGACTGATGGATTTACTTTAGACGGCATGGGACTTCTGTATTGAACTAAGAATGGGCCAAACGGCTCGTTGCTATTGCCTTATTCTATTCTATTCTTTTAATCCTTGCACGTTACAACTATGAACGCCTCTGAAGAGCACAAAGTCTACCAGGAATACTGACATGTACAAACACTATCTCATTTTTTTGCGGGTCAATACAGAGAAGCGTGCTCAAGTGAATTTAAAATAATGAATTTTAAGAGCGCATCAGCTAACGGAAAGCAAATTTTATAAAGAATTCTTGGAAAAACAAGAGTGACAGCGTGATTGAATAGTTAGACAAAACCGAGGTAGGAGTTTTCTTTTCAAAAACCTTATATATCATCCACGAATGTAACTAAAGCAAGCCCTACGTCACAAATATTTGAATAGTTTTATAAAAGCACAACGCTGAGGCATGGCTAATGGCAAAAAACGGTGCGCTTGTAAAACTTTGCGGGAAGATTAAGTTGCGGGACGGTCACGCCTGTACAGATATTATTACCAAGGTTTGATTTCAATTAACCCTCTACCGCCGTACGGCACTCACGGGGAACATCAGAAAAAATGCTAATTATGTTAAAATTATATTATATGTGAGCAATATGAGGTTGCTACTAGGTTTAAACGCGGCGGCATCATACAGCGTCGTTATTTTGGCTGCCTGGCTCTCAGCGTGCTTCATTGCATCAGTGTACAGACGGTCTTTGTGAGCTTAAACGTAGAAACTAGAAAAATAAATTCGTCGCTAAAGGGTTAAGGCAATCACCAGACAAATCTTGCTACGCTTTCTCTGTAGTCCTACCATAAGGATACAAATTTGGTTTTCGTTACAATAGACCGCTAACGCCTAGAAAAAATGCAGCGGTGGGATCTAGAAAAGACGAAAACGAAAATGGAAATAATGAAAAGCAACGAAGACAGTAGTAGAATAGGTCGGTTGCACGGTACACGGGATTTCTTTGCGAAAGAAACAGAAAGAGACAAAAGGGAATGATTAACAAATTGACCCACACATAACTCGTGCAACAAACATAGCTATATCTCAGCAGTCAAGGTTTTGCAGCACGTGATGTTTTCTCGAACATCAGAAAGATATCACAACTTGTTATTGAACGCGGCAGATGGTTAGCGATATCTAGTTTTACAGTCTATCTCAGGTTTGAGTTCTGCATAAAATTACCATGCAAATGCCACTCAAAATCATGATTACCGTTACAAGATGCTCAAAGAAATAACAAGACGAAAAATGCCGATGCTTTGTAGAAAAAATGCACCCTCGTGTTAGCAAGTTCCTAAAATCAATAACAAAAACAATCCAAACATAAAATAAGTTATTCTTATTTCAAAATTGAACATAGCAACAGACTAAGGTTATTTGGCAGACCCATGAGACTAACGCAAGTAAAACTGCTCACTGATTGCTACGTGGTCAGCACAACCACATCAGACAACCCAGGTAATTGCACAGCCTCTTCTTAATTAGCTAGCAATGTAAGATAGTCAAAACTTCTATGAGAACACTTCTGAGAATTACATGGAACTTCAATGTTCTCATTTTGGTATATGCCTCTTAACGAGCTAGCAAAAGCAGGAAAATAATGACTCATTAGAGAAGTATTGGAAATGATTTAGAACTCCTATACTCTTATTTTAATTACCTGTCTCTTGCTCATTCTTGGGCTTTGCATAAACAGCATTGAGGGGAAACGAAGGGTCTCCAGGTATGGGGAACTTGGAGATGGCCAGTGAGTACATCTCTGTCTGCCCCTGTCCTTTGTCCTTACACTTGGCCAGTCTCTTCAGGCACTCGGTGATGTAGAGTGTCACATAAATCAAGGTACGATCGCACTCACCCTGTACAAAAATATGTATTGAAAAATGTGATATACTCAATAGAAAAACCATTTTTCCTCTTAATTACAAGTTAAAAATCATGTGTTTTCAGCAAAAATATAGTCTTACTATAAGAATTGACTATTAAAAATATGCAAACATAATGGCAAATAGTAAAAAATGAGGTATTAAACATATTAGGCATACAATCTCAGATTACACTACACTTATACCTCTATTCAACTGATCAACAGGAGGGATCTCAGCTGCATTATTGTCAAATGTCCGTAGTTCCTGATACGTTTAGTTAGGGGGTAATATCAACAATTACATTACAAAAGAAAGAGGAAATTATGAATGCACTATCAAAATGAATTAATGTTCTCTGAAACATTAAAAAAATGTGGTATAAATGATGAAGCGATAAGAGGCGCATTCCTGACATGCGAGCCAAAACAGATATTTCACCAATATATCACCGCATATCTTTTTGGTCTAGCACTTGCAGTTTGTTAAATCCACTTTTTATACTTTCTCTACTTTTCAACGAGATGACATGCTTTTGGAAATTGATGCTCTATTTACTCTAAGAAAAAAAAGCAAATAACAATGAATTGATAAGAGCAGTTACAAGAATGCATTCCAGCTGACTTTGGACAGAGGTGAAGTGCTGCATAGTGGTGTGGCCATAGATTTGTCCTTTGTTTTTGAAACCCATTGATGTGTGTTTGTTGAACTGAGGTATGAGTGTAAATGTGATAAATTTCTTTTGACATTAATTTCTTGGCAATTTTGCTAAGGTTAAACCATACCTTGACTTCATATGTTCTGAAGAACACATTTGCTTTAAAATATTGAAGAGCTTCATCAATAACATCAAGACCATCACCAGCCATCAGTGGTGCTGGCCCTCTGTGCTTGGTGCGCAGGGGCAGCAAAGCAAGGTTGCCAACACACGAGCCAGAGGGAGACAGGCTGCAGTGGTAGGCCTGGAATAAAAAAAAGTAGTTAATTCATCCTGCCAAGTGTGCCCATGAATGTGGCTGTTTTTACCAAATCCAGAAAAATCATCATGCAGAACATTGCAATAACTTTTTGCAGTTCAGTATCTATTCATTTGACTTGTACAAGAATGTATGACTAAATTTTGGGGCAACAAGTGATTAAAGCTATCAGTTTTAAATTGCAGAAAATAGCATATAATAACAAGAAGAATACAAATATGTAGTTGACTTCTTTAAACTTGTGTTGCATGAGACAAAAACTCTTCCATCATTTGATTTATTCATTCCCACGGTTTCATTTCTATTGAAAATAAAGTCTGCAATACCAGTAAAATTGTTGATAAAGTAAAATATCTAAAGAAAATTGAACAATAATACACAATTTTTTTTAAAAAGTAACATTAATGGAAGCACAGTTCAAAAGCATGATATAAAATACAAATAGGATATAGATAAAAAATTAGAACTAAGAAGCTTAAACCTTAAAACTACCTTGAAAAGATCTTTTAATCTCCTAAGCATGTAATGACATGCAGGAGCATGTACACAAATTTTAAAAGCAATACTTTAATTAAGGAGTCCAGCATCCTGTAAATGCTTAGTCTACCAATAGCAGGTATGATATTTATATAAAGATGTAAATATGAGCAACATTGATAATGCCAATGAACTTTAAACTTTTAATTAAGGTGAAAAACTTTTTTCACAAAATGTGTTTGATTTGGTTTAAATTGTAATCTTGCATTGAAATAAATAATCTAGGATGTGCAATTGTTCATAACATGCAATTTTACAGATAAAGTAAGATATTGAAGCAAATGATAAAAAATAATTAAACATAAGAACAACTGTTGTTCCTCTGCCCAATGTTATGTAAAATGTTTTCCTCCAAAACTTTTTCTTGAAAATAGTGGCTACATTCTTACACATATTTCTTCAATAAATGACAATAATACATTGAAACCTACAAACCAAGATACCAAAATTAAGTCATTTTGATGAAGTACCTATCATGTTTGGCATACCCTCATGGTAGACTCATCAAAACAAGCAGCCTAGTTTTAGCTACTTGTTGTGAAGCAATTGAACTTGAAGATAAAAAGTCCACAAAAAATTGTCCTTAAATAAGAAAACCAAGGTTAATGTGTTGCCAAAAAGTTTTGCAGGTAATTAGAAACAAATTCATTATTGGAGGTATGGACTCTTTCTACTTTATGCAGTGAAGTGACTATGGTTTGTTTTGAAATTACCATGAACTTGTACTGCTTCATTTTTAAATGATTAGGTTCTAGAACAATTGCACAGTTTATCTAAACAGGGCAATTGAACAAAGTGATTACAAATTATGATATACAATAATCTGTTGCTCACTTTATAATTCAAGAATATGTTTTTTCAACAGCAGAGATCATGATGAGATTCTAATAGCTTCTGTAATAATATTCTACATTATAGATCACCTTAAAATGTTAAACAAAACATTAGCATTGCATCTTATTTTTCCTATAAAAGTGACAATAGTTTTGGAAATGAATGAATTTTTAAAATTATTTAGGACATAACTTTTTGGCTTAGCTGTCTAACCAAAAATTACCTTGATGATACAAAGCTGATTACTTAAAATTTTACAAGCAAAAATTGAGAAAAAGTTTTATACACAAGAGAACAAAATTTAGGATATTGTACTTTCAGAAATGCTGTGAGAGAACCCAAGAAAAGTTCATAAATTGTATGGTATAAAATTTTACATGATTAAAACCATGATAATATATCTTTTAAAAAATACATACAATAAAACCATCTATTTCAAGGTAATAAATCAACATAATGTGTTCAAACTGGTAGTTTTTATAATGATAAAACAACTTCTACTGTCAAGGTTGTGGTTATTTAAGGTATGAAATTGTCATTGGCTGGTAGCTGTAATTAAAGTTATATTTATGAATGAATAGTTACCCACAAATTTCACACTAAAATATAATTGCGTAACAGTTATTCTCGCACAATGCATTTGCTCATATCTAGTACAATCAACTTTGAATGTAAAATTAACGAAGGCAAACTTGTAAATGTTGAATTTCAGATTTTTTACCTAATAGAAAATAAAATCAACTCACAGGCATTTCTTCAACTAAAAATCTTCAAAATTTACAAATCTTTTCTTGATATTTTTCGTTCTTCTGGCAAATCCTGTCAGACTACGACACCGCCTTTAACCTTATCAGTGCTAAGCGGAAATGAGCTTCTAATGTGTCCTTGTCTAAAATACGGAAACCAGAAGAATTTCAGTATTTTCATTCAACTTAAATTATATATAATTTCTAATGAGATCATCAATAAGCTACAAATTCAAAATAAGAGAATTAGTGACCCAGATTTTTCATTTATCGTAACCTCAGTTTTTTTACCTCATATAGGAATTTACGGGTAGTAGGTTTTGAATATCATCAAAAGCCATACATAACAATATCAAATTTTACCGATAAAAATAATTATATTGTTTGAATTAAGGGTTCTTCCGATAATTGGTTGTCAAATAGTTACGTAAAGCTTCCTGTGTAACTTCAAATACACTTTCTAACTAATAACCTTAAGATTTTCATAATTCCAATGCAATTATGCAGTTATTTTCAGCTTACTTATGCCTTTTCTCATACAAGTTGATGTGGTCAGGAGGATTTTAAACGTCTCTGAGATACAATTTTTGCTAGAAAGGCTTAGTGCTTATCTCAGTTCCACTATTTTAATATTGAAGTGTTTTGATATTGATAAACCCTTTACTTTGATGCGTTTATAATACACCTACATGGAAGGGGTAGGTGATGGTTTGAAATAAGAGAGTGGAACACACTTGGAAACAAAATAAAATTGTATATTTCGTAGACTCTCTGAGTGCTTCCTGAAAAATTACTTAGTTGTATACACGTTAGACATCTGTGAAAAATTTAAAGTCTACGATAGCATAGATATGGAGCACATTCAGGACGTCATTACATAACGTAATATATTACTGCACCCGAATGTATAACTACAGTTCCTAAATACACTATACTTTCATCAGTATTAGTAGAAATGGCTCGATGCCAGTGATTTTTTAATATATATCAGCCAGAAGAGCTGCAATAGCATGTAGGGATATATCAGATTAGTGTAGCTATAATAGAAAATAAACTGCATCCAGAATAGCGTTATTTTGAAAAAAAAATCCAAATCATGGGTACAAATGATGCAAGAGGCCAACCTGTGGCTTAACAGCAAGGGTAAAAATCCAACTATCACATGATAGCTCAAAGTCGATTTTGATTTGGCAGAGGCCGTTGAGCGAACTAGGGAACTTCGCTTTCTCTAGACTTAATTTCCCCTTGAACGATGAGATGGGAGAAAATTTCGGGATAGGCTTCCGGAGAAGGGAAAAATTTCCGTGATAGGGAGAGACAAAAGAAAATTACGTGCTAACTTCTATGGTCAAACAAACTATACTATGGGAAGAAGCAATGAAAAAATATTGGCTATTCCATCGAAATCCTGAAAATTTTCCAGTATAGAGGTTACAGAGTAAGAATAATGGCATGGATCCGGAAGACTCCTCATTACAGGAAGGGACGAGAAAGGATTACAGATTAGCTCCTTGGAACACAGATAAATTTCTGTTGCAAAATGAAGCGAGGGAAGATTAAAAAAATTTGACCCAAGAAGCAGTGAAAAATTTCTAATGACGGAGTTAGATGAGTTAAAATTACGATTCAAATCAAGGAAATACGATAAATTTTCACAAAAATTTGATATCAAGTAGGATTGCGCTATAACTATTCATGTGAACGAAGCTAAACATGCATGTGCAGGAGTTACAAGCAGATTTCAAGTTTGCAGTAGGCATTACAACAAAACTTGAGCTCGTCCTACCAGGGATGCTTGGTCAAGTGCTTGTGAGTGTTGTATTTTCTTCATGTCCACATTTTCTTGATTCTATTCAAAATTTGACCTATTTCTAAATAACAGGAAACATCAGTTTTCATTAGTTAATATTTGATGCGTGAATCATGGACCCCGAAAATTTCTTAATTGAGTATCAAAAAGTATGTTCGTATCTACACGTATGTATAGATACGAACAATACCCAATACCCAAATTCAAGAGACTTAACAATACTTGTTATCAAGCATGAACGAATAATGGCAATAATGGAAGTTGTTGTCGTTGCGAAAACATAGGAGAAAAAATAGCCACCTATTTATCACTGGCAGTTGAGATAATGAAGCCTTATGATATAACTCCTAAAATTATCCGACTAAATTATTCTGAATTGACATCCTTTGCATAAAATTAAGGAGAAAATGTTCAGCTTCATTTGCCTATACAGCTCTCGCTCTGTCGTTACATTGCACATTTCTGTGACATTCAAATTGAGCACGCCATCTGCATTTACATATTAATAAAGCAACCTCGTAGAGGAAATTTGAAGACAACTACATATCTTCCAGAGACTATATAGTTGTTTAGGGCCTTAGAAATGTGGACAGCGTAGACCTGCCATCCATTAAATGTTTTCGAGGTTCCAAGATTGTTCATTTAGATTTCAATTTTCTTTCTGGGACCGTTGATTGATCTTCCATGAATGATTTTTATACATGATGAACATGGGACGTGTTTTTATGCTGGGCTTGGATAACAAAACTATCTACAGGCAATCTACCGAGGAATATGAATCGGCGCGGTTGAAGGCAAGCCTCCTACTGTTCAATTTTGTGATAAAAACTTAGTGAAACAAAACTTTTGAAAACAGGACTAATTTTGTGTACCTCTAAACCCACTTACGTGATATAGAAATTAAAAATTCTAGTAAAACAAAGTGTTATGAACTTAAAACGAGGAATTGTTATTAATTTTAAAAGCAAAATGCAGCAACTTTGAAATTCGTGCATTGTTTTCAATAATGATAGATGATTTCAGAATATAACTGCAATTTGGGAGACCACATCATTCATTATAAATATTCTACACTTCTATCATTGCGTTCATATCTTGTGTCGTTCTTTTGAAGTTGCTGAGGACTACTTTCTTACAATGATGCTAACATTAAATTACGATTACGAATGACTGACTTAAGTGATTTAATTTTTTTTCTCTTGAATAAGATGAAATCATTATTTCATTTTTGATAGTTGCTGTGTGGTCATTATTTGATGACTAAAAGAACTGATGATGTTAGATATATTATGGAAACAATACGTGCATTTTTAAAAATTATTAATTAATGAATGCTTCGTATAACTAAAATGAAATGAACTTCATGATGGAAATAGGTTATATTTAATAGAAACAAATAAAAATAGCGATGGTGACAAACCATGTTCGTGCTCTATTCTTTTACGAAAATGAAAGCTAACCAATTTGATGAAACATGTTTTTTGCCGGACATATCAGCACGATTGAAAGAACTCTGCTATTTATTATATCCTTTTCGTGATTACGACCTCGTTTGTGAAAGTCATGCGTGCATGAATAAGTTTGAAATTGAATAGGAGCTCCTCTAGATTGCTGTCGGTTGTGTAACAATTTAAAGAAGTGCTTCTGGCACGTTTTGATTAGGCGTCTTCATGTCGGGGTTTGGGCTAGGTAATTATTGCTCCTTTTCTATTGTGATATTGAAGCAACACGCATTATTCTTTTCAACACAAGAATGCATGCAAATTACACGACATTAGAATAAATTGAAAATCTAAACAAATCTGCACACCAAATTCCGATGACAAAAACGAAAATTGTTTTGTATGTGTGTGTATAGTCCACCTCTAAGGTTATTTAATATGTTCAGTTGATGTGTTTGCATTATGATGGTTTCTGTCTACGAGTGTGGTGAGTATATTGGGATTGCATGGTTTGATGCTTACATTGCAAGACAAGCATCGACTTAAAACGTAGTTGAGGAATTCGAAGATGATTTTAGTAAGTGAAGGTACGAGTAAATTACGTCACACGTTATCACTCAAAAACTGTGGTTTTGGCCTCAAGTATTTTTGTAACTTTCAATGAACGACAAACCCTCGAGAAATTCGTACAATTTCTTTGTTTGAATAAGATTTCAGCTTCTGACTTTTCTAACTTCATCTTCAAATGAATACTCACATGGAAAATCAGCGCGTCGGGTGTTCTACATGGGCGATCACTCAATAATAAAAATCAATATTGGTAAATGTTTTCAATACCTGAATTACATAGTGTGTGAATTTTTTCATTGCGTTTGAGTTATAGCTTCAAAAGGGTTATTTCATTCTTACTTTTACGATCCTGCACAAGCAATCGAACACGTGTTCCCTTCAGGCACCATAAAAATGTGGCATCCTGGGAAAATTATTAGAATTTTCATGAAAGGCACTAGCAGCGAGGAGTTTCGCCAAAAATGTTTTGAATTATGGCGTGATAAATCGTTTTCTTATCGCGCTGTTCTTCAATTAGATTGAATAAAGACGTCGGAAGGAGTCGCGATATGACTGCAGTTGAACAGTTTACCTAGAATAAGCGTCCTGGTCAGATGTCCCTTGCGAATGAGCACAATCCATATAAATTGTACGAAAAGCTATTCCATATGTTAAAACATCTTAAATTGTGCCGTTCTATTTCTCGTTCTACTTTCCTGAGTCAAAAACTTGATGCTTTAAATTAATCAGCCAGCAGCTTTGACGGATTTTATTACGGAAACTTTAATACGATGTGCATAGTGTTATTCTTCATTCAGCATAACTGAATGCAGGATTACAAATCTGTAAGTCGAACAGTAGAATAATAAGCATGCTATGGTTTCCTTATAAATATCAACGATGCAAATGAATGTGACATTGGCACACAGTATTTCTTTAGCTATTTTATTTTTGAATATGCGTCGATCAGTTCCAGAGAGGAATGCCTTCGTCTCACTTCCATGATGTCTCTGGAAGCAGAGTAGTTTACTAGGTTTCACTGCCAAACAATACATCACAATATCACAATATTGCCAATCAACGAAAAAGTAATGCTGCCTGAAGGCTTCTGTCTCTAATATATAGGAGAAGCCTGTGCTGTTCCTTTCCGTAATTAAGAAGAAGCTGGAGGGTCTGCTATCTCGTTAGATTTCTCTCGATCTCTCTATTTCCCGGGCCTACTAACGGGGCTGAAATTAATTAGCGATATTATCACACGCAATTGTTTGCTTCCGTAGAGATGCTACCTTGAAGGAGACGTAATCGTAATTAGTTCGAATCGAATCAAAGAGAGGCAACGCATTTGGAGAGAACCAACTTGCCTAACAACACAACGCAATCGAATTCACGGGCTAAGGTTTTCAGAACAATACATAGTCATTGCTTCTGAAAAGTCTAGAAGAAAGATAATTGACTCTTCATGATGTGAAATTACCACAAAGAAACGTGAGATTTCCGCATAATTACTTTTTAGGGTATTATTTTGTACTAAAATAGGTAAACCCTGTGAACGATAGCGCTTTGACAAATATGAACTGAAAAATAACGAAGGAGGGTTGTTGGAACTTACTCTGAGTGCAGTGGGAGATAAAAAGAATGACTTTTTCTTCCATCTTCCCACAAGAAGAAGGTCATTATAGGTAATGAGGCCAACCTGACTACAAATGAAACCCATCCCAGATTCTTCATCTCAATCTCCCCCAACGGGTGTATCTTCATCTTAAAAAAACTAGACTCATCCACTTCAATTATAAAATGAGTTCAATTATAAAACGCAATTTAATTCAACAATTAAGTAAAAAGAAAATAAAGACATAGAAAACATATAAGAATAAAGCTCAACTGACAAAAGCTGTGCACATAAAATTGTAAAAAAATGATCGATGATGCAGGGAAAAAGTTTTCGGAAATTCATGTAAATGAATTTATTAGAAATCAACGTTCAAATTACCTCATTTGATGATAGAATGAAACCAAACTGAAAATCTCATTCCTGATGAAGTTACCGGATTAATTAACGAATTTAGACACCGTGCATGATTATTTCCCACGTTCTACATACGTACGTCATCAGCTAGCTGCATTTTGTGTAGTTAGTGAGGTTTGAAGTAATTGACATAAATTATTAAAAATTAAACTAAAAATTAGATTGGGAACGAATTGCATAGGTCTGTCAGTCATACAGTTTTATGATGACATCCGTCATTGTGGTTGTGTTTTATGGAAATTTGCGCTCTTCAAACACTGGATTCTTTACGTGAACTATATGTAGACCTGGTCACGTACCAGACCATCTTGTTCAAGTGTGTGCCGCCAGTTCTATAATATGAGTAGATGTAATGAACAAAAGTTTCGTAAATATTCAAAAGCTTCCGTGTGATTTTGTTATGGCATTTTGGAAATATTGTTGAAATTGGCGTAAAATTACAAGTATTATGAACAAGTTCAGTGCCCTTAGGTGGCATTAACCAACACATATCGCAAGGGATTCCCGAATTTTCCTATCTTACTTGCGACAACATCCTCGTACTGGCACGGTGATGTGGGTCGCAAAACGTCATGAAACATGAAAACTTTGGAAGAGTTTTTTATACTCAGGAAAACACTTGACGTACATCGTTTACGAATAATGAATCCGCCGGAAGTTATAGAAGTTTCCGCTAATACGATGTTTGCTTTGCTTTGCTTTACATACTTGACAGTGTCTGGAAAGTTTGACAAAGATGCTAACATTTTTGAAATTGAATTTGTTAGACACATAACCTTGTGTGATGTTTATTGGAATTAACAGCTTGATTTTCAATCGAGTTTCTTTGTTCAAAACACTTGGATGCATCACTTTTAACTCATTTATTAGTCAGATAATGCAGCATTTATGTGAAAACCAATGCATAAAAGTGAAAACAATGTAGCATACAAATGAGTCTCAACGAGCTTTACAAAGTTCTCGAGAAACTTCAAATTGTTCCTGTGAAGTGACAACAAGAACGTGGGCTAATGGTCCCTTTATGTAGCGATAAATGGTGCAATAGCTCAAAGCGATTTTATTAGACAAGTCAACGTGTTAAGCCGCCATTGAAGCATAGTTGCCTGCCTCTAGGTTTCAGTCTTTAAGTGCAAGCACAAATTTGAATCTTATTAAACCGAGAGCAAGGCTTTCTCAAACGTTCGACAAGAGAATATGTTTCTGGCGGTCACGATCCGAGAGCTGTTCGTGTGATGCTCTAGCCGACAGATCGTTTTCAGTCAAGACTCCCCAAGGGGATAAGCCTTTTCTTGAGTTATATATTTCTTAGAGTTGCCCATCAAGCAGCCATTGAGGGATCGGACAAAGGTTGACGACAGGCTAGCCTTTAGAAAACGCGATCCTAAATGGCCATAAATTGAATTCATTCACGGGAAGTAACTTGGGAGCGGAACAATGCTTACTAAATTTGCAGGTCTATTGTGTCTGTGCTGGATCGCGGTCGAGCGTTCGCGGTCTTGGTCAGACTTCTGCATGTGACGAGGGCCACAACCTGACAAGCTACGAACAAGAACTAATCTTTTTACTGACAACTTTTTCTGATCCTTTTATATTCGCAAACTATATTAATGTTATAAAAACAGCTGAAATGCTCTCGGGCTACGGATATACTGAATATATAGCTCACTCTTTTGGCTTGTTTTCGTTTTTAGCCGCAAACATGAATTGAAAGCCGCCAATGCACTGAGGTTAGTCAGCTGAACAACAACTAATGCCTTAATGTCAATTAAATTATCTGAAATAGAAGCTACACGAGGTTTCTGATCCTGATTATGATGCTACTTATCATACTTCAGTTATATCCCCGCTGCAGAGTTTTAAGATTTTAATTTACTTTATAAAGTTGTTATAGGGGGACAGAAAGACTGAAATTAAATGGCAACAATCATCTGTGATTTAAAAACCTTGTTGCAAAAACTATCGAATTAATCGTCCGTTAAAATCTTTATTCTGTTGTTGACAGCTTTGAACGGTAAAGACTGGCTAATTTGCAAGAGAAGGGCTTTTGTTGGCACGCGAGTGTGTTGGTGAGTAGTGTTTGCTGGACCACCCCCTACTGGGTAAAATATGTGGGTACATTGTCAATTCTATCTTTATTTGTTTCCTACGCTAAATCATGATGCATGTATTTACATCCAAGTACCTCTGCATTTCAGAAGTTCATAGTGTGGACCAGGGAGAAGGGATACCGACAAAGAAAATTGTACCTGTTGGTTAGAAATATAGGCTAAACTTTTCGAATCGTGAAAAATACTATTAGGTAAAAGTTTTTTCAATGAACATGAGCAAATTGGTCTCGATTTCAAATTGAATGCAGTGCGAACTTCAATAATAGTGCTCAAAGGAATGTTGGAAGTAAAATTTAAACTTTTGTACAATGATTGTAATGATAAGCATTATGTGATCTTTCCTAATACAACTTTTAGTTCGTCATAGAAATATTTATTGCAAGTAGGTACATGTAGAGCTTCAACAATGAATTCTATAGTCATTTGAGCACAAAAAAGTACTTTATTTACAATGTATTAATCTCAGACTAGTTGATAAGATTCTCAATTTATTTTGAAATTAAAAGTTAGATTTAAATGGCATTATTTTTCCATGTTCATTTAGCTTGCCAAACATTCCGGTTGCTCATATTTCTTCGTTGAAAATAATATATGTTTAGTTTGATAATTATATTTTTATGATCACGTCTTCAAAACTGACAATCATGATCGAATTTTGCCTTCATAAGATGATCTCTGTTAGATTCTGATCTATTCTGTCACCTTGTTATAATTTTCTGCTGCTGAAGCTGAGGGAAATATCAGTTGTAAACAAGTCCATCATCACCTGCTCCGTTGCTATGGCTTCATTGGTTACCGATATCTCGGGTGTAATTAACAAAGGGATCCATTGCTGGTTATTTTCGTGGCGGTCTTCGGTAATGTCTATCAGGTTCCTTGATCGGATTAGAGTCTTGGCGATATTGGCAGCTTCCTCGAGGGCTACAAGCACCTCAGCCGAAGTAGCTATCGATCCGCTGGAGTTTCGTTATTTTTCAGGTCATAGGCCAAAAATAGAATATCACACTATTGAACATTATTGTTTGATGCCATTGCAATTTAATAATACGTTGCATAGAATACAAATAACGAAACATTGCAAATAATAACGGGGAGAGGGATGAAGCATGGGGTGAAGTGCTGAGATGAGCTCAAGTACTGAACGTTGTTACGAATGTCACTCAGCTTAGTTAAGACATATTTTCTTGGATACAGAACAGTATTTCATTTTTCCTACTGTAGCAAACTAATTATGAATAATGTTCAATCATTCCAACACTTAGCTTTAGACATGAAAATTTACTGCTATAAAATTCCATATTTTACTCAAACAATACCAACTCGGCAAACAGGACCAAAAAGGAGATTGAAACGAATCTTGAACAGTTATGGAAATGAATCACCTGCGATAGAGTGCAAGTTTGTTCAGCCACTCGAAGCGTCCACCTATTATTGAAGAAGAGACGACCTGATTATATCGGCGAGTTCTAACGCTTGATGAGAACAGGTAGCTCTCTCCAATATCGAAGACGAAGTAGCGGCAATGATGATCCTTGAGGAGCTCTTGAGCAACTTTCGCACTTTTCCAACAGCCCACTTCGAGGATAATCTTCCGCTCAGTTTTTTGCGTTCAATATGCTCGGATGTTGACAGTAATTGCTCAGCTAACGGACCCTTCATGCGGCAGGCTGCTCTATATTGCATCGAGTTTTTAGTACTCCTCCCTCAAGTTCCGAAGAGATTTTCAGGTAGCAGGATGATCGTTTTCAAGAGCGAACATTAAGTTTCCTCACCCATCAAATTCAGTAGGAATCAAAAATAACGTGAAAGCTTTACAAGTTTTAAAAATCTTTCATTGAGATGATCTCAATATTTTCCACGCCCGACGACTCTCGTAATGATATATTTTAACAAGCATCTCTCCTCATGTTCAAGTTTCTTGGCGTGAAGAGTTTGCCTCGCAATTTGAAGCGTACGAAAATGTTTATGGTGAACATCGTAATGCACTTTTCAAGCCTTATAGCACAAAAATGACTTAATCCCCGAGCCCCAGGTGGTTCTACAGAGACGACCCCTGTTCCCCTGTAGAGGCGGGGCCTCCATCAGCTCCCTGCCAGCGTACTTGAAAACTTCGTTAAAAAGCGCAGAAAAGTGGCGGGCAAATTGCTAAAGCGAATAAGGAAGCAATTTTGATGTAACCTCGTTACAGTTTGTAACGCTTCACTGCTTATTGTCTCATGAGGTAGAAGTTTAGTGTTGTGTTGCTGCTGGTGATGTAGTGCTGTGTTGATGGTAATGTGCTGCTGTGTTGATGGTAATATACTGTTGAATTAATGATGTAGTGCTGGGTTGATGGTGATGTACTGCTGTGTTGATGGTGGTAGTATACTGTTCTGTTGATGATGGTGTGAGCTACTTTTGATGGTGGTGGTGTACTTTAGTGTTGATTTTAAAGAGCCGGACGTCATACGGCGTATAGATGGTAATGACGTAATTTTGTGTTGTTCGCTAAGGAGAGTTAAAAATTATAAGGCAATATTAGCAGTTTCAGGTGAGTGTGGCAATGAGTCAACAACCGCAACGACACACACAAACAATATCCTTGTACTACTTTGCGATGCTCAACTGCATAGCAGTAATGTGTTCAAAAAGCGTTTTAGCGTTATGCTGAAGCTGAAACAGAGACAATTTGAAACTTACAAATTTACATTCCGACAATCAAGCAATACAAGTACATTCATATTTATTGATGGGCGTAATAATATTACGCATTATAATGACCTATGAAGGTCATACCAACATTCATGATGGGATTCTAATAACCTATAACTCTTCACTTCAAAAAATAATAAATTTTAGAACAATTCTTTGATATTGTCTGCTTTGTAACTAAAAAGTAGAAATATCAGTCACATTTTCACCCATGCCACTATATAAAAAAAGTTTTATACTCTATAAACGTCTTGTAGACGAAGATAGAAAGGATTTTAAGCCTTCCAGTCGAAGAACTATGAAATTTTCAAGATTTCCTTAGCCCAGGTCAGGCAGGCAAAACTGCTGAGTCAGCGTCGGCCAGAGAGTTGCTGCGCGGGAGAGTCTAATCCTCAACTTCCTTCTGAGGGCCTGCCTACCATCGGCAAAGACGTAGAGCAAACTCGTTAAAGGTAATCCTCCTGCGCAGGCCTGCTGATCAAACACCAAATATTATACTATGTTTACCATCGCCAATCTTTCACCTTCTAATGAGAAGGAGTTTTCAGTGGGTGCGACGTCAAACTTATATTTTAATGAGAATAGATTTTACGAGTGAGACTAAACGTTTCCAGAGGATTCTGGAACGGAGCTCAGAACATAGAATAAAAATTTCGAAGCTGCATTGAATTAATAGCATATTTTTTGGAGATGTACAATGCTGAATTTAAGTTTGTATGTCTGTTTTTTTTTCATATGATTTATTTCTAATTATGCGACCACAAAGAATTTTGAATGAATTGTCGAAAATCGACGTGTTTGCCATTTCTAGCACGTTAGCGTCACATAAAACTACATTTTTTATGATACCCCATAATTATGCATCCTACGTTACAGCACAATGATCTTACAATACTATTTAAGCATCCAACTCTCCTCTGAAAACACATTTATTTCAATCAAATAGGTCAATTGGGGAAGGAAATACTCACCTGACTTTCGTTTTCATTGATGCCTAATGAGAAGAATGCTGACCTTATTTTCCATCCACAAAGTTAAGTAAACAAAGAACTCTGTGAACTGAAAATAATATTTTAGAGAACATCAACTGAGGGAATATACTTACTTACGAGTGTGTATTAAGATTAAACAATTAATATATATATATATATTAATTGTTATATATATATATATAAAATTTGTTATATATATAACAAATTGACTAGTATATAAAGTCATAAATTCATTTTAAATAATCAAACATCCGTCATGAAATTTAGATCATTAACACAATGCTAACAATAAATCATACCATTGACCAAATATCATACCAATGAATAAAACTGCCAATTAATTAAACAATAATGATGTGCATCTTCAGCCTTCTCAATATTGATGGTACAGGGGAAAACTATTCACTATATTACAAATACGTAGGAAATACATGAAATTATAATTAAATATACCAATGAATAGTTTTGCAATGTATCTGAGTTGACTAGAAAATAATTCATATAAATTATTTTTGCGTTAAATTCACATTGCCTGCCATAATTGTAATATCATTTTCCTCAGCAGAGTGATTTAACATTGAAACTGAGTTTTTATTGATGATATTTGAAATATTACGCAGCTTATGGAAGTACATTCATATTTATTGATGTTATTTCAAGTAGCATGCAGTTTATGGAAGTGCATTCGTTCACACACACACTGAACGTTAATTTTAAACTCAGACTACACGAATCTTTTATGTACTTTTCAGTGTACATAAAAACAAATAATAACACTCGTATAAAAGCTTTCATGCCTTAATAAGAATATACTCAGACTTATAGCATAGAAGTATACAGGTTTCAATCCTAACGAATTTCTCTGAATAGATGCTAGTAGTCAATCGCCATTCTTCAGTGCGAATGATTTTACCATATAATAATATTATGACGATTTCCATCATCTCATTTTCAAGTCTCAGAGATGATTGTCGGCGGCCAATCTCCACATTTCTCCGAAGTTGCAGAATCAATCAATGAGTTATCAAAGTTGAGGACGATATTACAGAAAGTCCACGGAGCGAACACTCCGCGTGTCGGCGCGGTGATGACGCGGATTACATGCCAATCTTACAACTAAAGTTGCTCCTATTTTCAGCAATTTCTCGGCGCAATGGAAATTCTGAACTTTTCTCATTGATTCAGAATGGATCGTTGTTTTGATCAATGATTGTTTAGTCAAAAATAAGTGATACACATGTAAGATTTTTCTAATGATAACAAATCGAAAAATGTTCACAGTGACGGAACGTATTTCATGAGCTTCTACAGACAACTTTGAATTACTCAATAAAACGTGTTGAAATTTCTAACTCATGGAATACTCTAACATGGGCATTTATTATTATATATTACGTGCTGTACATATTCATACTGTATACATATTGAAATCCACAGGAACTAATTAGAATAAATCTACGGTGATTACACCTGATATTTAATTAGACATCGGCATCTGCTCTGCAATAGGAATTCTTTAACACGCTGGAATCTTTCAACAGAAATTCATTAATCATAAAAGCACACCGAAATTGAGTGAAAAACCATTAAAACGAATAAGAACTGATTCATGAAACTTCATAGGACACTAGATGAAAGATGCTCCTTGACTTTTCAATTTCATGCAAAGAAAAAACAACAAAACGCACAGCGCCATTTGCACGCCCGTTAAACTGGAAGCAAGTGGAGCGTGAAGGCAAAGTTAGCCATTAGCGATCGTTAATTAGGGACATGACAAATGCGATACGAAAATTAGCGAAACACCGTCCAATAGCGCTCCATATTTGCTCGCGAGAGGTAATCGCTTTCCGCATTTAGGCGTGATCGAAAGATCGCGAGTGGCTGGGCGACTGCGTATAATTAAAACTTAGGATGCGTGCAAAGTTAAGAGACTTACTGGAGGGTGCAAAAACCTCTTTAATTGAATTCCCTTCCACCAGATGGCAACCAACCAACTCCTGATTATTGGCTTCCCTAGCAGAGGTAATGATGGTAACATTTATACACCACGTTCCCAGGGGGAACGAGAGAGTTAATGGATATTTTTTGTGTTCTTCCTGAGTGCGAGAGTCTTCTAAGAAACTTGGATTTTCATCCTAAGAGTTACAGATTTAATAGAGACCATATTGTGTCAATTACATTCCAATTGAACGTAATGTACAACCCATCGGATAATGTAAATACAAAACTGCATTGAATTTCATTTCGAAATTGATGTATTTCTGTCCGTGTATTCGAGTTAAATAGCGATTATAATTAAACTCGCTGATTTTTAAATTACAATAGACAAATGTTAATAGAATTCGAAAGCGAATAAATAGCTAGTTGCCAGTAAAGAGTCAGTCGGATGCTGACGTCAACAAACCGTGAGTCAGAAGCTGACGTCTACAAACCGTGAGTCAGAAGCTGACGTCAACAAACCGTGAGTCAGAAGTTGACGTCAACAAACCGTGAGTCAGAAGTTGACGTCAACAAACCGTGAGTCAGAAGTTGACGTCAACAAACCGTGAGTCAGAAGCTAACGTCAACAAACTGTGAGTCCAACACCAACTTTCTGCAGTAACTCATGACACCGCTAGAGAATGCGTCGACTCTTAGGCTTTATTTCAATCATCACTTCTGATCATTTGTAATCCAATTCAGCTTGATAGATTTTGCATAGAAGTATTTGTT
Organism: Trinorchestia longiramus; assembly: GCA_006783055.1. Taxonomy (NCBI): domain Eukaryota; kingdom Metazoa; phylum Arthropoda; class Malacostraca; order Amphipoda; family Talitridae; genus Trinorchestia; species Trinorchestia longiramus. The sequence goes on from VCRD01000182.1 coordinate 358,938, forward strand.
GAATTATTTTAGCTGGAAAATTCAACTTTTTTTAAAACTTTCTTAGAAAGAAAATTACTACAACATTCCCTACAGCGCAAATTTAACCATTAAATTTAAATTTCGTTAACACATCTTTATAATTTTTAGGTTCTCTCCGGGATAGGCTAAATCAACTTTGTGTAATGGCTACAAATTCAAATAAATGTTTGATTGCATTATGACATTACATTGTGCACTCAAACATTATGCTACAAGTTATTCAAACTCCATTAATTCAGTGCAATCGAATATAGTTTCGTGGTAATTTTTAAAGACTATGAAAGTGCATAAATATATTTTTCAAATCGTGTTGACTGCAGCTGCTGCCAGTCGACGAATCACTCATGAGAGATTGATCTCATATTTTATGATGGGCCACCTACAAATGACCTTACATCATGTGTAACTCATCTTTACCTACATCACACCAAGCTGGGAGTTTACAGGTCACCGTACATCATGTGTAACTCATCCTTACCTACATCACACCAAGCTGGGAGTTTACAGGTCACCGTACATCATGTGTAACTCATCTTTACCTACATCACACAAGGCTGGGAGTTTACAGGTCACCGTACATCATATGTAACTCATCTTTACCTACATCACACAAGGCTGGGAGTTTACAGGTCACCGTACATCATGTGTAACTCATCTTTACCTACATCACACAAGGCTGGGAGTTTACAGGTCACCGTACATCATGTGTAACTCACCTTTACCTACATCACACAAGGCTGGGAGTTTACAGGTCACCGTACATCATGTGTAACTCACCTTTACCTACATCACACAAGGCTGGGAGTTTACAGGTCACCGTACATCATGTGTAACTCACCTTTACCTACATCACACAAGGCTGGGAGTTTATAGGTCACCGTACATCATGTGTAACTCATCTTTACCTACATCACACAAGGCTGGGAGTTAACAGGTCACCGTACATCATGTGTAACTCACCTTGTGCAAGTGTCTTGTAACATTACCTACATCACACTTGGCTAGGTAACCTCACTAAATGCCTAGGGCTCCTCGTAACTTTAATGATTTACTTCATCAGAACTCCACTGTGGAATGAGAGAGTCTCTTTAGTGAATCTTTAGTGTAGTGTAACTAATTACCTACGATAAATTTAGAGTAGAGACACTAAAATTGTTCACAAACTACATCTATCATTTTCCAATTGGCTTAGAAGTGAGCCAATTACGTGCTGGTACCGTCCTGTACGTCAACACACCGTCCAATTCCTATTGGTCTGTACCAGCAATTACGTGCTGGTACAGACCATCGCCAATCTATAATATATTAAACAAAATTGTTACCAAAAATGCAACTACATCATAGAATAAGTCCTCTCATCAGTGATGTATAAGCTTTGATGTAAGGAAAAATTACTTTCACAAGTTTTTAAGTTTTTCTCACTACACACAGTCATTATAATACCATCAACTTTCAAAACCAAATGATATGACTCTCATTATTCTTCCGCCTACTTGATAGTAAATGTCTCATGAAATTTACTGGAAAATTCAACAGTCTTGGAAATTTGAAATTATTTCAATGATTCCCAATCTAATAATAAATTGGAAGTCGTATTAAAATACATTTCTGGTTATGTCGAGCTCAGGGGGAAAATTCCCTCCGAAGGCTGAACTCCATGTTTCACAATCTATGGATGAAGGTTAAAAATTCCTATCGAAGACTGATATCCATGTTCCACAATCTATGGCGGAAGCAGACGGCCAGACGGGTTCATCTGCTGGTGGAACTAACAAAAACTTTCACTTACGATTCCAAAGTGAATTCAAGTTAGGGAAGTTGGATTCGAAACTCCGTCAGTCCATTTTTATTCCGGTCTGGGTCCAATCCGGACTTTGGAACAGCTCTCTTCAGTTGGGTTTCCTTCTCCTGAAAAGTTGGGCGTTCAGATTTACTAGATTTATGGGAAGCATTTTTTCCTGGTGACGGGGGCCCCAGCAAACGCAAGTGGTGTGCCTCAGAACTGCGAATTGGGTTCAAGAGTGGCGATCCAAGTACGAGTAATGAAAAACTGAACCCCCATCTCAAATACATCAACAGTCGGCGGGAAAGACTAAAAACTTACCATTGTCATTGGGTTATTTTCTGCAACATTAAAAGGAAATTAATGACCAGGTATAGGGTGCATAGAAGTAGTGAAAGGAATAGTGTAAAGAAACAATAAAGTTTAATTATTGCACTGTAAAAAACGAATATTGCGTAGTACCATGGATGAAACAGCGGAACCTGTTTCTTCTTCATGTATCATTCATACCCCATAAGTACTCTGAACTGTATATATGAATCATTGTCACAGAAGTTTGTAAGAATATTCTGACTAGTTCACCTACTTCCAACATGAGAGGTAGATTGCAAATGAACATTATTATTTCCTTTTAATTTGAATTTTCTAACGGCCCATTATGATTTAAAAACACTATTAGCATTTAAATACTTTTGTCTTTAAATGTATGATACGCCGTAAAAAGTATTTAATAGATTGCTTACTGTGCTGACATACTGTAAAAACTTATTGCAAACTTATTTACAATATGTTGTAAAATCATTGTAAAAACTTATTTAAAGCGTTGCTTCTAACAATTTCACAATCACACTTCGTAATTACTATTCTCAATCTTTGCAAAGATAAGTTGCGTTGAATTTACCAATATATTCAACGGAATGTGTGAGATTTAGATGATGTTGCCATCTCATATTGTAGATTTGTACCTTCGTGGAGACTAGGAATAATATTCCCTTCATGTCAAAGCAACAAAAGGAATTAATTCAACAAATTTAATGCTACGCAGAAGAAAGCATTTCTGCTAGGGTGGCACAAATGGCGCCATAGAGCACGAGCTTATTAACGGAATGACCGTAAATTGTTTGAAGGCAACGACTTGTGTGCTATTGTTGTCGGTCGTTGCTCAAGCTGCGTTATTTAGCGCAATCTGCGGGGCGCGTAGCCCCTGCCGTTTGTTGCTAATGAAATGTTTTCCTAAAAACCCGGAAGCACGCGCACCGCTGCCTTCAGAGATCTGCTTCTAAGAGCAATTTGGCGGTAAGTTCTGCAATTATACCAGGGGGCTTGAGCTGGGAATGGCTATAATATATCAACAGAGAGCGTTACAATATCGACCTAAAATAAACGGCTCGCTTCTCTAGAGTTGTTTGTGCTCAAATTGATGGTGATGTGGTAAAGAGTCCTTCGTGTCACAACGATAGAAAACTCATAAGCCTCAATTCTTGAGGAGACTCGGGCTAAGAACTAGGAATTTTTGCACTTACTAGACACTGTCCATGAACCAGGCCAGAGATAATTATAAGTACGTAAGCCATGGGAGAAAGTGCTGAAAAGATTTTCTCGGGGTTAGCAAGATATTTCTTTCACTCAGTGGCGTCTGGTATTGTATAGAGGAAAGATACAAGGATAGGAGGGCATTGTAACGACCGAGTAGTAGCTACAGATTATCTTAGGGAGCAGGTATGCAAAATGGTGGAACACGTCATTCTACTTTGAATGAGTAAAGAAAATTTCAAATCTGAAGCTTTTATGAATTAAATAACAATCGTTTTCGCACTCTAAATGGAAATTAGTACAAAACAAATGTCTTGTAACATATGTTCCGAAACAATGAGTTGTTAAGCACATTTAAATTCAATAGAACATCTAAATGCAAATGTAAACAGCTTACTTTAATACATGCGATCCTTGCTCCAAGCACGGACTAGTAAGAGCGAAATACTAGAGCGTAACACTTCACAAAATATATTGCACAGAAGATCCATGCAAAATGAACTAAAATCTTGCAGTGTAAGGTGGTTTCAGGTGCAGCACCGCCAGACACTGATGCTGATGAGAGGAAAGGTCATCTACGGGCATTACGGTGACCAACGGTGGTCTTCAAAATACATATTTTGTCCCTCTTACGTACGGCGTAATCATCAACAAACTCCAGGTCTTTATAGTGCTATAATTTTCAAGTCAGAGGTCATCATTCATGGTATTTATATTCGTCGTAATGATATACTGGAATTGTAGAGCCATTGTAACATGTTGAATTCTATTGTATCGTAATTAACAAACATAATTTTAGGCGCTTTAAATGTAGTCATTCGATTAAATAGGAACTCAGCTTAGTGAATTTTTCGACCCATTTACTGTTAATACTTTTAATCGTCATCCTTTCTGTAAAGTAAAGTAAGGAACCCACTTTTCTCCATGTCACTCTTGCTGAGCTTCTGGCCCTTCATCTTTTATTTCTTTCCCGTAGATCTCTCGAAATATTGTAACACAAATTCCTATCCCCATAATCTCCTTCTATTTTCGAACATATTTTGACACAATTAATTAGTTTTTTGTCTGCATTTAAAAAAAATCCCGAATGTACTGTTTGAGCTTTTGTAAATGCAGTTAGTATCTTTCTAAAAAATATATGGAGGCATCATTACATCGTTACACATGAGGGCATCACCACATCAAAACACATGAAGGCATCACCACATCAAAACACATGAAGGCATTACCACATCACATGAAGGCATTACCACATCAAAACACATGAAGGCATCACCACATCAAAACACATGAAGGCAT